>OY744523.1:6177404-6399904 GCA_963556195.1 Sepiola atlantica
AGGTCATGATTTGGCATAAATACGAAACTAACATAAAGGGAAGTAATCAGGTATTGACTATATACGAAAGTACGTATATAAGACGGGCAGTGATATCTGGAAGTGAGCGAAGAGTCAACGTCTCTACTTCCTACCGGATCCCTGTTAAACGCAAACCACTTGGCGTATTCTTAATTTAGTATGTCCTATGTAATTTAGGATATAACAGTGGTGAACGAGGATATTTTTTTCTCTTAACAGAGATAAATTACCGTATTATTCAAGGATTTTTTTAAAAAGAAAATTTGCAAGGACGGCAAGACACGTGCGTCAAATAAAAGAGAATTTTACTACCTAAAGTAGTAAAAAGTACGGATTTCTTCGGTAAGAACTAACGGGAAAGTAAAGAAAATTGTACTCGAAACAATTTTAAGGTAAAGTGAACTTTATCTGTATGTTGACGAAAAATATTTGGGAAGCACAAGCTGAATTCGAAACCCGCACCGTGAGATTACGAATTTCGAAAGAAAATTGAACGCTTACGATTTTCTTTCTTTAAACAATTCAGAAATTATTGTTATATATTTTTTTCTTTCCCAAATACAGCCATATCTTTGTGAAAAATAATTGTTCATTGCTTTGTCTAAAGTAATTGAAACTATTTGTTGTGCGAATTTTGGAAGCGTTTTATTGTCTGAAATTATTTTGTGAAAAAGTTTATCTGGTAAAAGACTGTTGCTAAATTGTGTAAACTTTGGAAAGATATTTTGTACTGTAATTAAGCTAAAATGGGGCAATTGGCTGAGTTGACGAAGGCGTTAACTCTAAGTATACAACAACAACAACAACAGCTACAACAACAGCTACTGCAGCAGCAAGAATTGACACAAAACACTTTAGAGGCACAACAGGAGCAACCAAAAATACTTCAACGCCAAATATTAACGCAACAAAAGAATTTTGAAAAATTAATTCAAATGTCGACAGATAGGAAGAAAACTAATTTTCTGCAGATGGTATTTCAAATTCTTTGCCAAAATTTCACTACTCTCCCGATACTGGCGTTACATTTCCAGCATACTATAGAAGGTACGAAACAGTTTTTACAAAAAGATGTTCGGACTGGACTGACGAAGAAAAAGTTACACTGTTACTACAAAAACTGGGGACGGACGAAAACACCAAGTATGCTAATTTAATTTTACCCAAAAAACCGGAGGAAGTGAATTTTGAAGAGACAATTAATACTTTATCTAGAATATTTGATAAAAGAGACAGCTTTTTCATTCTAGATATAAATGTTTAAATTTACAGAAGTCGGAATCCGAAGACTATTTAGAATATGCATGTACGGTAAATTGCTTATGTGAATCATTTAAATTAAATGAAATTTCGGCAGATTTATTTAAATGTTTAATCTTCGTACAAGGACTCACAGCACCAAGGGACAAAGATGTCAGATCCCGGATCCTGACAATTATAGAGTCGGACCCGAATGTAACTTTACAAAAAGTAACCGAGGAGTGTCAACGTCTCATTAATATCAAAAGAGACAACACCCGTATTGAAGAAAAAAACGTTTACAAGATACATGTAAAAAGGCAAAGGACCTCTAGAACATGCAAGACCCAGGAACAAAAGACTCCCAGAATGTACAAGGATCAAAGTTGTGAATGCTGCGGAAGTACAAGACACACCAAAAAGATCTGCTGGTTCAGGAATAGGATATGTTACGAATGTGGATTCAAAGGCCACAAGGGAACATATTGTAACCAGAAGAAAAAACGAAGGACCAACAAAGTTAATACGCTTCGCACAAGGAAAGAGAAAAACTGCGAAAGGCGTAAATATGTCGATGTAAAGATAAATGGACATCCTGTAACATTACTCCTGGATAGTGGTGCGGACATTAGCATCATAGATGAAATTATCTGGAGAAGGATCGGTCGACCTGAACTAAGAGAAACCAGCAAGATGGCGAAGAGTGTGTGCGGCAAAAGGTTGGAATTCAAAGGAGAACTGAGGTGCAATGTGTCATTTGGTGGTCAAACACACAAGTCCAAAGTGTACGTAGTGCCAGGAAGGAACACAAGTCTATTTGGAGTGGATTGGATTGTCCTGTTCAACTTATGGGAACGACCGGTTAATTCTTTTTGTAATAGGTTGACCACAGAGAAATCAACCAAATAGAAGGCTTCATGGACGATTTAAATGCAGAATTCCCAAAAGTTTTTGCCGAAAAAATTGGATACTGTGTGAAAACAGAAGCAAAATTTGAGGTGAAGAAAAATGCCACCCCAGTGTTCAAACCTAAAAGAAATGTACCTTTTTCATCGATGGACGCAATAGAGAAGGAGTTGGAGAGACTTCAACAATTAGACGTCATTGAAAAGGTTGACCACACGGATTGGGCAAGTCCGACGGTATATGTGAAGAAAAAGAATAACAAAATAAGAGTCTGCGCTGATTTTTCGACGGGCCTTAATAACTGTTTGCAGGACCACAATTACCCCCTTCCGTCGGCAGAAGATCTATTCTCAAAACTAAACGGAGGAAATTTTTTTCCAAAATAGACCTCTCGGATGCATACTTGCAAATCAAAGTCAATGACGAATGTTCAAAATACCTGTGCATTAACACGCATAAGGGTATTTTTAAACTAAAAAGACTTCCGTTCGGATTAAAGGTCGCCCCTGCTCTGTTTCAACAGGTTATGGATACGATGCTCGCAGGATTGGAATTTTCAATGGCATACCTTGACGATATCCTGATAAAGAGCAGAAATTTGCATGAACACAAGAAGCACGTCAGAGAAGTATTTAAGAGAATAGAGGAGTTTGGGTTCAGATTGAGCCCGGAGAAATACGATTTCTTTATGGAAAGGATCAGATACCTTGGTCAAATAATCGACAAAGATGGACGAAGACCAGCTCCACAACGATGCCTGCTCTAGACTCAGTACCGAAGCTACAATCATTTTTGGGATTGGTTCAATATTACGCGATATACATACTTAATGTGCATAATTTAAGAGCTCCTCTTAACGAGTTACTAAAAAAGGGTAGTAAATGGAGTTGGAATAAGGAATGTGAATCTGCTTTCCAAAAAATTAAGAAATGTCTACTATCAGACTTGGCATTAGCGCATTTTGATCCAGACAAGGAGTTAGTACTAACAACGGACGCCAGTGATTACGGCGTTGGCACTGCATTACTCCATAATTATGAGGATGGAACAACAAAAGCAATCGCTCATGCATCAACAACTTTGGTTGCAGCTGAGAAAAACTATAGCCAGATTGAAAAGGAGGCTCTGTCGATAATATTTGGAGTCAAAAAGTATAATCGATTTCTCTATGGACGGACCTTCACATTGCAAACAGACCATAAACCCTTGATTACGATATTTGGATCAAAGAAAGGCATTCCGAAGCATACCGCAAATCGACTACAGCGATGGGCTGTAACTCTCTTAAACTATCAGTTTAAGATGGAGCATGTGTCATCGAAAAAGTTAGGACACGCGGATGCACTATCAAGGTTGATTCCAAAAAGAAACGAAAGTTTCAAAGAGACAGTAATTGCTGCTCTTAAAGATGAAAGCGAATGTACAAGTTCAATGTGTAATATGATACGTGAACTTCCAATAACCCTTGAAGAGATTAAAAGAAAAGCTGAAAAAACATTTTCATAAAGAAAATGAAAACTCAATTAGGGCTGAGGGAAAAAAGTAACAAGGTAGGACAAACTACATTTTTTCAATTTGTGAAGGTGTACTTATGTATGCTGATAGAATCGTAATTCCACAGGCATTACGAAGGAAAATATTAATGGAATTCCATACAGGTCATCCTGGCATTTCAAGAATGAAATCCTTAATTAGAGGATACGTATATTGGCCTGGTATGGACAAAGAAGTAGAAAACTGTGTCAAAGCATGTAAAAGATGTCAGTTAGCAGCCCGAGATCCGCCAGTAAAAACGACCCCATGGCCGAAAACGGACCTACCCTGGTCACGTCTACATATTGATTATGCCGGACCTCTAAATGGTTTTTCTACTTAATTGTAGTAGATTCTTTCTCTAAATGGCCAGAGATATTTAAAACCAGACATCCAACTGCAAGGAACACTGTAAATGCACTTAACGAAATCTTTAGCCGTTTTGGTGTACCAAAAACGATAGTAAGTGACAATGGTACAGAATTTACAGGTGACGAATTTAAAGAATTCTACAAATCGCTGAATATTCAACATATCACGACACCTGTTTACCATCCTAGGTCGAATGGGTTGGCAGAAAAATTTGTGGACACATTTAAACGGGCAATAAGGAAAAACCTGAATATGGACACAGATGAGCAAACTATACAAACATTTCTAACAATCTACAGGGTAACCCCGAACCCAAATAATAATGTTAATTCACCCCCTGCAGAACTGATGTTTGCTAGAAAAATTAGATCTATCTTCGATAGACTTATACCTGAGAAGAAGAAAAGTTCTAAAGGAGAAAACTTGAAAGTAAAGTGCTATTCCTCAGGGGACAAAGTGTATTTAAAAAAATTTCAGAATGGAAAAAATCATTGGATGGACGTTTCATTATGAAAAGAATTAGGAACATGGTTTATACCATTCAAGGCCCAAGTTTTGTCTGTAAAAGACACATAAATCAAATCCGTCCCAGAATTTCGAAAAATACAGAAGAAATCCCAATGGAAACATTATGTGATACATTTGATATACCAAAGCCAGTATGTATACCTGAAACCATCAATGTATCCCCTGAACATACCATACGGGGTGGACAGAATTCCTTACCGCAGGTAACGCAGACCAGAAGGAAAAGCACCAGAAAAAGGAAAATCATCAGGCGTTTAAGCCCTGATTCTAAAAGGAAACGGTACTAAAGCTAAAATCGGGAAGATTTCAGCTTCAGGGGAAGGTGTTGTAAAGGTCATGATTTGGCATAAATACGAAACTAACATAAAGGGAAGTAATCAGGTATTGACTATATACGAAAGTACGTATATAAGACGAGCAGTCATATCTGGACGGCAGTGAAGAGTCAACGGCTCTACTTCCTACCGGATCCCTGTTAAACGCAAACCACTCGGCGTATTCTTAATTTAGTATGTCCTATGTAATTTAGGATATAACACACACACACACACACACACACACACACACACACACACACACACACACACACACACACACACATATATATATATATATATATATATATATTTATATATTTAGGCAAACATTATTAAATAATACGGAGTGTTTTTGCTTGATAAGACATTTTTATCTTTTCAATTTTCCCAATAGTCCATTTAGCATTTCGGTCAAATTGCTGTATGTAAGTTCTGTGGGTTTCTTGTTCCATTTTCTTTCCTTTTTCGCGAGTACTTTCGATTTGATTCGTCAAATCATCTTCAGGCGGTGTTAGTCTTGGTGTTATATATATATATATATATATATATATATATATATATATATTTATAAAGTCAGTTTAGATCAATAAAATTAAAACATTGTTCTAAGAATAACAAATAAAAAAATTATTAGGCGTACGATCGTTTCGAAGACTTTTAGAAATATTTTATTTTTAATCATTTCCGAATATTCCAAACCGTTCTTAGTGGCCTGACCGCCTTTAATAACATGACACACACACACACGCATATATATATATATATATATATATATATATATATATATATATATATATATATATATATATATATATATATATATATATAAAACATTGAACCACCATTGGTATTTGGCGATCTAAAATTCTGTAAAATTCATAAATATATATTACGCTCTTATAAGGGAATCAAGCACTTTCAGATTTCTTTTCTGCTCTCCATCCAACAGAATCAAAACACACACACACACACACACACACACATATATATATATATATATATATATATATATATATTTTAAATGAATAATATTAAATTATTTTTACTTACATACGCTAGCGTTTCGAGCTTTCGCTCTCATTAGTGCAGGAATGATAATCTCGGACGGTCGCACGGTTCGAACCCCTGCCACAGAATCAACCCGTACCATTAGGCCACAGGACATTGCCACATTTTAGAAGGGAATTTCAGTTCTATTAATGCGAAGGGCGGCATTTGAAGAAAGACTGATTAAAGATTCTACGAACGTTGTCAGAATATGCCTTATAGCTACGTATCAGTCTATTTTTAACTTCCCCGAACAGAGATCAACTTTAATCTTATTAAAGGGGCTTATGATAATATCAATTTAAAATAAATAATATTAAATTATTTTTACCTACATACGCTAACGTTTCGAGCTTTCGCTCTCATATATATATATAAATAGGTATATATATATATATATATATATATATATATATATATATATATATATATATATATATATATATATATATATATATATATGCCAATATATAGGGTATAATATATTGCTTTTTACACAGCATGAAAATTCGATTTGTTTTGTTAACAAATGGGAACGTATTCTAATACAGGGTGACCCCCCAAAAAACGGACCCCGTGTACACTTTATGTGATATCTCCTTTATTTATTTACCGATTGCCGTTATTTTACAGGGCATGGCAGAATCAACGACCGTGAGTACACCAAGACCTCAGTGAGAGCTGGGACAAAGAATACACTGTGTTAAATTTTACTACAAGACAGGTTCGTCTAAGAAAACCCAGGACAGTTTCATGCATCAGTTCGAATGAGAAAAGGCTCCATCCAAAAGCAGAATTCAGAACTGGGTGGACCACTTCGAGAAGTATGGGACCGTGGAGAACTTCACCGCTGCCAGTGAGAACAGTCCAAGCTACTCGGGACGTCCCAAGAAGCGGACAGCCGAGCTGGTCGAAAGTGTGAGAGAGTCTCTCCAGGAGAGTCCGAAACGCTCTGTGCGTAAGGGAAGTCAGTCCCTCGGTATCTTCCGTGAGACTTGCAGGAGATTGCTGGTGAACGATATCAGAGCTTACCCATACAGAATACAGACGCTGCAGACCCTTACAGCCTCAAACAAGAAGCAGAGGAGCGCTATGGCAGTCAAGATGCTCGATAAGATCGAGGAGACACCAGGTTTCCTTAACCTCCTTTGGACCTCAGATGAAGCCCACTTCCATCTTGACGGAAAGGCGAACTCCAAGACAAATGTCTTCTGAGGGTCCTTCAGACCCAATGAAGTAGCCATCAAACCCCTGCATTCTCATAAGTTCACGGTGTGGGCTGCAATCTCGGTCAGAGACATCATCGGACCAATCTTCATCGAAGAATCTGGCGCAGCAGTGACAGTCATCAAGGAGCGGTATGGGAAGGTCCTCAAAACCTTCAAGAGTGAGCTCCAGACCCTCTACCCGTCGCTCATGAGCAAATTCTGGTTCCAGCAAGACGGAGCAAGTTCTCACACCTCAAACCTGTCCAGAGATTGGCGGAAAAAGAACTTCGGAGGCCGAGTGATAAGTCTCAAGACTAATTTTGAGTGGCCACTCCATAGCCCGGACCTAAGCTCCCAAGATTTTTTCCTTTGGGACAGAGTGTACGCAGGGAAACCCAGAACCATCACGGAATTCAAGGAAGCCATCAGGGAGGAGATGAGAGCCATTCCTAATTCAGTCTGTAAGAACGTCATGGACAACTTCGTTCTGCGCCTCAAGAAATGCACGGAGCTAAATGGAGGCCATCTAGAACACATGTTGTAGAACGGAGAAAAAAAGGCCAAAGACTCTAGTGTTTTGTTGTGATGTTTTGAATATAATAAACTAGTTATGACCAAAAATTCATTTCATTCGGACGAAACATTAAGAAACGGGGCCTAATTAGAGTTGGGGCCTGTTTTTTTGGGGTCACCCTGTATATATTAGCGTAGTAAGAAAGTTTAGTAGATGAACTGAATTTTAAAATACTTTTAATAAATGAATAAGACGGGAAATTTGTTCTCAAACTTATGTAAATATGGCGGTTATGATTAAAAGAAAATATTCCAATGCTTAAAAAGATAGAAATTATTATTAGTGTCCAAAATCTTACTTAGTTATTGGCATTCAATGATTATTGTTCAAAATCTTAGTTATTGGCATTAAATGATTATTTTTCAAAATCTTACGTAGTTATTACGTAGTTATTGGCATTAAATGATTATTATTCAAAATCTTACGTAGTTATTACGTAGTTATTACGTAGTTATTGGCATTAAATGATTATTGTTCAACATCTTATTTATTTATTGGCATTAAATTATAATTGTTCAAAATCTTACTCAGGTGTTGACATTAAATAACCCCTAATTTGTATTATTTTGATTATTCGGACAACTGTTGGATGTCTTTCGTACAACGTTTCGGTCGATATGACATCTGACATTCTTCAGATGTGTTTTGTCGAACTCGGAAATCTTAAAGACGAACTCAGGAATCTGTACGAACTTCGAACGGAATTTAATCCACAATGGTAGCTTTCTCTCGTTTCGTTAGTCATAAGCGAGTAGAAGTCTTTAGCAATTCGTTATTCTATTCTTAGTATCGCCCGTACTAAGGATTGGACCTTCAACCTTCAAAAGAATGTCACTTAGAACATATTCCGATGCTTGAAATGGTTGCAATGGAAAATTGAAATTGCGATTCTAGTCAAGCATCTACAAATTGCTTAGTTATTGGCATTAAATAACCTATAATTAGTTGATTAAGCGTTAAACAAATAAATCATCTAAAAAAAAATTAACAACCCTAGCATTATCGTTATCTATAGGCTTCCGTTACGGTGACAGAAAAGCAGCCCTTGAGTCATTTTTGTGTACTATTGTTACGTTTGTAGACAATGGACGACTGGAAAGCGCCGGTATATTTGAAGAGACAAACCTACACCACGACGATTCACGCCGGATTAAAAGAAAAACAGAAGGTTTAGTTTGATCTCAGTGACACTTGAACACTTCGATGGTCGGGAGATGTGAGTTGGATAATTGGAAGGGAGAGGTGGAAGCAGTGACTATCAGGAAGGATCGTAGTAGACGTTCTTACTGCGTCCGCACAATGAAATTCTTCGAGAAACTAAAAAAGGTTCGTCAAGATCCAGGCAAGACACTGCGTTTCTTGGCGAGAGGGATGCGCTTCAGAGTGGCGACTCGCATTACAATCAGATGGAAAAACTAAATTTCAACAAAATTTTCTTTAAAAAAAAAAGAAAAGATAAATATTTTAACGTAGTTTGGGTTGTCCTTAGATTCCTACAATTCGTTTATTTTAGTGGCGACTATGAAGCAAGCGCGGAACGAGGATCTCCGCTACTTCTCTTACACTAGTATAAATGGCCAACCAATCACCGCTAAGGCCCAAAAGAAACACACAACAAAAGTCAGGAAACGTCTCTACAAGATCGAGCACCCAGTTGATCAATGAAATGACATATAAGTGGCTGCCCGAGAAGTTACACGACTTTACCAGTGCGAACATCTGGTCCCCAAGTTGTCTGATTGCAACCCTCTAAAATATTATGAGTGGCGCAGTTTAGAATGACACCAACCTTACCGCCCGAAACACCAAGGACGGGTTGATTTCCAGGGTCAAGGGGCAGCGTGGACACCGTCTGCTCCAAGTTCAACTTAGGAACTGTGATGGAGGCCTATGACGGTTTCTTCGAATGAGCTATATTCGGCAAAAAGGTCCCCTAAAATAAGGACTTTTTAATTTTAAGAACATATCAATTATTGGCTAAATTATGAACTTTCTTTTTTCCTTAAAAAGAATTCGAATTTGTCTCGAACACTTTGCTGCGAAACTACAAAAGAAAATTAGGCGCGAGGCTCCTTTGGCAAGCAGCGTGTTTCACACTAAACTACTACTACTACTACTACTACTACTACTACTACTACTACTACTACTACTACTACTACTACTACTTCAAAAGTATTGAGGCTAAAATAACTTCCACCTCTGTTTCTTGCCAACTTCTAACTCTTTGACTTTGACTATTTCAAAATTACTTCTCTCTCCTAACACGTGTCGTTGTTCGATACAATCAGAGCCGTTTCTATCTCCAAGTTACACTAACAAAAATACGATTAGAATTTATTAAAAATAATAATCAATATAAAATAACAATATAAAATAATAATATAAAATAATACAAATCTAAAAAATAATAAATATAAAATAAATATAATGTATAAAATAATAATGATATAAAATAATCATAAATATGAAATAATAATAATATAAAATAATAATAAGATGAAATAATAATAAACATAAAATAATAATAAATATAAAATAATAATAAATATAAAATAATAATGATACAAAATATTAATAAATATAAAATAATAAAAAATATTAAATAAAAATGAATATAAAATAATTATACTATAAAATAATAATAATATAAAATAATAATAGATATGAAATAATAATAAATATAAAATAATAATAATATAAAATAATAATTATATAAAAAAGTAATGATATAAAATAATAATAAATATCACATAACAATAATGATATACCATTATAATAAATATAAAATAATAATAAATATAAAATAATAATGAATATAAAATAACAATACTATGAAATAATAATAATAATATAAAATAATAATGAATATAAAATAATGATAATATAAAATTACAATAATATAAAATAATACTAACATAAAATAATGATAAATATAACATTATAATAATATAAAATAATAATAATATAAAATAATAATAAATATAAAATAATAACAATATAAAATAATAATAAATACAAAATAATAATAAATATATAATGATAATAATATAAAATAATAATAATATAAAATAATAATAAATATAAAATTACAATAAATATATAATAATAATAATATAAAATAATAATAATATACAATAATAATAAATATAAAATAATAACAATATAAAATAATAATAAATACAAAATAATAATAAATATATAATGATAATAATATAAAATAATAATGAATATAAAATAATAACAGTATAAAATGATAACAATATAAAATAATAATAAATATATAATAATAATTATATAAAATAATAATGAATATTAAATAATAATATTATAAAATTACAATAATATAAAATAATTATAATAAAAAATAATAATAAATATAAAATGATAATAATATAAAATAATAATAAATATAAAATAAAAATAATATAAAATAATAATAATGTAAAATTAAAATGATATAAAATAATGATCATATAAAATAATAATGAATATAAAATCAGAATAATATAAAATTACAATAATATAAAATAATAATAAATATAAAATAATAATAATATAAAATGATAATAAATATAAAAGAAAAATAAATATAAAATAATAATGATATAAAATAATAATAAATATACAATGATAATATATATAAAATAATAACAATATAAAATGATAATCATAGGAAATTATAATAAACATAAAATTATAACAATATAAAATAATAATAAATATAAAATAATAATAATATAAAATTATAATAAAATAAACTAATAATAGATATAAAATAATAACAATATAAAAAAATAACAATATAAAATACCCAATAAATATGAAGTAATAATAATATAAAATTATGATAAATATCTGATAATGATATAAAATTACAATAATATAAAATAATGATAATATAAAATAATAATAAATATAAAATAATAATAATATAAAATTACAATCATATAAAATAATAATAAATATAAAATAATGATAATATAAAATTATAATAAATATAAAATAATAATAATATGAAATAATAATCATATGAAATAATAATAAATATAAAATAATAACAACATAAAATAACAACAATATAAAAAGATAAAGAATATAAACTGATAATAATATAAAATAATAATGAAATGAAATAACAATAAATATATAATAATAACAATATAAAATAATAATAAATAAAAAATAATAATCAATATGAAATAATAATGATATAAAATAATAATAATATAAAATAATAATAAATATAAAATGATAATAAATATAAAATAACAATTATATAAAATAATAATAAAATAAAGTAATAATACATATAAAATAATAATTGATATTAAATGATAACAATACAAAATAATAATAAATATAAAATAATAATAAACATCAAATAATGATAATATAAAATTATAATAATATAAAATAATGATAATATAAAATAATAATAATATAAAAAAACAATTAATTAAAAATAATAATAATATAAAATAATAATAAATATGAAATAACATTAAATATAAAATAATAATAAATATAAAATTATGATAAATATAAAATAATAATAATATAAAATAATAATAAATATAAAATGATAATAAATATAAAATAACAATTATATAAAATAATAATTAAATAAAGTAATAATACACATAAAATAATAATTGATATCAAATGATAACAATACAAAATAATAATAAATATAAAATAATAATAAACATCAAATAATAATAATATAAAATTATAATAATATAAAATAATAATAATATAAAATAATAATAAATATGAAATAACATTAAATATAAAATAATAATAAATATAAAATTATGATAAATATAAAATAATAATAATATAAAATAATAATAAATATAAAATGATAATAATATCAAATAATAATGATACAAAATAATAATTAATATAAAATAGTAATAATATAAAATAATAATAAATATTAAATAATAAGAAATATAAAATTACAAAGAAAGAAATAACAGAAACAAGTTAATCAGAAATCGTTGTAACTCATCGTTTCGTTTATCAAATTATTCCATTTTGATTAGACGTTTCTTTAGAAGCATTGCTAAATACATAGTTTTTTCTTTTCTTTTTTCATTGAGGCATTGGAATTTCAAGTAACTCGTGTCGTGTTCTTCAACCAAATATGAATATATGAAAATCAGTAGAGAAATTCCGTTATTTTAAAAACACGAGCAAGAACTGGAGAAAAAGAAAGAATTTAAAAAAGGAGTTGAGAACACGCATGCAAAGTTAGTTAGACGTCAAAAGTATAAAACGGTAGAGTTTCAAGAAAAACACGTTAACAATTTAAATTCCGAGACGCCAAAATTAGCATGAATTGTATTACATTTTAAAATATTTTACTGGTTTCATACGTAATGTCATTTATTGTAGGTTGCTGGGGTTTTATAAAGATAGCTTCAAGAATATATATATATATATATATATATATATATATATATATATATATATATATATATAGAGAGAGAGAGAGAGAGAGAGAGAGAGAGAGAGAGATAGAAGAAAAAAGAGTGATAAATATGCGACGATTGTCCAAATTTATTTCAAATTTCAATTGTTCAATGCAAGGTGTATTCAGTAATAAACTAGTGTTTATTATTCTTTCCTTAAGCCAAGGCTTTTCAAAGATCGAAATCTTATCATCAGAGGAGAAATACAGATGGATAAGTTGGTTTTCGAAAAAAACAAAGTTCAAATATTTGAAAAATATGAAAATTATTATTAAAAGAATTTTTGTTAAAAAAACGCAGTGAATGAAAAGAAAAGTTCCGTGAAAAAGATATGCAAATTGTCCGGGTGGTAAATTACCGTTGAAAAGAAGTCCGATGAATTGTAGAATGTGAAGATAAATTCTTTGCGTGGGAGCAGTGTGGAGAAAGTGCTCAAAATATAGGTAAGTCCAGACGCACTTAAAGGGGATTGAAAAGAGAGAAACTGGCCATTTTTTTATATACTTCCAGGACCATATATATATATATATATATATATATATATATATATATATATATATATATATATATATATATATATATATATATATATATATATATAACCATCAGGCCACCGACCCGATCACACTTTTAACTCGAGAGAAATTTCTTGTATATTAATGTGAATCTAAAGAGATAGAATCATGCAACGGTGCTAATTTCAAGGAATCATCAATTTATTTACTATATATATATATATATATATATATATATATATATATATATATATATATATATATATTAGAAATGTTGTTACTGGTCTAGAAAGCATTGTTTATATGGTAATATGAATTATTAAAAATAGTAATGAGCAATTAGAACGCCATACAATGCATTCTAATTTTATTAACTTTTAGTTTTCATTTTTAAAATTTAATTTTCGAAGATATACTTCACAATCAGAATTTCAAATAAAGATAGATTAAATACCTATTTTTCCTTTTCATCATCTCGTGTTTGGTATTATCTATTCGGTGTTGTTGAAATGAATTTGGGATGAGAGTCTCTTTAGTCAAGCGCGCAGCACGTAGCAGTGCAAATTGTAATACGAAATATTGTTCTAATTGAAATTGCGTTCTAATTGCTCATTATTATTTTTAATTATTCATATTATATATATATATATATATATATATATATATATATATATATATTTATATATATATATATATATATATATATATGAAATTAAAAATGGAAAAAGCGGAAGACCTTTTCGCTCAACGTTTCGCCCAAATTTCACGTGGGCTTTGTCAAGAGCGGAATCTGCCCTCATAGCCCTTTCCACAAATAAAATTAAACAAAGAATGGGCTTCTACAATATCTCCCCCAACCTATCAAAAGCAATCATTAGTGAAAACAAGATAATTCTAGACACCGGATGATTCCCTGAGCTTTAAATTAAATATCCTTTGGACCCCTTTCTGCTCTTTAATTTCTCCTCTTCTTTTCCAATGCTACTTCTATGTATATTTGATATATATATATGTATGTATATGTGTTATATATGTTTCGATCACATTTATTTGCATATATATATTTTTTTTTTCCATGTTTTTTTTTCTTTTTTTTTCATACCCTTCATCTCAACATGAACCCAACCACTATATATATTTCCCATAATTTACAGACTTTCTCGTCTTTTGTCATTTTTGTATTATTCGTCCGCTCTTGACAAAGCCCACGTGAAATTTGGGCGAAACGTTGAGCGAAAAGGTCTTCCGCTTTTTCCATTTTTAATTTGATACCGTCGGATTATTTTTATCCTTATATATATATATATATATATATATATATATATATATATATATATATATATATATATATATATATTAGTACTTCATGTATCCACATAAAATATTATAAGGAGATATAATTTTTTATGTGTCAGTTTTCAGTATTTACTTCAACAGTGCTCGATACGTAAGTAGAGCTAGGTAGTAAGCAATGAAAATATATATGGCAATCAAGCTACACAGGGCTCCCGTGGATATAGGATATAGGAAAATCCATTGTTAACAAAAATAGGAGCGTCACCAACAATGCCTTTGTTCGAGGGAAGCCCAACGATTGGCTGAGGGAACAACAAAGAATCTGATTGGTTAACTAGCAAGCCACGTATATAAAAACACCTGACAAAAATAACTCCATGCATTTAGCCTGACGATTCCCCCCGGGGATGAAACACGGGAGCATCTGTGTAGCTTGATTGCCATATATATTTTCATTGCTTACTATATATATATATATATATATATATATATATATATATATATATATGTAATCAAATATGAAACTAAAAGTAAACTTTTAGTAGATAGAACCTATAGTGAAATGGTTTAAGATCAATATACGAGATAGAGCAATTATAAAGATAGATGAAAGAAGAGTGATAAACATGTACGAATGTCCAGATCTATTTCAAACTTCAATTGTTCAATGCAAGGTATATTCTGTAATAAGGAAAGAATAACAAACATACTTTTATTACAGAATATACCTTGCATTGAACAATTGAAGTTTGAAATAGATCTGGACATCGTACATGTTTATCACTTTTCTTTCATCTATCTTTATATATATATATATAAATTTGGGAAAGCTCATTTTTTAAGCATGTTTAAAATTTTAAACTTAAAGAAAGAGGCAAAATGCCTTAAAAAAACCATGCGTTAGATGCAGATATTTTTTATTAAAATCAAAATAAAAAATAAAAACAATATTTTTTTTCTTCCTCATCTTGACTTTTTTATCTAATAATTTCGCTTGATATAACAAGCCTCGTCAGAGCTTTAGACAAGAAAAAGGTATTAACTTTATTTTTTTTCGTAATAATCATTCCTGGTCTTGTAAAAGTGACGTCCGATGTTGGGTGAACTTAACGGTGTAAATATCTCTTTTAAATTGAACTTAAATCGCGCATGGTCGCTGGTAGGTATAAATTTGGGAAAGTTGATTTTTTAAGCATCTTTAAAATTTTAAACTTAAAGAGTAATACACAGATTAAATTATCTTATAAATATTATAAGACATACCCCATAGTGCCCTTGCAAGTTTATTATTTAACAACTATTTATAAATTCACTTATTTTATTATTATTATTATCAAAACTAGTGTACACATTCTGTAAAAAAATACAGTCAAAACAGGATGCTTCGCCAGTGTTCGCACTCGCTATTTTCTAGATATACTAAAACATTCATAAAATAATCTCAATAATTTAATTGTTCATATATAATTCTTATCATTTCTGATGATCCAAAGTAGAAACACTTTTTATTATAGAGTAAAGGATTTCTTTTCCGAATTTATTTTAGGCAGCAGGGTAAGTTTGCAACTTGTTGTCTGACTTGCTATTTGCTTTCTCGCTTCACCTCACCACTTGAAATGGTTTCGAACAAATCTATAAAATGGCACGTTTTACTCGCTAACTGTTTCGTGACGGATATATATCTATCTATATATCTATCTCTGTCTCCCTCTCTCTCACTCTCTCTCTCCCCCTCTCTCTCTCTCTCTCTCTCTCTCTCTCTCTCTCTCTCTCTATATATATATATATATATATATATATATATATATATAAAGTGGTATACTAAAAGCGAACTTTTAGGAAAGGTAAAACCTATTGTGAAGAGTATACAGCTCAATATCCAGAATAGAGCAGGTAGATATGAAGAAGAATGGAAAGGAATTAGAGAAGCAAAAGCCAAATCAAAATTCAATTCAATTGCTCAGAGCAAGGTATATTCCGCAAAAAGGCAATTTATTCAAGTTAAATTTTCCTTAAGCCAGGCTTTTCAAAGATCAAAATCTTATCATTAGAGGAAGTCGCTGGGATAGATAAGTTGGCAAAGGCCAAGTTTTAAAATTTGAAAAAATTAAAAAATTAAATAAAAGTTGTGTTTCTTTCCCTACAACTTTTATTTTATTTTTTTTATTTTTTCAAATTTTAAATCTTGGCCTTTGCCAACTTATCTATCCCAGCGACTTCCTCAGATGATAAAATTTTGATCTTTGAAAAGCCTGGCTTAAGGAAAATTTAACTTGAATAAATTGCCTTTTTGCGGAATATACCTTGCTCTGAGCAATTGAATTGAATTTTGATTTGGCTTTTGCTTCTCTAATTCCTTTCCATTCTGCTTCATATATATATATATATATATATATATATATATATATATATATATATATATATATATATATATATATATATATATATATATTTAATTATTTCCATAATCAGACAACGCCGCAGTCCACAATCTATGAAAGAAACAAACCGGAAGTCCGAGACTCGAGTTTCGACCCCCTTTGGGCTCATCAGTAGAACACATCCGAACTCAAGATTTGAAACCCGAGTCACTTGCATGCCAAGCGAGTACTCTGCCACTGAACTACCTCACCAGATACAAGAATGTCTATTAATTTACGCAGATGAAACAAATCGCGACGAAGGCCGACTGTGGAATATGAATGACACACAAATATAAATTAAAAATAAAACTGAACACGCGGTTTATTACGAGGAAAATCAACATGGTCGCTCCTTCACCTTCGTCAAGACGTCAAGGAAATGCTTTTCTATTTTCTAATAGTCGTCAATTACTTTGCTTATATATAACAGAGAAACGATTTGCTTCGATAATTTGAATGTCGATAATCGATATCCACTGTAGATATTTCCATCGTCCGTTTTAGTTTGCAGAAAATTGCGCTAATTACTTTCGCAATGCGACGATAATAAGAATCCCCGTTGCAATCAATTGATATTCTGATTGAAGTTTTGATAAGGTGAGCTTATTCACCAAGGCCAATGGACGATACATTCATCCGAGATTAATTGGGGTTGCGTCCCACTGACTTGATATTTATTATTATGTTTGCTGTTGTAGATCTTGTAATGGTATCATACTAATAAAGATACCAACGTGGTGGTGGTAGTATACCACTGAATCGCCTTTTGCATCTATTAATATGTCAAGTAAGATCCCACATCAATCTATTTTCAACTCATCGTAAACAATTGATACTTTCCAATACGTATTGTTTTGGAATTAAATAACCCCCATAAAGGGATGATATGCCATGAAATAGAAAATCACATTCAATTAATGAATCGTATCCAATAAGCATTGTTTGGGAAATAATCCCAAAAGGGTCGGTATGTCGTATAATACAAACCAAATTAATGAGTGTTTTACAAAACTTATTGTGTTTTGTGATTAAAAAAAAACAGAACGTTGATATGCTTTTAAAAAGACAAAAGAGACACCTATATACCAGGAAATGTATATTTCAAAAAATCATAATGATCGGTTAATAAATTTAGAAGTGAATCCTGTCCCTCATATATATATATATATATATATATATATATATATATATATATATATATATATATATATATATATATATATATATATATATATATATATATATATATATATTAATGGATTGAATGACATAATAAAATGAGAAATTTATCAGATTTTATTAAAGTTCAAAAACAAGGAGTGATACTGCGTCCTTAACTCATGAGTTTTCAAAGAAAATCTTCTCCTCAGAGGACCATTACCGCAATGACACCACTGCAGGTAATAAAAAATTAGCTTTGAAAATATATTAAAAAATATATAAACATATTATATTAAACATCAAGTATATAGGCCCAAAACACACTGTTTTGTTAAACTTATACAGTTCATCCAAGTCAGAAAGTTTAAAACAATTTCAATAAAAATGTCAAAGAAGTCGATTAATAACAATCCAAAAAACGAAACAGTCATCCAGACGGGAAATTTATTTGCTATCGATGCAGTAGATGACAATGAAGAGTGTATTCAGGGTGTATGCAAATTAATAATAAAACAATAGAAAAAAGCAAAATCATACAAAAATATCAGAAGACTCACTCGGTGTTGAATATTATAATGTCCAATTAAGGGTTCTTAGGAACTGATAGTAGGAATGTTTCAAACCATAACTTCCTGGTCCTTGTCTATAGAGAAAAAGTGATGGAGCAAAAATATGCAGTATGATCCGATCAAAAAACAATGGTTAATCTCTCTCTCTCTCTCTCTCTCTCTATATATATATATATATATATAATCCACACAGGGTAGTATTATTAAGGTCACCATATACCCAATCGTAACCAATTCTTGAGCTTGTCACTAAATATGTTTTAATTCAAACTTGATGTGGGGTTTTCCACTCGTCCCAAGCCTTTTTTGACCGTAAAGAAATTAAAATTTTGTATAGTAGAAAAAGTTATGTCAAAATATGTAAGATAACGCACCACATTGACTTTTTATCACTATAACGTTTTTATTTGAAATAAATGTATGTTTTATTATACCAAAATGTCGAAACATTACAAGGAATCTAAAATATATCGAAAGGAGTTTAAAAAGCGTTGAGCATCTTACAGTGGCAAAAATACTTATTCATACCCACCTAAGAAAAAAGAAGAAGCAAAATAAATCGTCATCACAAACAATAAATGATTATTTTTAAAAATGGCACATCCTTTCGGAAAAGTGAATGTTCTATTGTTTAGTGATTTAATGCAATTGCCACCTGGCAATGAAAAAACAGTTTTTTTTTCTAGAATATCATCATACAAATAAACAAATTAGCATCAGTAGAAAATAATTTTGGAAATACTTTGAATATGATGAACTTATCATTAATTGCTACCTGGCAATGAAAAAACAGTTTTTTTTCTAGAATATAAAAAAAAAACAAATTTTGGAAATACTTTGAATATGATGAACTTATCATTAATTGCTACCTGGCAATGAAAAAACAGTTTTTTTTCTAGAATATAAAAAAAAAACAAATTTTGGAAATACTTTGAATATGATGAACTTATCATTAATTGCTACCTGGCAATGAAAAAACAGTTTTTTTTCTAGAAAATAAAAAAAAACAAATTTTGGAAATACTTTGAATATGTTGAACTTATCATTAATTGCTACCTGGCACCGAAAAAACAGTTTTTTTTCTAGAATATAAAAAAAAACAAATTTTGGAAATACTTTGAATATGATGAACTTATCATTAATTGCTACCTGGCAATGAAAAACAGTTTTTTTTCTAGAATATATAAAAAAAACAATTTTGGAAATTCTTTGAATATGATGAACTTATCATTAATTGCTACCTGGCGATGAAAAACAGTTTTTTTTCTAGAATATATAAAAAATTTTTTTTGGAAATACTTTGAATATGATGAACTTATCATTAATTGCTACCTGGCAATGAAAAAACAGTTTTTTTTCTAGAATATAAAAAAAAACAAATTTTGGAAATACTTTGAATATGATGAACTTATCATTAATTGCTACCTGGCAATGAAAAAACAGTTTTTTTTCTAGAATATAAAAAAAAACAAATTTTGGAAATACTTTGAATATGATGAACTTATCATTAATTGCTACCTGGCAATGAAAAAACAGTTTTTTTTCTAGAATATAAAAAAAAACAAATTTTGGAAATACTTTGAATATGATGAACTTATAATTAATTGCTACCTGGCAATGAAAAACAGTTTTTTTTCTAGAATTAAAAAAAAAACAAATTTTGGAAATACTTTGAATATGATGAACTTATCATTAATTGCTACCTGGCAATGAAAAAACAGTTTTTTTTCAAGAATATAAAAAAAAACACATTTTGGAAATACTTTGAATATGATGAACTTATCATTAATTGCTACCTGGCAATGAAAAAACAGTTTTTTTTCTAGAATATAAAAAAAAAACAAATTTTGGAAATACTTTGAATATGATGAACTTATCATTAATTGCTACCTGGCAATGAAAAAACAGTTTTTTTTCTAGAAAATAAAAAAAAACAAATTTTGGAAATACTTTGAATATGTTGAACTTATCATTAATTGCTACCTGGCAATGAAAAAACAGTTTTTTTTCTAGAATATAAAAAAAAAACAAATTTTGGAAATACTTTGAATATGATGAACTTATCATTAATTGCTACCTGGCAATGAAAAAACAGTTTTTTTTCTAGAATATATAAAAAAAACAATTTTGGAAATTCTTTGAATATGATGAACTTATCATTAATTGCTACCTGGCGATCAAAAACAGTTTTTTTTCTAGAATATATAAAAAATTTTTTTTGGAAATACTTTGAATATGATGAACTTATCATTAATTGCTACCTGGCAATGAAAAAACAGTTTTTTTTCTAAAATATAAAAAAAAACAAATTTTGGAAATACTTTGAATATGATGAACTTATCATTAATTGCTACCTGGCAATGAAAAAACAGTTTTTTTTCTAGAATATAAAAAAAAACAAATTTTGGAAATACTTTGAATATGATGAACTTATCATTAATTGCTACCTGGCAATGAAAAACAGTTTTTTTTCTAGAATTAAAAAAAAAACAAATTTTGGAAATACTTTGAATATGATGAACTTATCATTAATTGCTACCTGGCAATGAAAAAACAGTTTTTTTTCTAGAATATAAAAAAAAACACATTTTGGAAATACTTTGAATATGATGAACTTATCATTAATTGCTACCTGGCAATAGAAAAACAGTTTTTTTTCTAGAATTAAAAAAAAAACAAATTTTGGAAATACTTTGAATATGATGAACTTATCATTAATTGCTACCTGGCAATGAAAAAACAGTTTTTTTTCTATAATATAAAAAAAAACAAATTTTGGAAATACTTTGAATATGATGAACTTATCATTAATTGCTACCTGGCAATGAAAAAACAGTTTTTTTCTAGAATATAAAAAAAAACAAATTTTGGAAATACTTTGAATATGATGAACTTATCATTAATTGCTACCTGGCAATGAAAAAACAGTTTTTTTTCTAGAATATAAAAAAAAACAAATTTTGGAAATACTTTGAATATGATGAACTTATCATTAATTGCTACCTGGCAATGAAAAACAGTTTTTTTTCTAGAATATAAAAAAAAACAAATTTTGGAAATACTTTGAATATGATGAACTTATCATTAATTGCTACCTGGCAATGAAAAACAGTTTTTTTTCTAGAATTAAAAAAAAAACAAATTTTGGAAATACTTTGAATATGATGAACTTATCATTAATTGCTACCTGGCAATGAAAAAACAGTTTTTTTTCTAGAAAATAAAAAAAAACAAATTTTGGAAATACTTTGAATATGATGAACTTATCATTAATTGCTACCTGGCAATGAAAAAACAGTTTTTTTTCTAGAATATAAAAAAAAACACATTTTGGAAATACTTTGAATATGATGAACTTATCATTAATTGCTACCTGGCAATAGAAAAACAGTTTTTTTTCTAGAATTAAAAAAAAAACAAATTTTGGAAATACTTTGAATATGATGAACTTATCATTAATTGCTACCTGGCAATGAAAAACAGTTTTTTTTCTAGAATTAAAAAAAAAACAAATTTTGGAAATACTTTGAATATGATGAACTTATCATTAATTGCTACCTGGCAATGAAAAAACAGTTTTTTCTAGATAAAAAAAAAAACAAATTTTGGAAATACTTTGAATATGATGAACTTATCATTAATTGCTACCTGGCAATGAAAAAACAGTTTTTTTTCTAGAATATAAAAAAAAACAAATTTTGGAAATACTTTGAATATGATGAACTTATCATTAATTGCTACCTGGCAATGAAAAAACAGTTTTTTTCTAGAATATAAAAAAAAACAAATTTTGGAAATACTTTGAATATGATGAACTTATCATTAATTGTACCTGGCAATGAAAAACAGTTTTTTTTCTAGAATTAAAAAAAAAACAAATTTTGGAAATACTTTGAATATGATGAACTTATCATTAATTGCTACCTGGCAATGAAAAAACAGTTTTTTTTCTAGAATATAAAAAAAAACAAATTTTGGAAATACTTTGAATATGATGAACTTATCATTAATTGCTACCTGGCAATGAAAAACAGTTTTTTTTCTAGAATTAAAAAAAAAACAAATTTTGGAAATTCTTTGAATATGATGAACTTATCATTAATTGCTACCTGGCAATGAAAAAACAGTTTTTTTTCTAGAATATAAAAAAAAACAAATTTTGGAAATACTTTGAATATGATGAACTTATCATTAATTGCTACCTGGCAATGAAAAAACAGTTTTTTTTCTAGAATATAAAAAAAAACAAATTTTTGAAATACTTTGAATATGATGAACTTATCATTAATTGTACCTGGCAATGAAAAACAGTTTTTTTTCTAGAATAAAAAAAAAACAAATTTTGGAAATACTTTGAATATGATGAACTTATCATTAATTGCTACCTGGCAATGAAAAAACAGTTTTTTTTCTAGAATATAAAAAAAAAACAAATTTTGGAAATACTTTGAATATGATGAACTTATCATTAATTGTTACCTGGCAATGAAAAACAGTTTTTTTTCTAGAATTAAAAAAAAAACAAATTTTGGAAATACTTTGAATATGATGAACTTATCATTAATTGCTACCTGGCAATGAAAAAACAGTTTTTTTTCTAGAATATAAAAAAAAACAAATTTTGGAAATACTTTGAATATGATGAACTTATCATTAATTGCTACCTGGCAATGAAAAAACAGTTTTTTTCTAGAATATAAAAAAAAAACACATTTTGGAAATACTTTGAATATGATGAACTTATCATTAATTGCTACCTGGCAATGAAAAAACAGTTTTTTTTCTAGAATATAAAAAAAAACAAATTTTGGAAATACTTTGAATATGATGAACTTATCATTAATTGCTACCTGGCAATGAAAAAACAGTTTTTTTCTAGAATATAAAAAAAAACAAATTTTGGAAATACTTTGAATATGATGAACTTATCATTAATTGCTACCTGGCAATGAAAAACAGTTTTTTTTCTAGAATTAAAAAAAAAACAAATTTTGGAAATACTTTGAATATGATGGACTTATCATTAATTGCTACCTGGCAATGAAAAAACAGTTTTTTTTCTAGAATATAAAAAAAAAAATTTTGGAAATACTTTGAATATGATGAACTTATCATTAATTGCTACCTGGCAATGATAAAAAAAGTTTTTTTACTAGAATATAAAAAAAAACAAATTTTGGAAATACTTTGAATATGATGAACTTATCATTAATTGCTACCTGGCAATGAAAAAGCAGTTTTTTTCTAGAATTAAAAAAAAAAAAATTTTGAAAATACTTTGAATATGATGAACTTATCATTAATTGCTACCTGGCAATGAAAAAACAGTTTTTTTTCTAGAATATAAAAAAAACAAATTTTGGAAATACTTTGAATATGATGAACTTATCATTAATTGCTACCTGGCAATGAAAAACAGTTTTTTTTCTAGAATTAAAAAAAAAAACAAATTTTGGAAATACTTTGAATATGATGAACTTATCATTAATTGCTACCTGGCAATGAAAAAACAGTTTTTTTTCTAGAATATAAAAAAAACAAATTTTGGAAATACTTTGAATATGATGAACTTATCATTAATTGCTACCTGGCAATGAAAAACAGTTTTTTTTCAAGAATTAAAAAAAAAACAAATTTTGGAAATACTTTGAATATGATGAACTTATCATTAATTGCTACCTGGCAATGAAAAAACAGTTTTTTTTCTAGAATATAAAAAAAACAAATTTTGGAAATACTTTGAATATGATGAACTTATCATTAATTGCTACCTGGCAATGAAAAACAGTTTTTTTTCTAGAATAAAAAAAAAAACAAATTTTGGAAATACTTTGAATATGATGAACTTATCATTAATTGCTACCTGGCAATTAAGAAAACAGTTTTTTTTCTAGAATTAAAAAAAAAACAAATTTTGGAAATTCTTTGAATATGATGAACTTATCATTAATTGCTACCTGGCAATGAAAAACAGTTTTTTTTCTAGAATTAAAAAAAAAAACAAATTTTGGAAATACTTTGAATATGATGAACTTATCATTAATTGCTACCTGGCAATTAAGAAAACAGTTTTTTTTCTAGAATATAAAAAAAAACAAATTTTGGAAATACTTTGAATATGATGAACTTATCATTAATTGCTACCTGGCAATGAAAAACATTTTTTTTTCTAGAATTAAAAAAAAAAAAATTTTGGAAATACTTTGAATATGATGAACTTATCATTAATTGCTACCTGGCAATGAAAAAACAATTTTTTTTCCAGAATATAAAAAAAAACAAATTTTGGAAATACTTTGAATATGATGAACATATCATTAATTGCTACCTGGCAATGAAAAAACAGTTCTTTTTCTAGAATATAAAAAAAACAAATTTTGGAAATACTTTGAATATGATGAACATATCATTAATTGCTACTAGCAATGAAAAAACAGTTTTTTTTCTAGAATATAAAAAAAACAAATTTTGGAAATACTTTGAATATGATGAACTTATCATTAATTGCTACCTGGCAATGAAAAAACAGTTTTTATTCGAGAATATAAAAAAAAAACAAATTTTGGAAATACTTTGAATATGATGAACTTATCATGAATTGCTACCTGGCAATGAAAAAACAGTTATTTTTCTAGAATATATAAAAAAAAATTTTGAAAATACTTTGAATATGATGAACTTATCATTAATGGCTTCCTGGCAATGAAAAAACAGTTTTTTTTCTAGAATATAAAAAAAACAAATTTTGGAAATACTTTGAATATGATTAACTTATCATTAATTGCTACCTGGCAATGAAAAAACAGTTTTTTTTCTAGAATATAAAAAAAAACAAATTTTGGAAATACTTTGAATATGATGAACTTATCATTGATTGCTACCTGGTAATGAAAAAACAGTTTTTTTTCTAGAATATAAAAAAAAAAAATTTTGGAAATACTTTGAATATGAGGAACTTATCATTAATTGCTACATGGCAATGAAAAAACAGTTTTTTTTCTAGAATATAAAAAAAAAACAAATTTTGGAAATACTTTGAATATGATGAACTTATCATTAATTGCTACCTGGCAATTAAAAAAACAGTTTTTTTTTCTAGAATATATAAAAAAAAAATTTTGGAAATACTTTGAATATGATGAACTTATCATTAATTGCTACCTGGCAATGAAAAAACAGTTTTTTTTCTAGAATATAAAAAAAAAACAAATTTTGGAAATACTTTGAAGATTATGAACTTATCATGAATTGCTACCTGGCAATGAAAAAACAGTATTTTTTCTAGAATATAAAAAAAAAAAAATTTTGGAAATACTTTGAATATGATGAACTTATCATTAATTGCTACCTGGCAATGAAAAACAGTTTTTTTTCTAGAATATAAAAAAAAAAAAAAATTTTGGAAATACTTTGAATATGAGGAACTTATCATTAATTGCTACATGGCAATGAAAAAACAGTTTTTTTCTAGAATATAAAAAAAAACAAATTTTGGAAATACTTTGAATATGATGAACTTATCATTAATTGCTACCTGGCAATTAAGAAAACAGTTTTTTTTCTAGAATATAAAAAACAAATTTTGGAAATACTTTGAATATGATGAACTTATCATTAATTGCTACCTGGCAATTAAAAAAACAGTTTTTTTTTCTAGAATTTAAAAAAAAACAAATTTAGGAAATACTTTGAATATGATGAACTTATCATTAATTGCTACCTGGCAATGAAAAAACAATTTTTTTTCCAGAATATAAAAAAAAACAAATTTTGGAAATACTTTGAATATGATGAACATATCATTAATTGCTACCTGGCAATGAAAAAACAGTTCTTTTTCTAGAATATAAAAAAAACAAATTTTGGAAATACTTTGAATATGATGAACATATCATTAATTGCTACTAGCAATGAAAAAACAGTTTTTTTTCTAGAATATAAAAAAAACAAATTTTGGAAATACTTTGAATATGATGAACTTATCATTAATTGCTACCTGGCAATGAAAAACAATTTTTTTTCTAGAATTAAAAAAAAAACAAATTTTGGAAATACTTTGAATATGATGAACTTATCATTAATTGCTACCTGGCAATGAAAAAACAGTTTTTTTTCTAGAATATAAAAAAAAACACATTTTGGAAATACTTTGAATATGATGAACTTATCATTAATTGCTACCTGGCAATGAAAAAACAGTTTTTTTTTAGAATATAAAAAAAAACAAATTTTGGAAATACTTTGAATATGATGAACATATCATTAATTGCTACCTGGCAATGAAAAAACAGTTTTTTTTCTAGAATAAAAAAAAAAACTAATTTTGGAAATACTTTGAATATGATGAACTTATCATTAATTGCTACCTGGCAATGAAAAAAACAGTATTTTTCTAGAATATAAAAAAAAACAAATTTTGGAAATACTTTGAATATGATGAACTTATCATTAATTGCTACCTGGCAATGAAAAAACAGTTTTTTTACTAGAATATAAAAAAAAACAAATTTTGGAAATACTTTGAATATGATGAACTTATCATTAATTGCTACCTGGCAATGAAAACACCGTTTTTTTTCTAGAATATAAAAAAAAACACATTTTGGAAATACTTTGAATATGATGAACTTATCATTAATTGCTACCTGGCAATTAAAAAAAAAAGTTTTTTTACTAGAATATAAAAAAAAACTAATTTTGGAAATACTTTGAATATGATGAACTTATCATTAATTGCTACCTGGCAATGAAAAAACTGTTTTTGTTCTAGAATATAAAAAAAAAAAAAATTGGAAATACTTTGAATATGATGAACTTATCATTAATTGCTACCTGGCAATGAAAAAACAGTTTTTTTTCTAGAATATAAAAAAACAAATTTTGGAAATACTTTGAATATGATGAACTTATCATTAATTGCTACCTGGCAATGAAAAAACAGTTATTTTTCTAGAATATAAAAAAAACAAATTTTGAAAATACTTTGAATATGATGAACTTATCATTAATTGCTACCTGGCAATTAAAAAACAGTTTTTTTTCTAGAATATAAAAAAAAACAAATTTTGGAAATACTTTGAATATGATGAACTTATCATTAATTGCTACCTGGCAATGAAAAAACAGTTTTTTTTCTAGAATATAAAAAAAAAACAAATTTTGGAAATACTTTGAATATGATGAACTTATCATGAATTGCTACCTGGCAATGAAACAACAGTTATTTTTCTAGAATATAAAAAAAAAAATTTTGAAAATACTTTGAATATGATGAAATTATCATTAATTGCTTCCTGGCAATGAAAAAACAGTTTTTTTTCTAGAATATAAAAAAAACAAATTTTGGAAATACTTTGAATATGATTAACTTATCATTAATTGCTACCTGGCAATGAAAAAACAGTTTTTTTTCTAGAATATAAAAAAAAACAAATTTTGGAAATACTTTGAATATGATGAACTTATCATTAATTGCTACCTGGTAATGAAAAAACAGTTTTTTTTCTAGAATATAAAAAAAAAAAATTTTGGAAATACTTTGAATATGAGGAACTTATCATTAATTGCTACATGGCAATGAAAAAACAGTTTTTTTTCTAGAATATAAAAAAAAAAACAAATTTTGGAAATACTTTGAATATGATGAACTTATCATTAATTGCTACCTGGCAATTAAAAAAACAGTTTTTTTTTCTAGAATATATAAAAAAAAAATTTTGGAAATACTTTGAATATGATGAACTTATCATTAATTGCTACCTGGCAATGAAAAAACAGTTTTTTTTCTAGAATTAAAAAAAAAAAAAATTTTGGAAATACTTTGAATATGAGGAACTTATCATTAATTGCTACATGGCAATGAAAAAACAGTTTTTTTCTAGAATATAAAAAAAACAAATGTTGGAAATACTTTGAATATGATGAACTTATCATTAATTGCTACCTGGCAATTAAGAAAACAGTTTTTTTTCTAGAATATAAAAAACAAATTTTGGAAATACTTTGAATATGATGAACTTATCATTAATTGCTACCTGGCAATTAAAAAAACAGTTTTTTTTTCTAGAATTAAAAAAAAAACAAATTTTGGAAATACTTTGAATATGATGAACTTATCATTAATTGCTACCTGGCAATGAAAAAACAATTTTTTTTCCAGAATATAAAAAAAAACAAATTTTGGAAATACTTTGAATATGATGAACTTATCATTAATTGCTACCTGGCAATGAAAAAACAGTTTTTTTCTAGAATATAAAAAAAAACAAATTTTGGAAATACTTTGAATATGATGAACTTATCATTAATTGCTACCTGGCAATGAAAAACAGTTTTTTTTCTAGAATTAAAAAAAAAACAAATTTTGGAAATACTTTGAATATGATGAACTTATCATTAATTGCTACCTGGCAATGAAAAAACAGTTTTTTTTCTAGAATATAAAAAAAACAAATTTTGGAAATACTTTGAATATGATGAACTTATCATTAATTGCTACCTGGCAATGAAAAAACAGTTTTTTTTCTAGAATATAAAAAAAAAAAATTTTTGGAAATACTTTGAATATGATGAACTTATCATTAATATGAGACAAAAATAAGATAAAGACAACTACGTTGATATCTTGGGAAGAATTAGGATTGGTTTACCATGAAACTCTGATATAAGCATTCTTCAAAAACATATCTTTTTTTTTGATAGAAACGCAACTGTTGAAAAAGTTGCTAAAAATTGCTTGAAATGCATGCTACATCTGAATTTAATTGTGTTTGAATTTTGCCTTTGATGAGTTGAATAATAAAATGACAAAAAATGCAAAATGGAAATTGCTCCAAAAGATTCTGATATGAGAGAAGTAAATTAAAGAAAAAAGAAAAATGTTAAAATTGTCAAAAACAAAAAACATCAAATCTGTCTGTATTTAACAATGTATCTATACTGCACATGAAGGAAAATTTCAATGTTTGTGTTACATGTGTTTTTGGTATGATTTTCAGCACCATTTTGTTTCAACTTCTATTTCTTTTTCTTTTTCCTAATTGTAGCAATGTTTGCATTTCTTTCAAGCGACAAATAGATGTTTAAAAATTGAAAAAAAATCGTTTTAACTGTATTTCAAAAAGAAAAGTAAACATTTTAGTGATAAAGTGATAAAAGTTTAGTGATGAAGCCACTAAATTTATGAGTCACTAAATCAAGTCACAAAATAAGTTAGCCTAACTTGAGTCACTAAATCAGTTAGCCTAACTTGAGTCACTAAATCAGTTAGCCTAACTTGAGTCACTAAATCAGTTAGCATAACTTGAGTCATTAAATCAGTTAGCCTAACTTGAGTCACTAAATCAGTTAGCCTAACTTGAGTCATTAAATCAGTTAGCCTAACTTGTTTATTTATATGAGTCAACACGAAATCTACTGTGTAATTAAAGAAACACATATTTTTAGTGTTTTATGTCATTCTTGTGTTAATCAAAATACCAATATTCAAGAAAGAGCTAAGAAAACATTTACACTATGTCTGCCATTTTAGCAACCTTGTGATTAAGTGTGATTTTATTATTGTACATTAAATTCTTCAAATCTCGATCCCAGCTTCAAAATGTTAAGAGTTAATTCCACTTGTCCTGTACTTTTACAGGTTTATATTTCAGAATATTAATACACATGCGTCCACATTTTCAGTCTAGTGTATGTATATATATATATATATATATATATATATATATATGATGAAAATTATGGAAATAATATTCCGAAGTGATGGAAAATGAAAAAGGAAAAACCAAAATTATTTATATATTGATCAACGTTTCCTCTTTATTTAAAGACTTTCCCAATATGATTGATTTGAAGAAATAACACACAAGTACGATATTAGAATTGTACTTGTATGTCATCTTTTCAAATAAAGACGAAATGTTGATGAATATATAAATAATTTTTGTTCTTTCTTTTTCATTCGATATATATATATAATAATAATATTTATAAATAAATATTAATTATTTTAATAACTACAGACATCGATGTTTCATGCTAACACAATCTTCAGTGCAGGAACGGTCGGCGGGCGCGAACCCCGATCACAAATCGCCACTGATTTGTAGTCAAGAGTCTTATCCCATCGGCCATAGACAATTAGCTAGTAATTAAAGAGGAATTTAAATGTAAATAGCGAGTCGGCGGCTAGATTTACCAAGCAGCTAGAGTGATCTACAAACGCGCTTGGATCGTGCATGTAGCTATGCGTGCTGATTGTTATTAAAGTCACTTAAGAGTGCCCGGCCTTGTTGGAGGGGGCTGATAATAATATTTATAAATAAATATTAATATTATATATAAACATACATGACTTTATATAAATAGAGATTTAATAGGAATAAACACATAAAACTGTCTTAAACATTTTATAAAATAAACACTAGAATTCTTTTACTATTTTATTATTTCTTAATTCAAGCAGTTGATTTTTTAAATATTCTTTACTATTTTAACTGAATTAGTTAATCTTTTCAGCATTAGAAATAAAATATAGATGACGTTAGATTTAGTAATGACGTTGATCACTGTATTTGGTTTGCTAGGACAATACGAGCATCAACATCACTTCCTGCCTGAATATGACTGAGGCGCAAACATCAATTGAAACTAAAAACAATTAACAGACTGTTTAGCATGAACAAAATAAAATGGAGGCTCTGCCACTTCAATCTGCGCATGCGCAGAAAAGTCAAAGGAAATGATTTACTATTTTCAATCATTTAATTCGCCGAACAGGGAAAGTCTTGTTACGATAATTGTAATATAGATAATCGTCATCCAATGTAGATATTTTTAATTGGAGCTAACAACTGTGTTAATTGCTTTCACAGTGCGACGATAATAAGACTCCCCGTTCCAATCAATTGATATTCTAACTGCTTGAAGTTTTGATAAGCTGAGCTTATTCACCAAGGCCAATGGACGATACATTAATCTGTAATTAATTGGGGTTGCGTCCAACAAACTCTATATTTTTTGTTGTTGTAAGGGAATAAATAATAATAAAACTACCAATGTAGTTTCAGGCTATAAAAGTGGTCACATACTAATAAAACTACCAATGTAATAAAATAAAGTTTCAGACTATGGATGTGGTCTCATACTAGCAATGTAGTAAAACATAGTTTCAGACTATGGAAGTGGTCACATACTAATAAAACTACCAATGTAATAAAATAAAGTTTCAGACTATGGAAGTGGTCTCATACTAATAAAACTACCAATGTAATTAAATATAGTTTCAGACTATGGAAGTGTTCACATACTAATAAAACTACCAATGTAATAAAATATAGTTTCAGACTATGGAAGTGGTCACATACTAATAAAACTACCAATGTAATTAAATATAGTTTCAGACTATGGAAGTGGTCTTATACTAATAAAACTACCAATGTAATAAAACATAGTTTCAGACTATAGAAGTGGTCTCATACTTATAAAACTACCAATGTAATAAAATTTAGTTTCAGACTATGGAAGTGGTCTCATTCTAATAACACTACCAATGTAATAAAACATAGTTTCAGACTATAGAAGTAGTCTCATACTAATAAAACTACCAATGTAATTAAATATAGTTTCAGACTATGGAAATGACCACATACTAATAAAACTACCAATGTAATTAAATATAGTTTCAGACTATGGAAGTGGTCTCATACTAATAAAACTACCAATGTAATTAAATATAGATTCAGACTATGGAAATGACCACATACTAATAAAACTACCAATGTAATTAAATATAGTTTCAGACTATGGAAGTGGTCTCATACTAATAAAACTACCAATGTAATAAAATATAATTTCAGACTATGGAAGTGGTCACATACTAATAAAACTACCAATGTAATAGAATATAGTTTCAGACTATGGAAATGGTCTCATACTAATAAAACTACAAATGTAGTAAAATATAGTTTCAGACTATGGAATCGCTTTTGACGACTGTGAATCCTTTGTAATCTATTACTGTATAAGGTATGAAGCCGCCCATCTCCCTGATGTGGGTTATAGATAGGTATTAATTTGTTTTGAACTAACAGTAAACAATTAATAATTTCCAATAGACATTTCCCGAAACTAAATAGCCACCAAAAGGGTTGATATGCCATAAAATAAAAAAGTTCAAATAATGAATTGTTTCCAAAAGGCAATATATTTCGAAATTAAATAACACCAAAAGGGTAGAGATGCCGTAAAACAACCAAACCAAAGTTTTTAATGAATGGTTTACAAAAGCTATTGTGTTTGAGATTTCAGAAAAACAGAAAAGTGTTGATATGCCGTAAAACAGGCAACTTAATTATCTATAGCATGAAAGGTTGAAACTGTTGAATAAAGTAGAGTTTTGTTACTTCGACCAAGGGGGGGGGTGATGTTTCACTCTTCTCTGTTTGTTTGTGAGAAAGATTACACTAAAACACCGGGTTGGATTTCCACCAAACTTAGTAGAAGTATAGACCTCACGCTTAGACATATGGAGATTGCACTCTGCACTGATTAAAAGGGGCCGAATACACACCGCGAGCTTATGTGTGTTTGGACCAACCAAGTTTGAGTACATGTTCCCTGCCAAGGCATGTTGTACGCCGGCCTGAGTTCTTATCAGATCTCATCCCAGTTAGCACAGTCGTGAGAGTTGAAGCAAAGTTCTTTGCGAAAAGTTGGCTTTATCAGATCGTGACGAAATCACCTTTGGTCCATTGTCGATTGTTAGAATAGAAGTCTTATATCTATTCAGAACCCTGTTTGTTATTCGCAAAACTCGTGGGAACCAATCATCTGCCTAGTCACTTCAGATTGAACGGATTGGGCATCGAACTCTCTAGCTGCAAGCCATATGAATCCATTGCTTTTATGGGATTGTATTTAATCATTTTAGCTGTATAAATAACGTAAAATGCTAATTTTATAATCCCCAGAGAAAGTATGAACTATTAAAACTGCTTGTGTTTATATTAAGTAAGGATATTATCTTTCTACATGTATGAAGGAATGGCGCAGAAATTGGTAATTCACAGAAAAGATGGCATGGTAACGTACGTTCCTTGACTTCCAAATCAATTAATCGCTTAAACAAAATATTGAGAGACAGAAAGCATTGGATAAATTTGATACACGATAAATCGTATTCTACAGAGAAATTCCAAGAAATGATGATGGACCAATGAACTATTCTTATATTAAAGAAGCAAAGGAACCATTTTCATCGAATTCTTCTGTTTTCTAAAGATGTTCAATTTGAGGAAGGCGAAATACGTCAATTCAATCCGATAATAGCAACTGTGAGAATAAATATTAAAACAAAGTAAATAAGTAAAATTGGGAGCTTATGCACCAAATGCATTCATAATTGATTACCAATATATCAATGCTGAAACTTCCAACATTTGTGAATTCAGAAAGGAATCAACAGTCTGCAAAAATTGGTAATTATGCTAATAATAAATCTGTCCCAAGGTACAGTAGTAGATCGTGAATCCCCCTTGCATCTGAGACAGTTGCACAAGTAAATGATTTGAACTTCAATCTGAATTGATTTCATATTTTTATTATCTATATAATAATACGCTAAGACGTTTCATGTTAGTACGTACGTTATCACCTTTCACACATATTTAAAAAACATGAAATCGTACGAGGTAGTGATTTGTGATTAATCTGATGTCGTTTAGGTAAATTATTGCGACGTTATCCATTTAAAAATAAATTGTTCTAAAATCAAATTATGTCGTCCCGTCGCCTAAAACAATACAATTTAAAATAAATACCTTTCAAAAAGTGACATTCGTTTTATTGATGTGAAGAATATTTAGCTGTCAATTATTTTATTGTAGTGAGAATATTTATTGTTTTAAAGAGAATAAAACTACGACAATTTTAAATAAATAAATAAGAGACATTTTATTTATTTAAAGAATATTTAACAATTATTTTTACGGAAGAAGAAAGGGTAATTTCTTCTTGATAGTATTAACCCCGACAGACATTTATTATTTCAAAAGGACTATTATTTTTTAACAGTAAATGATACAGATTAGTGGATAAAACACCGTGGAATTTCCCGAGGTTCCGGTTGTGTTATAATATTGCTGATAAGCAGTTTATCTAAATTGTATTGTAACGAATTTTAAATATTTTGTTCATTCTCCTTGTCTCTTTGTTAAACTGAATATTAACAATGTCAATAAACATTGAATCTATTGAAACATCCGTAAAAGGGTCGATTCATATGACAGACTTATACAAAAGATTTGATCAAATTCCATCAAGAAATATCAGTTTCTATCTATATCAAATTACTATGTATGATTTGGCATTAATAAACTGATGTGGAGTAAGCTAGTACCCGTTCCTGAGGTTGGCGAATGAGATGCTCCAAGGGAATAAAAGAGAGGCAACTCTCGTCACGAGGGAGTGAGATGTTATCCAAGTCACCGTTTGAACTGTGCACGACTCTCGATATATTCTATTATATGTTACCCGACCTTTTCCCAAACGAATAGGCTATATTGCCGGTCCCGGCAAAATAACGATTCCTGCGTTATTTTGCCGTGACCGGCAATATAACGATTCCTGCGTTATTTTGCCGGTTCATGTATATTTAACTAAATTGTTAAACATACAGTGACGCCCGGCACAATAATGAGTCTTACGTTATTTTGCCGGCTCGTGTTTATTTAACTACAAATTACTTTTTTTTTTATTATTTAAATTATTTTTTTTGTATTATTTAAAACTTTATCAAACGAAATTTTATTTATAATTTAAAACTTTGCCTGATTGTTTTTTTTTTTGTTTTTTTTTTAAATTTTAAACTTTGCCTGATTGATTTTTTTGTTTGTTTTTAATTAATCTTTGCCTGATTGATTTTTTGTATAATTTAAAACTTTATTAGGCGACAATATATTTTAAAATAACGATAAAATTAATTTTTACTTCCGGTTGATTCGATTAGGAGTGAACTCTTCAAAATTACGACTTATTTTATGATTTCATTGAAAGAACATTTTAAAATAGAAACTGTTTAAATCCAGTAATTTTCTGTATATTTTAACATTATCGAAGTTTTTCTTCATAAAGAAAATCAGAATTTTACATTAAAATCCTTCCTTTGTAAAGCACATTTTTAACAAGTAAATGTTACCAAAGGCAACATAAATTATTCTTCTACCTGTATAAGTTTATTTATTTATTTGATTGTTTATTTTTATAAAAAAAAATCATTTATCAAAATAAATAATAAAATAAACAAATAAACTTATACAGGTAGGTAGAATAATAATTTATGTTGCCTTTGGTGACATTTATTTGTTGCTTATTTTTTCTTTATATATAACTTATATATAACTTAAGGAAAATTTCAATTACTTAAATCGAGAGCAGACTTAGTAATGTTGGGAAAATTCATCAACATTAATTCTATTATGAAAAGTAAGCAGATATTTCTTTAACCGACACAATAGGGCAGGTCGATTTTTTTTTATTTCTTTAACCGACACAACTGATGATGAAAACAAATTGTTTTTAAATATTTGCCCTTATTTATTTAATTACCTTTTCTTTCGCAAGGCCATAACAATTAGGTTTTTAAAAATAATGAACCGGCATAATAACGATCCCTTTACATTAGTAAATAATTATTGTGCCGGGCGTCACTGTATGTTTAACAATTTAGTTAAATATACATGAACCGGCAAAATAACGCAGGAATCGTTATTTTGCCGGGACCGGCAATATAACGCAGGAATCGTTATTTTGCCGGGACCGGCAATATAGTCTCTTCCTTTCCCAAAAGAGGTCTAGTCAACATCATAATAGTGGCGACGAGGATGAGATGCCCCAAGGGAATAAAAGAGAGGCAACTCTCGTCACGAGGAAGTGAGATGTTATCCAAGTCACCGTTTGAACTGTGCACGACTCTCGATATATTCTATTATATGTTACCCGACCTTTTTCCCAAAAGAGGTCTTGTCAACATCATAATATAAACTTTTGAAGTTAAGTGCATATATGTTTTCCTAAGTGCATAAGCTTATTAGGTATGATCAATGGGTCAATTAATTCGACACAACAAAGTACAATTAAAAGTTTATGCTAAATTCCATTAAAGGAAATAATTACTTATTCATATAGATTCAGTAAATATTACTTGGCGATAAAAGACTTTAAATGCAAAATGCATATATAATTGCCGTGTGCATGGGGTTATCAGGGATGATTAACGGGGCGATTCATTTCACTAAATACAACCACGTAGCTACCGTTTATCAACTTCCATCAAGATTCCTTTCCAAGTGGAATTGTGAAATATTACTGAAAAGTTAAGTGTATATATGTTTTGCCGTGTGCATGGGGTTATCAGGGATAATTAACGGGGCAATGTATAACTTACAATAGGTTTATGTAAAATGACTTTCATCAACTCCCATTAAAAGCAAAACATTTCCTATCCATATGTAATTGTTAAATATCACTTGACTGTTATAGACTTAAAAAAAGTTAAGGGAAGATATTATTTGCTATGGTGCAACGGGGTATTAGGTATGCTTGACGGATGATAACTTTGGGGTCTGTTGTGTTCCTGTCTAAATCGATAGTTGATTGGTTAGTTCAGTCACGTGACCTAAGACATATTTGAAGTTGAGTTTCAATCGCTGTTAAAACGTTATGTAGGATCCTTATAGATAGGGTGTTTAAGCCCATTGTAACCCTCTTTAGATAACCGCGAGGTAACTTTTAATTAAGCAAATTAGTATCCGTCTGATAAGTATATATCGCATATTTTTTAATGTAATCCTGTTTGTTATCCTTTTTTATAAATATATGACCAAACACTTTGAAGAAAGATATGGGAATATCTTCAACCGTGGCTTATAAACAGGGTGAATCGGAGAACATCGAAACTGAAGGAATATGCAACGTTATCAAGTGATAGATTTAATTAGAATTCATAAGCGAAATTGTCGATGCCAAGATAGTTTTCTTCGAGAATCTTTTGATCTACCAAATTTATTCATTTCCTTCTTTGCTACGGGATGCCATAATGCAGCTCGAGGGTGGGTAGGGGTATGTTGAGAAATATCGATTAAATAGGCACCAGGCTGATTATTTATAGAATAAATGTGAACAATCTTTGTTATATTATTACTTATACAGTAATATGCCTTTGATGTTAAGCGTAGATATTATGATGCCAGGTGTATGTGGCTATTAAGTATGATTGACGGGACTAAACACTAGATTCACATATCGCCTGATAAGAAGATTCCTATAAATTGCTTTGCTCTTCAGGAGAACTCATCTATAAAATTTCTTGGTCTTTCTTTCTTATCAAATCTTTCTTGGAGTTCATACATTAGATCCATTGCTCTTTCTGCTTCTCGTAAAGTTGGTTCTCTCTATCGCCACAAACACCTTCTCACACCTGCGGTTATTCTCTATCTCTACAAATCTGTTATCAGACTATGTATGGAGTACTGTTGTCATATTTGGGCTAGGAAATCTCTGTCCCATCTGAGAGTTTCTGATATTCTTCAAAAACGTATCTTTAATTTGATTGGTCCCACTCTTTCTTCTTCTTTGCACCCTCTTTCTCACAGCTAGTCTCAGTCTTTTCTATAAATACTATTATGGCATGTGTTCTTCAGAATTGTGTGATCTATTCCCTGCTTCTTTTGTTCCAGCTCGTTTGACTCGTTGGTCTAGTGGTCTCTATCAAGTCGCTGTTTTGATACCTCATTGTAATACAACTTCCTATTCCAGTAGCTTCTTTCCAAGAACCGCATATATAGTCTTGGTCTTTTCAATAGGCATCTCCTGTCTTTGCGATAATCATATTTGTTCTTGTTAGTTCCTGACATCAAATGGCTTCCTGCATTGTCTGGAGTGATTTCCATAAAAATAAGTAGATATGTTTGTTTTAGGCATTTTACTTAGACAGATTTTAAGTTAAGGTCAGTTGCTGAAGATACTTTATTACGGATACAGAAGTAATGTCTAATCCGGACAGTTAAGCTTGTTTAGACTCCTCTGGAAAATGACCCTGTTATGGGCAAGAGTTAAAGAAGATAAAACGATAGTTCAGGTAATAAAGTTGATATTTTACGATGAAATAGTCATCGCTTCTTTGATGGAAAGGGAAAACGATGTCACCCTTGCTTGAGAGAATTCAATTCAATCCAATTAATTTGGCAACACATAAAACAAAGAATAAAACAAACATATTTCAGTTGCCATGGAGGGAGAGGATGCTAGAAATTTACACAGAAGATGATTCACTAGTCCAGCATCTGTTTGAATTCACCTGAATGTTGTTGGCGCATTTATTACCTCTTTTGGGAGTCTATTCCAAGGTTCAGAGATCCTCATTAAGAAGGTAGCCCTCCTTCGGTTCAATCGAAATCGGCGGTGAAATAGTTTCTTGTAGTGTCCGCGTAGACCTCTTTCTGGTGCAGGAGTAAATAATAGGTCTTGAGGTATATCGTAATGATCATTGAAGATATTGTAGGCCAAAATGAGATCACTGCGTAATCGTCGACGCTCAAGGGAGAAAAGGTTAAGTTTCTTGAGTCGGCTTTCATAGGACAGATCCCATAGACCCGGTACCATTCGAGTAGCCAGTCTTTGAACTCTCTCCAGGTGCTGGATATCACGTATCAAATGTGGAGCAGAGGCTTGGACATAATACTCTAACAGTAGTCTGACGAGGGAAACATAAAATGGGAGAAATATTTCAGGAGTGAATTTGCAAAAATAGAGTGCTCCTTCGTTTGTTTGAAGCCTGAACATCGCTTGAATAGAAGAACGTACTTACCCCATCCGAGTAAAGGAGCATATTTGATTTTACGCATGCTTCTTCATTGCGCGCAGCCGTTGTCAGTTTAGATAATTATGTGTCTCCTCAAGGAAAGGGGGTAAGGAGTGCCACAATGCCGGGTTCATGACGAGAATGAGGTACAAATAATTGACAACGTCTTCGTCATTATTAGTAATTACTTCGGTAATGAATAGGGTGACTTCTTTTCTAAGTACAATGAAGGAGGAGGCTTCGCTTGGGAGAAGTCGTCTTTTAGAACTGGGTCGAACATTTCAATATCGACAGAAACAGGGATTCTCCGTCTCTTGGTTGGGTTCGGGGACGCAATTGCACATCTAATATATAGTCATCCTGCGGACTTTAAAAAGTTAGACCCAAATAGAAATACATTCGGTAAATCGATACTTGATTCGAAGTAGCCCATTCTTTCATTTCTTTCCTTCACTACTTCAGTTTCTTTCTAAAAATGCTTATTCTACGTATGAAAACATTTCCCGTGAATATTTTTTTAACGTTCATTTTAAATAGAGAGAAGTAACAAAGATTAATTTCTACTACTACTACTACTACTACTACTACTACTACTACTACTACTACTACTACTACTACTACCACCACCACAACTACTACTACTTCTTCTACTGCTACTACTAATCAGACTACTACTACTACTACTACTACTACTACTATTCTGCGTATGAAAACATTTCGATTGAATACTTTTTGTAACGTTCATTTTAAATAGAGAAGTAATACAGATTCGTTCCCGAAGAGCAGCTTAATTTGGAAGCATCTTAAAATTTTCATGTATTGAATGTTTTGAAATCCAATAATTTTATAAAGATTAAAATAACTCTGAACAAAATAAAATTAGTTATTGAGTTTTTAATAGAATGTTTGTTCAGTTAAGCAATTTGTACATCCAAGTTCCTTTTCCTTGTCATCTTTCATCAGTTAACGGAATCCTTGAATGACTTTTCACCAGTCATGTTGTTCTTAGCTCGATGAAAGTTACTTTCCTTACTATTCTCTTTTTTTGGTAGTTCTTTTTTCATGAAACCTCTCTACTTTCTGATTTAGTAGGTTTTCTGTTAATTTCATGACTTTGTTATAATAATAATAATACTTATAATAATAATAATAATACTTATAATACTACTAATAATACTACTACTCATAATACTACTAATAATACTACTACTAATAATACTAATATTTCTACTACGACTGTTACTACTACTACTACTACTACTAATAATAATAATACCACTACCATTACTACTAATAATAATACTAATAAAAATACTACTACTAATAATACTACTACTAATAATAATACTAATCTTTCTACTACTACTACTACTACTACTACTACTACTACTACTACTAATAATAATAATAATAATAAAACCACGACTAATAATAATACTAATAACATATTACTACTACTACTACTACTACTACTACTAATAATAATTATAATACTACTAAAAATACTACTACTACTACTACTACTAAGACTACTATTACTACTACTACTACTACTACTACTATTACAACTGCTACTTTTTAAATCTGTTTTATACTTAGATTCAAAATAATATTTATTTGAACCAAGGTCTACTACTTTTTAAATCTGTTTTATATCTAGATTCAAAATAATATTTATTTGAACAAGGGTCTACGATTTTTTTAATCGGTTTGATATCTAGATTCAAAATAATATTTATTTGAACCAAGGTCTACTATTTTTTAAATCTGTTTTATATCTAGATTCAAAATAATATTTATTTGAACCAAGGTCTACTACTTTTTAAATCTGTTTTATATTTAGATTCAAAATAATATTTATTTGAACCAGGGTCTACGACTTTTTTAATCGGTTTTATATTTAGATTCAAAATAATATTTATTTGAACAATGGTCTACGACTTTTTAAATCTGTTTTATATTTAGATTCAAAATAATATTTATTTGAACCAGGGTCCATTACTTTTTAAATCTGTTTTATATTTAGATTCAAAATAATATATATTTGAACCAGGGTCTACGACTTTTTAAATCTGTTTTATATTTAGATTTAAAATAATATTTATATGAACCATGGTCTACGACTTTTTAAATCTGTTTTATATTTAGATTCAAAATAATATTTATTTGAACCATGGTCTATGACTTTTTAAATCTGTTTTATATTTAGATACAAAATAATATTTATCTGAACCAGGGTCTATTACTTGTTCAGTCCATTTTATATTTAGATTCAAAATAATATTTATTTGAAGCAGGGTCTATTACTTGTTCAGTCCATTTTATATTTAGATTCAAAATAATATTTATTTGAACCATGGTCTTCGACTTTTTAAATCTGTTTTATATTTAGATTCAAAATAATATTTATGTGAACCAGGGTCTATTACTTGTTCAGTCCATTTCATATTTAGATTCAAAATAATATTTATTTTAACCAGGGTCTATTACTTGTTCAGTCCATTTCATCTTTAGATTCAAAATAATATTTATTTGAACCAGGGTCTATTACTTGTTCAGTCTATTTTATATTTAGATTCAAAATAATATTTATTTGAACCATGGTCTATTACTTGTTCAGTCCATTTTATATTAGATTCAAGATAATATTTATTTGAACCAGGGTCTACGACTTTTAAAATCTGTTTTATATTTAGATTCAAAATAATATTTATTTGAACCATGGTCTTCGACTTATTAAATCTGTTTTATATTTAGATTCAAAATAATATTTATTTGAACCAGGGTCTATTACTTGTTCAGTCCATTTCATATTTAGATTCAAAATAATATTTATTTGAACCAGGGTCTATTACTTGTTCAGTCTATTTCATATTTAGATTCAAAATAATATTTATTTGAACCAGGGTCTATTACTTGTTCAGTCCATTTTATATTTAGATTCAAAATAATATTTATTTGAACCATGGTCTATTACTTGTTCAGTCCATTTTATATTTAGATTCAAGATAATATTTATTTGAACCAGGGTCTATTACTTGTTCAGTCCATTTTATATGTAGATTTCAAATAATATGTCTTTTTTAAAAGCACGCATTAAATAAACATATAGAAAATATAAAGCTTACAAGTTGGGTCCGTGTAAATTCTACGGGTTTTCACCGATTGTCTTTCCCTCCTCTTAGAATAAAACAATTTTAAATATTCTTTAAATAAATTAATGTCACGACAACAACAGAATTCTGTTCAGGATTTCTTATTCGATTTTTGAACAATTTATTTTGAATGTTTGACAGTCAGCGTTTCGCATTTTCGATTAAGTTTGAAATTTAATTTTCATTGCAAAACGCATAGATTGAATAGCTTCAATTAAAGAAATCCGTTGTTGTCTTTTTACTAAAAAGTAAGCTTGGACTGCCCCCCCCCCCGGACGGATATTTAGCTATTTAGGATAATCCCCATTTTCTTTAACTTCTGGCTACACAATTTGGTTTCATTTTAGAGAAGCAATAATTCCAGTTCCACAAGACAATTAGTTTGCATGAATGGTGTAGATTCTTATTAATTGTATATCTTTCCGCTTTTCGAATAATTATTTGGGAGATTCCCAAACTCTTCATGTGTTTCCGTTGAATGATTGCCTTTACTCCATCCGGGGATTTATCACCGTTGAACAAGAATTTTATTTCCAGAAGCGAACCATCGTTTCTACTGATTAAACTTCGCTCTACTCAAATCAAAGTGCGCGCGTTGTCTGATAAGAGAATTTTGACATAAACATTTCGATCGTCAAAGAAGAAACGGCAAATGGAATCTCTGATGGTGCAACTGGATCTACGTAATCAGACTTTCCCCTTAACAGTTGGGTATTTACTTCCACAGATTCTGGTCAGGTTTCAATATAGATTTGCATATAGATTGTTTGATTCAAACCTTACCATCTAATAATATTTTTTATTTTTATTCGCTTCAAACAAGGCTTATTGCCACTAAAACATAAAGGGCTAGGGTAGGCAGGTGCAGTTATGGTGGCAACTTAAGTGGGAAGGTAGGCAGCAAGATATTTCTTCACATTACATTTAAATTTCAGAAACTTGGTACGATCTGGGGAAACAGGGAGCAAGGAGTGAATTCCAAATGCAAACGGTTCGAGGAAAAAAGCTATTTAAGTAGAAAATTCTTGGGGCATACGGGGATCTCTACAATGAAGGGGTGGAATTTTGCTGCTAGAATATAACGTTTGGTTTGGTTTGTCTGTTTAGCAACAACCTAACACTTTCTGCCGAAGTACAACAAGTATTTTCTGTTTGTGTATTAAACTATGACACCATGATTGGTGTCACACGGTGACTAATAATATGAATGTGGTTCATTAAAATTAATCTAAATTACTTATGAAAGTGATGTATTAAAAAAAGAAAGAGTCAACAAACTTTTGCCTGGAAAGTTTAGAAAAATTTAGACGCCGCTCAGAGCACTATTCGTTGCCTAGACAGGGTTCAATATTGATTTCAAGAGTTGGTGGGAGATGATATGTTCCGTTCTTTACATCTCTTTTCTCACAAAAGAGACGTCGATAGTCTCTTTCTGCTCTATCGTTACTTTTATGGAAGGTGCTCGACTGAGCTTCAATCTCTAGTTTCTCATTGAAAAACATTCAAAGCAAAGCTTTGCTACTGTTGGATAATGGCCCTGTGAGGCTGGACGCATGTTGAGTGGACGTATGTGTGGGGGATCGTTTGGTTTGGCTTGCGCGATTTAGTGCGGGTGGACCCGTACAGTCGAGTGCAAAATAAAACTGGTTCTCACAGTTGGCGCTCACAAACGTTGACAGGCCACCATTTTGATGAGACCTTTTAGATGGGGGGTTAAGGGAGTCAGGCTGTGACGAATGCACCAGCGCATGAGGGTTCTGTGACGTCACGGGTTCTTGTGTAGGAAACTGAGTTTTGCAGTCTGGTTTTTGGAAGCAAGCTGAACAGACACATTTTCTCCATGTGGTCTGCAAATGAATAGGGGAATTTATTTCCCTAAAAGAATACAGGCGTAATGAAATTCTTCTTCCACCTCCTCGAATGGCTAAGGACTTAATGGACCATAGATAGCTAGGAATAAACGATAAAGTAGTAAATTGATCCCTCTCTCAACGTTAGTAAACCATCTCCAAGAGCGACAGAAAACTGACGCCCGAATAAAACTAATCAAAATTTAAAAGATTGTTTGCCTCCTGAATCGTGTTAGGAAGGTTTTTGTTGCAGACACAGCGGACGGCGATGTTCACGGCAGTACAGAAGCGAAGAAAGAACTCAACCACTAGACGACATCGAGACGACACTCCTCCACGACGAAGAAGAAAAGGTACGAGTAATTAAAGGGTATGCAACTCTTCCAGAACAACAAAAAAATCATTTCTTTCTCGGTGTGCCTAACGCCTAGCGCAATGACAACATACATAGCTTCTTCATAAGGACTTCGCGTTTGTGGAACACATTTCCATTGGACTGCTTCTCTACAGATTACAACATGGTCATTTTCAAATCCAATGTCAACAGATTTTTGTCATAAATCGTTTTAACAACTAATCAAACTTAGTTCACTTTATAAAACCATTCTCAATCCTCTCATAAGTTTCTTCACCTTTCATAAACCCATATCATCGAGTGGCCTTCGGCCTTGATAAGTGATGCTGAGCAAGGCAGTTAGAAATATCTGACCGACCATTTACCCAAGTCTCCAACTGAATGGTTTTAACCCGAAGGTTACGTGGATCTTGTCAACACAGCGTCAACACAGCGTGGACACAGAACGATTAAGAGAGCAACCAGTCGGAAAGCATGTGGTCATCGCAAAATATAACCACAAAAATAATTGTAACGGGTACAGCCTATTTGGCTGGTCGTAAATCATCTAGCTTTGTTCGTGCTGGCTTTTTTATTCTCATGCTACCACACGGGGAAAAGAGATAGACACCATGGTATATGAAGCAGGAGGACATATGACCGTTTCCTCCCGACTGAAAAACGGTCTTTGGCTAATAATCCCATTTTTCTCGTCTTACTAACTAACCCCAAAACATTCGCTGTCAATCTATCTAGTCACTCTAGACATGAACACTTATTGATTATAATAATCAAAGGTGGGCAAACTACGACCCGCGAGCCACATCTGTTTCGTTAGTCTTTTTAATCCGGCCCACTGAAGATTGGCAGAATCGTCCAAAGCCAAAGATAAGCTGTTTATTATTATTTGGTTGTGGGATCGCGTTGTTTCGAGCACGTTAAGGATTATCACGTGATCTTGTGATCTCGTGATCTCGCGTGAATACGACTAGCTCACAAGACCGCACTATGCAGCACAGTGGGCAACATTACTAATCTCAATATGTGTCTATAATGATTAAATTTATATTTCTAAAGGATATTATTATGAAACGTTGTTGAATGAAACCGACGCTTCATAACATTTGTGTTTATTTTCATCATCTTTTTCAGGGTTTTTTTCTTTTCGTTTTTTTTGTTGACCCAAACATAGCATATGAAGCATAATAAGCTACTGTGATATGGACAAGGTTTATAGGGCAACCTGGGTGGGGAGTTTAGCAGCAAGATGTTTGTTTATATTAAATATTTGCATGTTGGTACAGTCGGGGAAACCGGGAGCAGGGAGGTAATTCCAAAAGCAAACAGTCCAAGTCAATAAGCTATTAGAGTAGGAAAGCATCTGGCATTTAGGGACCTCTACAGTGAAGAGGTTGGTCTAACAATCTTTCCGAAATCGTGACATAAAGAAAAAGGAAAACATCCAAAATACATCAGGTGTTCATTTATTATGTTCGAGCTTTCGACTGACATCAGTCATCATCAGTGTATCGAAGATATCTTGCTAACAGATCTGTACGATTTGAAAGTGTAAATAATTTATTTCTTTTTATTTCTTTTTGAATATAGACATCAAGTAACACGAGAATAATTGATTTACTAAATAACGTATAACTTCTTATGTCGTTGGTTTAAGTAATAACACGTATTCGTTTGTTTATTACTTATTATTGTTGCTGCATACTACACACACACACACGCGCCCGCGCACACACCCCCCCACACACACGCCTCCCCCCCACACACACACTGTGCGCAGTCCCACTGGACCCTAGGGGCACTACTGACAAACACAACAATATCATCCACCACTCCTTTCGGTTTTCAGCCGCCGTCAATCGGCCTTCAAATGACAACCAGGTCCATTCCGTGATGTTTCTGCCCCACCTCTCTGCCAGCCAATCTTTCTTGTATATTACTTAAAAAAAAGAGCCATTGCAACTGAGATGTAAGGGACTGCTAATAATTAGCGAGCAGATTTGTAAGCGGTACCTTAAGCGTGTAGTTATGTAGCGAGATGTTTGTTAACATTACATTAACGTTTTTGCATGTTGATACAGTCAGGGAAACAGGGAGCTAGAAAGGAATTCCAAAGGCTAGCAGTTCGAGGAAAGAAGCTATTAGACTGTTAGCAGTAATATATGTTTGAAAGTAAGTGTAAACAGGGGTAGGTACAGTGGGTAATACGGTATGATTAACGGGGTTATATATTATTATCAACTAACCCATGAGAAAAGTAGTGAACTATTTCGTTTAGTTAATCAAGTGACATAAATCTTTGGGTTAAGTTAGTTTATCCACTAATCTTAGTAAAGATTGAAGTAAGATAAAGGTTGTGGAATGGACTCAGTGAATCGAACACAACTCTAAGTTAAGGAAATTAGGATCCATTAATATTATAAGTGAATAAATTATAATCAAAATTAAATTCATTTTTGTTGTCTACTAAATAGACATGCAAGCCCCCACTTCCGAGAAAATTCCAGGAGAAGATCTCTATGTCTAGTCTACGAAAGACAGACAATAATACACATAGACAACTCAAAGTTAAGGAAATTAAGATCCATTAATAAGACAATAATACACATAGGTTGCTTTACAACGTTGTAAACGAATTATTGTGAATGATTAATTGAATACAAGTTGCTATTTTTGCTGATGTGCATTGCAACTTTATAAGAGTATTAGCGTGTAAATCTAGTGAAAGATAATCTCTTCTCTTACTTGCAGCATCTTTCTCATAGATGTGACGTTGCTAGTCTTTCTCTACTCTATCGGTATTTTCATGGTATGTGCTTGACTTATCTTCAAGCTGTAGTTCTCTTGCTCGGATACACCTTCTCGGCAAGAACGTGTCTTCTACCAACGCTACAAATAATTCCATTTCTTCGCCTGTGTATTTGAAATCAAACGGAACTAACACGAACATAGTTTATTTCTAAGAACCTCCCGCCCGTGGAACGCGTTACCGTGAGAATGTATCCCTACAGACTATTACATGCTTGCTTTCAAGTCTAATGTAAAATAATACCTGTCACGTCTTCCGATGAATTAATCATAATAATCACTACTTTTATATACTGTTACGTCATTCAACTGAAAATCTCATTAGCCTTGATTCTTAAGTGGAGTTTGAACATAGGTAAATGGCGAAACATTAGTATATTAAAATGACCACAATTGATCCGATTGGATTTGAACCCGGCATAGTCGATTCAATAGTCAGCGATGTTATCCATTAGATAAACTAAACTATGGTTAATAGAAATAATATGACTATTTTTATATTCACCTTCATTAATTCTCAGTTTTTTTTTCCATCAAAATTACAAAGCAACCAACATCATGGCTGGTGTTTTGCCCGACGTGGAAACATCATCTTCCAATCTGCCTCTAGTTACAATGTTATGACTGGCGCAGGTGTGATACTATCGTGGCCGTATGTGTTTTTTTGTGTAGCTGCGACGTGGAGATAGCTCAGGGTAAAATCTTATCGTCCTAGCATGACACCACAATATCCTGAGCTACTATAGTTACATTCCCGTTCTCAGCAGCGCTTCTCTATTGTCTTGAGCCAATGTTGTGAATAAGATCCTGAAGACTTCTTATTTCTTGGAAGCGCCACATGATCGAGTGTGTACGTTGGTCTTCTGTTAGGGTCAATTCCTTATATGGTTAGAGCAATTATAGGGATCTGGGAATTCTGCGCTGAAATGTAATGGTTTTTAATGAATAGACAATGATGTCTCGTCGTAGAAAAATATCTTTTATTTCTTCATTCCATTTCACATATCAATTTGTTTGATACCGACTACCGCTCATGGTTGGGTACAAAAAACGAGCAAAACTTTAATTTTTCTTTCTCGCTACAAAAAAAAGAAAGAAAAGAAAAATGAGAACAACAAAAATAAAGAGGGAAAGAACGAAAGCCACGCCATAGCTGTTACTCAACAACATCCCCTGCTCTCATCGCTCGAGATCTGACACGTCTGGGGGCCACAGTGACGTTGACGTTTTGAACCACTCTGGCGTTTTCAACCCATCTGCACTTCGTGACTTTCCGACCAGGAAATGACTGACAACATGTTATTCGTGATTTCGAGGGACCTAGAATCATAGCAAATCAGCCCTTTAATGGGTGTAGGGCGATTTTTAAACATTGAGAAAATCGTGCTATTTCTCCTCGTCCCAAGATCGGTCCAAGACGCTCAGTGCCTATTGTGTCACACAGGTACGAACTGAAAAATATAACAACACGACACTGATCTTTAAAACAGAATAAAGTCACAATAGAAACAGGAGACGTTAGGGTTTGAAAACCACGATTGCTGAAAAATCAAACAAATGGTTGACCTGTATGTATCTCCATGAGAAGACGCAATTCTGCCACTAGTTTTAACCCTGCATTCATTGACATTGAGGGAGGATGTTTTATTGACAACATCTTGTATTTCCGAGCGGACAAGATCGCAAAGAAGAGAAGGGTGTCTAAAACTGTGATTGCTCGAACAACATCACGTGTTTTGTTAGAGATGAGGATTAATTATAATAATCAGTTAATTATAATAATCAGTTAATTATAATAATCAGTTAGTTAATTCAGTTGGAGAGACACCAAACTAACGGCGAAAGTCGACTGATGATTGTACGGCTTAAATAGCAGTCGAGAATACGTTTTCAACAATCAGTCCGACAGAGACTGACCATTTTAGTGGCCTTTATCTGGCGAACTGAGGTATTATATTTTAGGTAGTCCTAGGAGGTCCACCCTCCCAGGCATTTCCTTCCCTCTTTGGGAAGGGGTTGGTTTATTGCCAATTACTTAAGGCGCCCCTATCGGGGAATGCCGACAGGACTACCCAGAATATTTTTAGACGTCAGTTTGGCTTTTCCGCTGGGGCGCTGGATTTCTCCACCAGCTTCCGGCCTTGTGCCACATCTTCCTGTTGTGAGATGAAAGTAAATAAAGATAACACACGAGTGGCCATGTGGAATACCCATTTTTCATGGTTCTGGAGAAAGAAATAATAAACCGGCCGGTGATGGTGATTGTTTAATTAATAAATTCATATTTTAAATATTCCACAGCGTTCATAGTTATAAATTAATAAATACAGTAATTAAGAAGAACGAGATCCAAGATGGCTACCGAGTGTTGAACCCTGCTCCTCAGCTCCTATAAAATAACCCCCACGATGATAGTCTATGGAAGATAAATCTATTTATTTTATTCTCAACTTCATATTGAGATCACTGTAATTAACGTTATCTGTTTTCAGCAGGTGCTTTCAGAAGCGACCAGTGTATGTGACTGCCCGTTTAGAGGTTCTGGCGCATCAGGTTCTTCTTCCTCCTTGGTGTGTTCAACTTCTGCTTATTTGGTGTCATCTCGCTTAGACAACTCTCAAGGTTTTTTTTTACCCAATCTGCACATAGAACAACCATCTATCGGCCTGGTGCAAAATCCATAGAGTCGGAGCACCCTTCTCTCTCTATATATATTCAATGTTTTATACACGGTACACATGTGGGGTGGAATCCAGATAAAGTTACGAGTACGATCGCCAGAGGGGGTATTTAACATGAGTTGCTCCGCGTTGCTTAACTTTTTCAACTTTCTCCTGTTTAAGAAATGACCAAAGATTTGCGACAGTGTAATAGACTTATCGCCAGTAAGAAAAAAGGTTAAGAAAAGAAACATCGTTTTGTAAAATATAAAAAAAATAACAAATGCGATCTTTATTATAAAGTTTACACATTTCTCATAGATTTAGTTTCATCTTCATTGGACCTTGAAGATAATAAAAGTCTAGCGGTTATCGACATCCGGTTTCTACCCGGTTTTAGTCATCTACACAAAATAAATCTTTCTTTTGTTAGTGGACAACAAATTTCCTATGTTATTTGCTTAACAGTTGGCCACACTTCACTGCGAAATAAAGCCATAATTCCTATGTGTGATTATAAAACACAATGGCGCGCTCCACTGGATTTTATAATCATACACGTTTAAAAGCCGCTTCCCCAATGAATTTCAAAAGGTACCCTTGCGGAATCATGTAATTTACGGGTTATCAAAATAAATAGAAACATTTATTAGAAAGTAAACATTTCATTAGCGAAAGCAATCACAGTACGAATGCTAATATATATATATATATATATATATATATATATATATATATATATAGAGAGAGAGAGAGAGAGAGAGAGAGAGAAGGAGAGAGAAAGAGAAGAGAGAGAGAGAGAGAAATTGGGGACCGCAAACATTTAAAACTTTTTTGTTTTTAAGTTTTACATATACGCACCCAATAAGAAAAAATAAATGTTCGTGACCTCCCATTTTAATATATATATATATATATATATATATATATATATATATATATATATATATATATTAGTATACATTTTAATATATTTGTCATGTCTGCCTCCATACTCAGGATTCCCTGGATTAATTCATATAAACAAAACTTCATCGGAATTATATATATATATATATATATATATATATATATATATATATATATATATATATATATATATATATATGTGTGTGTTTTTATGTTTTACATATAAGTTTATATATGTATAGGGATTCGTGCATGTATATGTATCTGCGTATATATATACATATATATATATGTACATATATATATATATATATATATATATATATATATATATATATATATATATATATATATATATATATATATATATACATACGTGAATAGGTGTATGCCTATATGTAGAGGTGTGCCTGCCCGTACGGCATGTCTATTGGTATGTGTATTCCAACCTATTTTTAGAATAAGATCTGTTCATGCGTGTGTTTATAGAAATCTATGTTCAGGCATAATTTTATATATAATTTTATATTTCATACATATATCAGTGAGTGTCCATACATGTATGAGTCAACTTCCGACCAGCGTATATATGCTTATAAACTTAGCCTGGTTCGAACGTAGACACAAGTTAAAAGCAATAAAAACTAAACTAGAACTAAGCTTCTATAAAAGATATTTAGCAATAAACAACTTAGCAAACATCATTAGTACAACATTCGTATCATTGGTTTCAAGCACAGAAGGACTTAGCCATCAGGCTCTCTTTAGCTTCTGTTGTCATCTGTTTCGGAAATGTGAAGTCACGTGTAACTCTCGTTTGGACGCGTTATTTGCTTAACCTGTGGTGAATTCCCCACTGGTGGGGAATTTTGTCAAAGCGAGCGCCCTCAACACTCGACTATTTCGACGGTTGTGCCAGAATATGGAATCCGACTACGAAGGACTGCTGTTCCACACTGCCGTTCGCAGGTTAACGAATCTTTTCGTATGTATTTATTTCCATGTGATAACTGTGGTGGGAATGGAGAGCTGGCTCTCACTAAATAGTGGGGAATTGGAGAAAAAAGGTTAAGAACCACTGGCTTAGAGTGTTATGTGTGTTTGTTTAAATTTAGTGTACGGAAGGTTTAATCAGGTTTGAAAAAAAGGGGAAGTGTGAAAAGTAACAGTTGAGATTTAAACCGGAGAAGATTTAAAGAGATATAAAAAAATAAAAAAATATTTCTATATAAATCCCGTCAGCCAATATTATGAGTATCGTATATTTGGCCGTTACTGTTTTTTTTTTCTCTAGATATCCTTTGGTAGATCCTTTCAATAGTCCGAATTAGGATCTTAGTTTCGGAGGGGAATTGGCTGATGAATTTGCCATAGTTTGGATTTGTCTCCTGCCAAAGAATCTTCTATAAATACTAAAACATGGTCTATACCTGATTTACCTCATTCCCCCGAAGATGGACCCAGATGGGTCCGAAAGTACTTGGGAGACAAATGCAAACTATTCGGACCATTGAAAGGATCTAGCAAAGGATATTTAGACATGAGTTGTATCTTATATTCAACAATACTTGCCTGAAAAAGAAGATGCTGCCTATACACACACACACACACACACACACACACACACACACACACACACACACATATATATATATATATATATATATATATATATATATATATATATATATATATATATATGAATAGATCAAAGGATAAAATAATCCGACGGTATTAAATTAAAATGGAATAAGCCGAAGACCTAAAAAGCTAACGTTTCGCCCAAATATTATATGGGCTTTGTCAAGAGCGAACGAAAAAAATGCAATGTCTTTTGTCATTTTTTCATTTTTTTCGTTCGCCCTTGACTAACCTCATATAACATTTGGGCGAAACGTTGAGCTTTTTAGGTCTTCCGCTTATTCCATTTTAATTTCATATATATATATATATATATATATATATATATATATATATATATATATATATATATATAACCTACCTCAATTTATCTTTAATGCAATTAACTGAATACCAAAGAGAATGATTAAATCCCTATTCCATATTTCATAATAATAATAATAATAATAATAATAATAATAACAACACTATTCAAATGACAAAACCTAAAAAGACAAAAACAATCACCCGGACATTAGAGATCTCCCCAAAGCGGAATCCATTAAGAACAGAATAACAGCGATTAGAAAACATTTACTCATTACAAATCTAAAATAAACAACAAAAATATCACCCGGATATCACTGTGAAACGCGCAAATCAAACTAACCCATTCGTAATATTCTCGAGAGCACAATATAATTCCAATTTAAAGAAATTACAAAACAACAAAAAAAACTGCTAATCAACTTAACACAACATAAACAAAACAAACAACTATGGATTCAATGAAAACAAATTGACGGGCGAATATGAACTGCATTCGAACCCGCGTCCACGCTGTTACATAACGAGAACTATGTTTTAATGGAAAAGCTTCAGTGACACTTTTGAGGGTCAGATGTGACCCCAACCGGAAGTCGCGAAACCACGTGATTTCTTGGGAAAGCTATACTGTCTCTTTGCTGGCGAGATTTCAAGCAGGAAAGACGTGTTTAGAGCGCTGTCCCTAATGGGGGGAGTGTAGTGCGCTCAGTATGGCTGGGTTTAGCGAGACGAGCTATCCGTCTTTTTCTTTCTCTCCCACGCGTACACAAGTAGTCCGTCGCTCTGATGTTTTCTCTGACTGTTTCTCTTTTTAAATAAACCCTTTTCTCAATATCGGCGTCCGAGTGTCTTTTTAATCTGCAGACAAGCAATGGCTTGGGTTGTTCTACAATGACGATACTCATGTATAATGGTGTATACACGCATCGGTAAGTGAAACTATTTAAAAATAATCAATTATAATAAATCAAACGTGCTCTTAAATTAACTACGCTTCGAGAGTAAACGGCGAGAGCGAGGCATGAATAATTCTAAAATTTGTCGACGGATTCTACATTTCTGATGTAATTTTCGCTTGTTTCGGGCCCATTAGGTAAATGGTTTGCGTATCTTATAATTGAGTCTTTAACGAAATCTCAGTAAATAAAATTACCATCACAACTCCACCTAAGCTTTTGTGCCTTTACTTCACATTTTTAAAAATTAAATTTGGATCATCACAAAATAATGTCTTTTTTTAAATTTACATCGTTAACCTCGCTCAATATGGACCACGAATTGAAGTGCAGGATAGACAAAAAAGCCTCATCAGAATTTAATCAGCTCAGCAAGATCTGGAAAAACCAAAAATTCACCCTCAAATCTAAATTAAGATTTTATAACAGCAACGTTTTGTCCACACTGCTAAATGGTAGTGAAACTTGGCATCTCACACTCAGCTAAGAGAGGAAATTAGACGTGATTGATTCCAAATGTCTTAGGAAGATTCTAAAAATAACATGGGGCGATCAAATTATCAATAAAAAAATCAGAGACCGCACTAACCAACAAATGGTATCGACAATAATCTGCAAACGACAACTAGGCTGGGTCTGACATGTCCTAAGATTGGCCCCGAAATATTTTCAAACCAAGTGCTTCAGTAGAGCCCTTACAGAAAATGAAGAGGAAGACCAAAACCAAAATGAACTGAAAGCAAACAATTGATTTGATCAATTTGATCGATTTGATCGCAACAAGAAGAAGCTGAAGGGATCTGGCTGTGGATTTGGCTTCAGACCGAAAACAACGGATTACTTTGACTACCTCATGCGGCGCTGGACGCGGGACTTCCTAACTCTAAACTAACTCTAACCCTAACCCTTACCCTAACCCTAACACCTTACCCTAACCTCAACCCTAACCCTTACTCTTACCCTAACCCTAACACTAACCGTTATCCTAACCCTTACATTAACCCTAACCCTAACCATAACTCTTACCCTTATCCTTACGCTAACCCTTACATTAAGCTAACCCTAATCCTAACCGTTACCGTAACGCTTACATAAACGTAACCCTAACCCTAACCCTTACATTAACGCTAACCCTAACCATTACCTAGCTACTTTACTGCAATTTATATATGCCACAAATTCATGCTTCTACACAATTAATGGCGCGGCTAATTAATGTATATTGATTTTATAAAATTGACTCGAATCAATAAGTTACAAGTATTTATGATTTCTAATTGTACATATTTCATTTCAATTCATCTAAAAACCGACATTGCGTCTAACTCTAACCTCGTAGGGAGCCAACTTAATATGAACAAAATAGTAAATGGTAAAAGTGCAGAATAGTTAACAGCAACACCAACAAATTCTTGATATCAATCGGCAAATGTTTGGTATTACTCCAGCCTATGCGCCTAATTTCCGTGACTGCTCGGCCGCAGCGATCCGACAGGGTGCGGAACCGTCCGAGAGCTGCCGAGTCGAATACGAGGCGGTATAAACAAAACGAGGCTGTAAACAAAACTGGAAAAAAGAACTGACCAATCAGGTTGCTGCAAATCAGTTTATAGCAGCCGATAATAATTTGAAGGAAACTCTAAGCAAAACGCAAAATGAATTTCGAGCAGTTGTGTGATACCTTAAAATCTCCGGAGCAAGTGATGAATTTCTGCCATCAGAAATGTCTTCTGCCGACCAGAATGCAGTGCGGCAGATGTGCACGACTTTGCCGCTTGACGAAGAGAACACAAATATCGGACAAGTATGCATGGAGATGCACCCACCCAGGAATAAAGGGGCTTGGGTGTCTTTGCGATGATCGGGGACATTTTTTGTCGCGGTCAAATCTGGAGATAGCGACCATACTGAAGATATCCTACCTGTGGTCCCAGGATATTCCTTCTGCTCCTCCTTCCACATCCTCGACGAACCCCTCCGCCTCTTCTGCCTGTCTTTCGCTAAGCCCCCCCCCCCAAACAAGCGCCAGCAACAACAACAGCCGAATACCGTGAACCTCTCCGCGAAAAATACGTCTCCCCCATAAAAAAATCTATAAAGCAAAAAGACTAAAAAAACCGACTTGTCTAATTGCAAAAAAAGTAATAAAAATGGTTAAAAAAAAAAAAAAAGTTCATTTATAGTTCTTCAGCTATGGTTTGTTCATTTCTTTCATTTTTTATAAAAATATATGCATCTTTTCTTTCCGTATTCATCGTCTTATATTGTCGTCTGCCAACCTTCCATTTTTGCACGATTTTCGGTTTTGTTTATACAGCCTCGTTTTCGTCTCGCCAGCCTCGTTTTCGACTCGGCAACTCTCGGACGCTTCCGCGACCTGTCACGGAAATTAGGCGCATAGGCTAGATTAGTACCAAATATTTAAATCGAGGGCAGATTTGGACGAAAGGTCAGTTTGTGATGTGAATAAATCCATCAATGTTAATTTTGAAAAATAATAAAACAAATGAAAATTAAAATAAATAAAAAGACTAAAATAGTGTGTGTATAATCGGCAATTATTAAAATCAAGAGCAGAGTTAGATTTACGGTCGGTTTTAATGTGGGGAAAATCTATCTACCCCCAAAAAGGGGCATTTCGTATTGGGACGAAAATAAAAATTACCACAGTCTAGAAGGATTTCCTCCTCACTTACAGAGGAGAGAAAAGAGTAAGTATGGTATCAGAACATATACTACACTTTAACGTTAATTCTATTTTGCAAAGTAAAATAATAATAAACCGAAAAGAGAAAAATATTGTAAAGTCGGCCACCGTTTTTTAGATTTCAAAATATTCAAGGTAGACGATTCTCTTTAATTTCAAATGGTTGAGATTACTGGTTAATTTGAGTCACGCGAGGCAAATCCTTGATTGTGATTTGGGTGAACAATGGCGGGTAGAGGCATCCAATGGCGGCCATAAAAAAGTGCCACCATCTCGTGGTCGACTTGTAGATAGCGATACAAAATCTAACCAAACAAATGAAAAAGTTCAGATAACGCAAAATCTATGCAGATAAAATTTTATTGCTTTTGGAAAAAGTTGCATTATGTAAATGTGTTGGTTTTGTCGTAAATTAGAAAAAAGTTTTTATAGTCGCCGGTTGTTACTGTCAGATTTGATTTTTGTGTTTTCGCAACGGAAGTTTATTTTTAATAGAAGGACCCATGTCCAAGAGTGGCTCGGGGTAAAATGATTTAATTGAAAAAAAAGTAGAGTAGCAATTCTGAACAAAAAAGAAAATAATAAAAAACATTCACTGTAAGTAAATTAGATGACTAAACTAGAATTTCGTCATGTTTTGCCATAATAAATCCTTCTAGACCGAGGTATTTTGGGGGTTAACAATGTTCCCCTCATTTTGTACTTATTTACATGTTTTAATGTATATTTATACTTTTTTCTACGGGAAAATCTGAATTGTTTTCAGCGCGTTCTTTTATTAAAAAAAGAAGCAACCCACACACAAAAGAAAAATGAGGCTTATTTTGTTTGGAGTGCGGTATTTTCCACAAATATTGAAAATAGTATTTAAAGATGTCTTTTTTGGTTTATAATCAATGTTTTTGTGTTTGTTTGAAAATACATTTTAAATAGATTTTATTTAAAATATTGTTTCAATAGATTATCTAATGCAGAAGTTTATCAAATAAATTATTTTTATTTCGTCTAAGAAGAAATCCTTGTAGACTGAGGCAATGTTTATCTTGTGAGGGTAAATGTTTGTGGTTTGTTTAAAAGTACATGTTAAATAGTTTATATCGAAAGTATTGTTTTATAACGCATCCAATGCATGAGTTTACAGATGAAATTAATTTTATTCCGCCTCCCACAATGTATAAGCATGATTAAAAAAGAAACTTTTAAAAAGCGAAGAAAGCGAATTAAAGTTACTTACGATAAACCGAGAAACGAAAAAAGGAAGGGCCTCAGGATAAGATGCCATTGTGACTCACTGGACGTACTACGCGAGTTGTTTGTTAATAAATCTGGAATTCCGGAATGTGAATAGATGTAATCGCAATAGTCAGAGAAAACGGTGGACACTCTGAATGAATAGTGAATATTATTATTTTCATATTAAGAATCAGAGAAAGAAAAAGATTAAGAAGAAGGTAATAAGAAGACATGAATAGTGTATGGGAAAGGTCGTGCGGACTACGTGTAACGGTCAGTGTATTTGTCATTCAATCCGATACTCATTTATTGATCGAATAGTCAGGACACCTGATTGAATGTAATTGAAATTGAAGGACCGTTTTTTATTTATATTTGAAATGTAGTATAGCATGTAGGCAATACTAACATATGAAATTGAAATAATTACGGTGCATAAATCGTATGTATCTTATTAAGAAAATTCTTCGATGTATTTGAGTTACGTAGAAGTAGATAATTGTTTCAAACGTATTTGAGTGAAGCAGCTAGATTGGAATAAATGTAATAATATCTCTAAGGAGACGAAATGTACGTATATTTTCTGGAAACATTTATTAGTAAGTTCTGTAAGTGGTCAGTAGAAAAGATTAGTATATGAAGCTTTTTGTTTGCAGTCTATAATAGCCAAAGTGGCAGGGGAAAATACTTTACTCTATTATATATATATATATATATATATATATATATATATATATATATATATATATATATATATATATATATATATATATATTAGATTATGGATGATTAATTTTTACACATGTGAATAGGTACAGTCACAGTGACCGCTCATAAGCGAAAAACTAACTTCCCCAAGGTGAATTCTAGACATATCTGACCTCTGAGGTGAGGTTAAAAATTTCCGGCTCAAAGCGATATGAGCTTAACTGTGGATACGACGTCACGGAAAACAGAGCAAACAAGGAAATATTAGATATAGAAAGAAATTGGGGAAATTCGAAGTGAACGGACGCCTAATATAATGCCGTAATAAGTACACAACTTTGAAAATCGCCCGGGCTAGCAGTCCATCTATCTATCTATCTATCTATCTATCTATCTATCTATCTATCTATCTATCTATCTATCTATCTATCTGTCTATCTATCTATCTATCTATCTATCTATCTATCTATCTATCTATCTATCTGTCTGGCTGTCTGGCTGTTTGTCTGTCTGTCTATCTATCTATCTATCTATCTATCTATCTATCTATCTATCTATCTATCTGTCTATCTATCTAAATATTTAATTAGAGTAAAATAAATGTTTTCCACCATTATAATTAAATGTTTTTCTAAGATACATCTCCCATTCCAAACTTTTGTCTTGACTTAATTCGTCTTTTCCTATGTGCACAACGAAGTTATTCACAAAGTGTCCTAGCCACACAGATGAAGATAAGAAACCTAGTAGAAGAGACGACCCGGCCATGGAAAAAGACAGGGACGACGAAGAAACTAGACAACCAAGATAAAAAAATGCAGCATAACTCATTTTCGACGAACAGAAAGAAAGGAAAAAAGGTACGCACGTATGTTTACATATTAAGGACACACTTACACTTGTCGATTACGAGTCATAAAACGTAAATATATAAGAAACTGTCTGAAACACAAATAGGTCACAATGATTGCAATTTTAAGTAAAGTACAATTTAATATATATATATATATATATATATATATATATATATATATATATATATATATACATTTAAAAATGATACGCGGAAATCTCTCTAAGGCCCTAAAAATGAACTAATCGTAAGGAAACAGAGTAGAAACAATTACTAATGCTATCAACAATCTGTTTACCTAGTTTAATACTATTTCCCCCTATCCAAGGTAATTTCAAATAAATGGGGCATTTTACAGGCCAAAATATTTTGGGGGATTTAAAGTCAGCAACTTTTTTTATTAATGCAATCATTGTTTATGCTACTAGACCTGCCTTTCCTTCCTTTCACAAGGATAGTGTGTCCTATACAAATTATAGTAATATTGCATACCAATTTAAATGCCAATGTGATTCTGGCTATATAGGGCGAACTTCCTTGCATTTGCAGACCCGCATAAACAAGCATATTCCATCAAAAATACGCCAGGGAAGGGTAGGATCATTGTGTTACCCCTCCTCTAATTATTTGGACTCTGCTATTGGCCAGCATTTGGTTGAACACCCAAGCTGTGTCAGTAGCTATGAAGTAGACCGTTTTGAGGTCTTGCATAGAGCAGATTCCAAGAACCATTTGAAAATATTGGAATCTGTCTCTATCGCTATTCGAAAACCTTTCTTGTGCCGGCAGAAGGAATTTGTTAGACCGCTAAATCTCTCTGGGGAACTTTGAACTCCCTCCCCTTTTATTCCCCTAACGCAGTGCCTTTTAATCGTTTTTTTTTTAAGTAAATCATTAAATTGACTTTTAATCGCTCTATCGTTAATTTTGGCACTTTCAATTTCCCCATTTGCTCTTTCTTTCGACAATATTATTAATTAAAACTATCGATTTTCTCCTGACGAGATGATAGTCGAAAAGGCCTTAGAGAGATTTCCGCGTATCATTTTTAAATGTATTTATAAGTTTTGTACCTCAATATATATATATATATATATATATATATATATATATATATATATATATATATATATATATATATATATATACAAACGTGTCTTCAATACAATGTTCTTTTCAATAGTCGGCCACTTTACGACAGCTGCCTTTAAATAGGATTAATCTCTCACTGATTTACCGAGTTGTTGACAACGGCCGTGTGGGCTAGGACGTTAGAATTTGAGTTTGTAACTCGTGTTATGGGGTTCGGGTCCGGCGATCGGTGTAAATAATTCTTCTCTACACTGACGATTCCTGTAAGAATGAAACGTATACGTATGTAGATAAAAACAAATATTTATATATATATATATATATATATATATATATATATATATATATATATATATATATATATATATATATATATATATATATTTCAGAAGTGTTTTAAACAAGCGTAACAGATAAGCGAAAATGTTATTTAGAACAGACCATAAAAAATTGCGTTTCGAACTTAAGCGTAACATACCCACGAATATGAGATTTCGAACCTAAGCGAGACAGACCAACAAAAATACTATTTTACACTTAACCCTAACAGACTTTCGAAAAATGATATATTGAACTTAATAGTATCAGACCAAAAAATCCTATTTTAAACTCAAAGTGAGAAACCGATAAAATGTTAATTAAAACTTAAATGTGACAGACTGATCGAAGAACCCAACTTCTCATAAAGATGTCTGGACGTATCTAGAATGAGATGCGTCTATGCTATCTGCGCATTTCGCGACAGAATATCTATTTCAAACTGAAAGCGTTACGGAAGGACCGACCAACTAGAGACGGACAGAGCCTCTTATAAGAGTACGTGGACGTATCTCAAAATAACGAAACAATTTATTCCACGTTATGCTCACTATTAAGATGACTCAGTATGGAAACCTTGAAATTTCCGATTCATTTGCGGTTCCCTGTTTATAACCATGTGGCTACAGATGCAGACATTTCGCGCGCTCATTTTTAGGTCGATTCAGTTGGAAGAAAATGATTGGTTCGTTGTTTAGCGAGTGTCGTTGTGAGTCAGGCCTTTGGTTCTATTGCAGGTAAATATAATCGACTTTCTGTTTTCATTGATCCAGAGTGAATGGCAATAACAGTAAGACAAGGGAAAGCTGCTGAAAAAGTCGCCATCCACCGCTGTCAAGATGGCGCACAAGTGTTCAGTCAAGAAACCCAAAGACGGCGAAACGGCTTCAGCCGTGTTTATCGAAGGTAGATTGACATGCAGGACATGTGAGATATGCGGTCATCGTAGACATTTCATCGGAATGACTGGACGAAACGGCAAAACGAAGAATAACTATTGTTTACTGAAATTGATTGTGTTTTGAGATGCATACATTTAGGAATAGCGCCCGAGACCGTAAGATTGTAAGATTGGTGTAAGTGCGAAACGGAAACTAGAAAAATGTTAGATCTAACTTTCAAACGGGATAAAGGTTTGCGGTTCGCAAAGCAGAGTAACATCTACTGGAAGTATTTAGGTTTTAGCATTACCTACCTTTCTAACACACTCATACACACATACATCACCAGAGGGCGTTAACACATAATTCTATCTCGTATCGTCACGCTAGATGGAGCAAAGGTCGTGTCTATAAAATATTCTCTCTGTTTTTCCTCCCTAGCCTTGTTAGACACATGTACGCTTAACGCACGAATAAAATCTAAGGTATGTAAGACATCTTCTCTCAACTTCTTGACAAACATAGGCACACACTTTTTCAGACTTTCCTGTACTTATGTACGAGTTTTTACGCACACCCTCAAACTGGGAGCGATCGTTTTGAGGTTCGCATTAAATAAATAAAATTTCAAACATATTTTTGCTTTCGTTTTGTTCTTTTGTTTCATGCATTTTCTTGTACCATAGACATGATGTAGAGAGATGCTGCCCAAGCATCTACTAAACTCTACAAGGTAAAACGATTAGACGCGAATCTGATCGAATATGATCCACGGTTTCGTCTTCTCCGAGCTCAGAGCAACGATGATAACATTAAGGACACAATAAAGTATATCAGTTTACTTTTTAAATACTAAATTTGAGTGAGTATTTCACACTAAACGTCGAGAAAACTTCAAGAAAGTGATAATAGTTTCATTCAAAGAGTTCGGTTGTTCATATCAACTTGTGAGAAACGTGGACATTTCACCGTTAATGAAATAAAGTAGGTTTTCATTTTATTATTAAAAAAATAGACGGATTCCATATTTCATTCGTTTCATTTATAGGTCAAAGAAAGTTTAATTTATAGGTCAAAGAAAGTTTAATTTATAAGTCAAAGAAAGTTTAATTTATAGGTCAAATAAAGTTTCATTTATAGGTCAAAGAAAGTTTCATTTATAGGTCAAAGAAAGTTTCATTTATAGGTCAAAGAAAGTTTCAATTTATAAGTCAAAGAAAGTTTCATTTATAGGTCAAAGAAAGTTTCATTTATAGGTCAAAGAAAGTTTCATTTATAGGTCAAAGAAAGTTTCATTTATAGGTCAAAGAAAGTTTCATTTATAGGTTAAAGAAAGTTACATTTATAGGTCAAAGAAAGTTTCATTTATAGGTCAAAGAAAGTTTCATTTATAGGTCAAAGAAAGTTTCATTTATAGGTCAAAGAAAGTTTGCAATTTGTGCATGTGAAGAAGATGAGCGAATGTGTCTCACATACCTTGGATTTTGTGTGTGCGTTAGGCAAGGCTAGGAAGGAAAACAGAATATCTTTGTGTTCAGATGAATTATGTGTGTATGAGTGTGTGGAAGGTAGGTGATGCTACAACCTAAATACTTTTAGTACTTGTTTTCGTGTTTTCTGAACCGCAAGCCTTTATGAAGAATTGTTTTTGTTTTCGTTTCGCGCTTGCACCAATCTAACACAAGGCCTCGAGACCCGTGCGCTTTCCTCGACGAATGGATTCCGTAACACTTATTAATCAATTTTAATAAAGAATAGTTATTCTCTGTTTTGTTTATTTGTCCAATAATTGCGATAAGTTTGCGACCGCCAAATATTTCGCATTTCAGTCCACCTTCGTTAAAAAGTTTAACATTGCTAGATATAAAGTAAGTACACATTACGATTTAAAAGGAATATTTAAATAACTTTATACTTAAACTTAATTTAGATCAGAAAACTGAAACTTATCGACTTTTTATTTAGCACTTGATGTAATAAATGGAATTTACTTTTAAAATGAAAGAACGAAAAATCACTACTACGGATTAAAAAAAATTAGTTGCAAAAAGTGAAGTGAAAGAGAAATAGAGATACAAAAGAAAGCAGGAATATAATTTTTTTGTAATTTTAATTTTTACCATTTATTTTTTATGGAAATCACTCTTGACAAGGCATGAAGCCACTTGATGTAATGGGCTAAAAAATATAACTTAAGGTAAGGTAAAAAAAAACAAGCCAACGATAAGTGTTAGATGGATAGATTCAGACACAAAACAGAAATTGTTTCCACTTGGTCGGAAACATCATTCATGGAATGTTAGGACAAAAGAACAAAATATGGAAAGCAGGAGTTGCGAGGCTGCCGGAAGTAAACCGAAAGTTCACCTTCTACTTTCTTTAAGAAATATATAAAGAGTGGTAAGGAGAACAGGGTACACACACACACAGATAGATAGATAGATAGATAGAGAGAGAGAGAGAGAGAGAGAAAGAGAGAGAGAGAGAGAAAGAGAGAGAGAGAGTAAGATATCTCTTGTTAAATGTTAAATTTACTATATCTTTCAAGAAGGTAGCTCTTACGACTATTAGAATATAGATAAGTAAAACATATACAATATATGGGTAATATAGTGACGTGTTTCCCCTAGAGATTCCAAATGGAAATTAGTTTTAAAATTTTGAATAATATGCATGAAGATGGAAAAAAAGAAATTCAGACTATTCTTAGTTTAGCTAAAAGCAAATAAATGTTTTGAGTATATTTCAAAAAATAATTATAAATTGAGAGGAACATAAACACATTAAGTTAATTTAACGAAGAGATTTAGTTTTAATGACGTCACAACTTGGGTTAATCGAAAAATAAAGAACCAGCTGTTTTGAAAATGACGTCACAGGTCAATAACAAAAGCAGAAAGACAGAAGTAGATTAGAATTGGGAGAATAATTCATCATAGACGGTTTGCTCCTCTTTATGGGTAGACAGTATTGCCGGAATCAGAAATATAATAAAAGCAACGATTTCGGTTCTACAGCGTGGTTGACCGTACAGATCAGGTGTTTTTTTTGTTTTTTTTAAATAGTCATTTACATTAAATTCATTTAATAAGACAGTAAGCCAGCAATGCATGTGGTCGTATGGGACGTTCTTCATCATATCCGCATGACTAAGAGAATAAACCGTGATAGGTTGAAAGAACGTATGCCCAAAACAACAAATCGATGATTATTACTAAATTAGCATTCAAAGAATTATACCTCGTTCGTAGTCATCAATCCTTATCACAACGCAGATACCAGCTACAAAGATGAAATCCAAAATGGCGCCGTGTCCAACACACAAGGAGACAAAACAAAGCGACTAAGACGATCAACGAAATGAATATAAAACTACACTGAGTTAGATTAATACTTGTTCAAAAACTCTTCAAAGTGCATGTTGCAAGTAATTAAAACTATTTAGTGTAATAAATGTCGTAGGGATCATACATGTTCATGAGGCAGAAACATGTGCTGCTCGCCTGTATGTGCATTAAGCAGCTCGCTAAACAGCAATTGAGTATTAATGGTCGGTTCGCTGTAATTACTTCAAGCTTAGACTTTTAACTATTTCCAACCTTACCTGTAAGGTTGGAAATAGTGACAAGTCTAAGCTTGTAGTAATTATTGAGAATTATTCCACATCGGATTAGCTGAGGTTTGGATTAAAATGGATGTCAGATTAACCAACTATAAGAAACTACAAGAAGTTCAGAAGTTTCTACTGAGATGTATCTAAAACTTGAAACCAAATTAAACAGATTCGTGTGGACATTTAGAATAACTCCCCATATAGCAATTGGAGTTCAGTGCCTACAACTGAATTGTGTTCAAACAGCGATAAAAAAAACCTTTCATTTGATGAAGCATGACACATATCGTGTTCTAGATTTCGAAGGCAGTTGGAGCGGGGAACTAAAGTTATGTTCTTATTTCGAGAATTCAAAATGAGCGATCCGGCTGTGTTGCGTAATTTCGTATCTGGTCGACGATGGAGTAAAAGGCACAATTACGAAACACTTGGGAAGTTTTAAGTGGTTGCACGAGGCGGGTTGATGAGAAGACATGCAGACGAATTTTTAAAAACTTTCACCGTTGGCGATAGAGAAGGAGATACTTGGTGTTTAGGCGAGCAACGCCACAAATAATCCGGGAAATCCTGTTGTTCCTAAAATTATTGAATAAATTGCGGAACCGGATGGCAACGTATGAATAATGCTGAGGCCGTTCCCATGGAAACAAAATGGAAGAACAATATTAAATACTGACAAGAATACATGGCCTCACATTCCTGTATAGATGCCATGATCTAAAGCACATTTCTACTTTGAAACAACCTGTCAGTTTTAGGAGAACACAAAGGATCGCAAGAATAGATCAGAAGCTCGTCCGAGATAGAATCCATAACTGGTGGAAGAAACATCAATTACAGACGGAAATCTAATTAAAAAAAAAACTTGCCTCTTCCTGAAAGGTACATGATTAATTGATAACAGAACCCGCACCTAACGATACCAGCATATGTGATATGATTAATTGATAACAGAACCCGCACCCAACGATACCAGCATATGCGATATGAGCAAGAATGTCAAGAATGTCAAGAGGTCAAATAATAAATTGGAAAATTTGAAAGCTCATCAATAAAATCCATACTAAACAAAAATAAGTTCCAGCGGACTCCATCTGAGGAAGCGATGATAAAAAAACTGGCTCAGACTCGCTAACACGATCAAGCGGAATACATACCCAGATGTGACAGCTCCAATTTAAAAGGCAGACATTAATAAACTCAATGGGCAAAGATATCAACAAATATGAAAAATGAGAGAAACACTCGAGAAGTTAAAGCTTCAGAAACCTAATCTCTCAAAGAAAGAAGTATTGGCCGGAGTTCGAATCGTGCACAACAGTTATCTGCCACACTGATGATTCTATTAGGATGAAACGTATACGTATATGGATTATAATAAACAATTAGTCTGACGGTCCCCTGCGGGGATATAACGCGGACGCCTCTGTGTAGCTTAATTGCCATAAATATATTTTCATACTTTACTATAAAGCTTTATTCACTGTTGAAGTAACTACTGAAAATCTATACACAATATATTATATCACCTTATAATATTGTAGCTGTATACATGAAATAATAAAATGTATATATATTATATATACTAGTTGGCTTTGTCTGCTCTCTCTCGTTCTTTCTCCCTCTCTCTCTTTCTCTCTCTCTCTCTCTTGTAACTATGACAGCAAAAAATGCTAAATTGCATTTGACATAGCTGATTTTTAAGGATAGACACGAAATCGGTTTTCTAATGTAAGGGAAAATGCAGCCTCCAAAAAGTTGCTGTCTAGATCGGAACAAACATTAAAATTGTTTCAGTCTAAAAGGAGTTTTCCATCCACTAACCTAGGGGTTCTCAACCTTTTTCCCGTTAAATACCCCCTGAGTTATAAAACATCTTCCCGAATCCCCAATAATGTGGCAATGAACATAATGGTAATTTATTGAATAACTCATTCTACTACAATAATTCTGCAAAGGATATTATAAAATTATTCAAATTTTGATTCAGACCTTATTTAGAAGAAACATCAGTTTTACAAATATTTTATAATAATGCTACACAAGCAGGGGTGAAACAGTATTTTATTAAGTATCAATCAATCATGGACTTGAGCCTTCGAAGAGCAGTGTCAGACAGGCAGACTCGTAGGTCATGTTTGACATTCAGTCGTGATCGATGTTTAGTTTTCATATTCAACAGCGTTGAAAATCCTTGCTCGCCCAGGTAAGTACTAGGGAACATCAGTAAAGAGTTCAAAACTCTTTTCAGATACAACAGGGTAAATTTCACTCATTTTAGACCAGACTTCGAGCACATTTCAGTGCTCTGTTACATATAGGTTTGAGTGATCGGTAACACACTCTGAAGAGTCTTGTTCGAATCACTAATGTTTCTTAGATCCTTTAATTTACTTCGCAAAGTTCGCGATCGCTTCGAAAAGTTCGCTATTCAAAATACTTAAAACCAAAAATTTAAATAATAACCATTTTATTCATCAGTCTCTTGCAAACCCATGACTAAAACATCGGTATTTATTTGTGTAAATAGATAAACATCACCATCTTCGTAATGTTGATATTGGGTTGGTGCAAAAACAATGGCGTTTTTTGACGTTAAACTTCAAAAGACCATAACTTCTTCTATACCAAACTTCATTAATCAAAATAAGAACCATTAGAATCAACACATTTTTGCCAACCGGAAACAAGTTTACTTATTCGATTATCATAAAAATCCGGAGTTCTAGAAGCAGTGAAGTCATTGAAGTAAATAGATAAACATTAACATCTTGGTAATGTTGATACAAATTTATTTATCCTTTACATAAGTCCTTAATGAAATTAAAAGAAATAATGAATCAATTCGCTTGAGAAAAACACAGCATTGTTAATGAGAGAGTGCTCGGAAAGAATTCTAGGGAACGATGTAAAAGAATGATTTTTAGTAAGTTATTAATTATTTTATTAAACCATTTTCATTCATTACTGTTAATATCTAGGAAATTATTACATATATATAGATAAAATAACACAATAAAATTATAAATGTATAACACCTAACATTAATTAAAAATGCAAATTAGGCATTCAAATGATTATCTTTCGATCGTTCGTCGATACTACATATATATAAAGAGAGTATTTCAAAATGTTAAGTTGTATTATTACTTGAATAACATCAAAATGTTTTGATGATAATATAAGAGTGATAAATGAAAAAAAAACTTTCGATTTATTCATTTATGTATATATATATATATATATATATATATATATATATATATATATATATATATATATATATATATATATATATTGGGTTGGTAACTAAGTTTCCGTCGTTTTTATATTTTGGAGTCTTTATTTTTTCTAGAATTCTATTTAAAAACAAATTTTTTCAGTTAATTTAAGTTAATTTCTGTTTATTTTGAGATAATTAAATTAAAATGTCAAGTTAAGAAAAAAAAACATTTTCGACGTTTTTCTCTTTTTGCTTTTATTTATTTTCTTTTTAATTTTTACCAACAAGGTATTAAAACTCTCGTTGAATTTTGAAAACAAGAAATAATACATAATTGATTAATTAGTTTTTATTTTTTTCATTATAACTGTTTAAATATAAATTTAAATGAACAAAAACGGCAGAACGTAGTTGTCAACGCAATATATATATATATATATATATATATATATATGTATATATATATATTTGGTTGTTCATGTGTAAACGAAGCGGTCCGTAAAGTTAAAAAAATGTTTTTATGTACACCGACATCGGTGTTTGTCTACGTTTTTGACTCATCAGTGTTGCTATATATACTGATAGCTGTGTGTATCGGATTTTTCGGTCGATTCAGAGTTTTTAATTTGCATTTATCTTCGCTTCTTTCTGAGCTTTATTATCCTTCAAAATGATTATGTGTGACAACCATGGTTTCACGCGCTTTAGCGTCCATCAGATGACATAGTGCACAAATTTGGGGCCAAATTCATGTTTTATTACCATCTATGAATCGTCATATACGGCTACTCATTCTGCAATAGAGTTCTTATTTGAGTCTGTTCTATTATTTTATTCATTTAATTCAACTTACATGTGGTTTAGTCAGTGTCACTTTGTTATATGGATTGGTTTCCGCACTCAAGGATTTGCATTACATTACAGATCTTTTAATTAGTGCCGTGAAGTTATGATCCTGTCTCTGATACACATTTTTCTAGTCTATTTAAAAAGTTTTAGGGAGTTTTCCTAGTACTCTTACACATATTGGTATTACCTTATTATTTCTTATTAACTGAGAAATCTTACACGACTTATTACCAATGATCGCTGACTGAAAAAACAGGTGGTTTTCCCTGGAGTCTAGGTGACAATATATCCCCCAAAATTCCCAGTACTTTTCGCTTATTTGGATTACGTGTAAAAATACAAACATAGATACCTTTCTTCGATCCGTATATTAACAATGAAGGGCGGCGATCTGATTAGCAGACAAAGGATCTGGCGATTCAAGTACTCTCCGTCTCCTTCCAGTCGAGATGCTATTCCATCGCACTTTTTCCATCATATCAGAGGATACATGGCTACCTGTTGTCCAAGCTGATGGGGGTTAACTACTACTACTACTACTACTACTACTACTACTACTACTACTACTACTACTACTACTACCAATTTATTTTTCTCTGTCAGGAAAAGTTGTCCGTATCTTCCGGCGGCTTCTGGCAGAGTGATGGGGAAACAGCTGCCTTGTTTGGATTGTTTTTTTTATTTATTCTAAATTTGCATAGTAGTCACATGACACCGTTTTGGTTAAATAAAAAAGACTGTTTGTTACTGTTTAGGCGCTTACCTTTTGTGACCGTCAGTAGGTCATAGTGTGTCTCCTGTTACTTTACTTATTACCAGATCTTGGCATCGTTTACAAAACCAAGGTCGCAACACCGGCAATCTGCTGAAACCCCCTCTATGCACAATTACAGAGACAAGGTGTTTTCCTTTTCATTCTGTCAGTTGCGTCATTTTTCGCTACATATCATTGTAAAAAATAAGAAGGACATTTACAGATTTAAAAACAAGGCAAGTGTCTTAATTATGTAAGACCAAAAGGTTACATAGTATAAGCACATTTTTGTACTTCTCATTAGACGTGATTTCATTTTGTTTTTGCGGTCAAAAAATAATTAATGACCTCCATTTTGTTTGTGGTTCATCTCTGAATTTAGAACCTTGAACCGTTTTAATTATTGATTACTGAAATTTCAAAGACGTTTGTCTGCTTAAGTTTCATACGCGAATTGCCCGTTCAACTTTGCTTAATCTGCTTATTATACCAGATAGATTAGTATCTTTATAAAGTTAGGTCTATGTATATGTTTATGTTTGTATATGCACAGGAATCACTCCTAAACTAATTAAACAATCATGATGAATTTTGCTTCTAGGCGTAAGATTCGTAATGTGGGATATATATATAGTTTAACATAATTTTATTTAAAGAGGGATATAAACAGGTTGGAAGCCCTTCGTGAAAATTCAGAGACTTCTGACTTTTGTGAAATTTTAGCATCAGATATTAGACATCAATGAATAAATATTCGCTTAATTTCTTTGGATTATTTCAAAGCGTTTTAGATGGCATAATCCAAATATATCAAATATCTCAAATTATATCCGATGTATCTGATTCTTATAGCGATAGACAATTGCGTTCGGAGCGAAGTATTTTCTGAAATCTCGAAAACGGCTAAGACGTTTATTTGTTTAACGTTCACACACGAATTGCTTGTTCAACTGTGCGTAATCTACTTCTTATCTCAGCTAAGTTAGTGTCGTATGGATAAATGGGTTATCTATCTGTATCTTTATGAAGTTAGATATATCTATATGTATATGCTTATATATTTGTATCTAAAAGATTCACCCCTAAACTAATTAAAGACTATCTACGTATAATAAGAATAAAGATGAATGTTTAAATAGATAGTGTTTGATAGGAAACATTTCGAAAATCTCCTAAAAAGGTTAACGCTAAAATCTGATCCCACACGTAAAATTCGGAAATGTTTATAAGTGTTTTTTTCGACATTGGTTTGTAATTAATCAGCATAATCTTACAATTTAACTAGAAGGGATATCTGGTGTTGTCCGGTAATTAACAGATAAGTCTGTGTATTCTTGATCCCAGCCCTGACTCCTATACTATCACTTTCTATAATGTTCTGTGGATTTCAATTTTTTTCTTTTCTTTTTTATTTATGTCATTTATTTATTTACCTTACTCTCTTTACGTTGTTGCTGCTGCTGTTACAACGTATTTAGTCTTTTCCGTTTCTTTATTTACGTTATTTATTTATTTACCTCATTCTCTTACTCTCCTCTTATACTGTTACTATTACTATCCCCTCTACCTATCCTCCTCATGCCGATTCCTCTTTTTCTTCATTCCAATCTTTCCACAACTTCTCGTCCATTTGTCCAACCTGCTAGAAGATTCAATGTGCAAACAAGCAATCAAGTTTATCAGATTATTTTCATACTATAAAGATAGGGAAGAAACGAAGCGTCATCTTTTGTTTACATCCGATTTATTTTAATTAAATGGCAACAATTGTTTAAGAGTACACTTTTGTATAAGAACTTTATATCTAAGCTAGTCATTAATTTGTTGATGTATATTTTCATGAGTTCTCCAAAATGTAGTCTCTATAAGAGGCTCTGTCGGTCACCCCCCCCCTCCGTCGGTCTGTCACGCTTATGTTTGAAATAGCATTTCGTTGGTCTGTCACGCAGATTGAATGTACGCATCTCATCTTACATCAGTCCAATCATGTCTTTAATGGCTTGGGCCGAATGTCGACCTATCACGCTTTCGTTTTAAAATAGCATTTTCATCGATAAACGCGCAGATTGAATGGACGCATCTTAAAGATATCCGTAGTTATTTATGTGATTGACTAACGTTGCCTAAAGCTGACGAGGTTGTAATATTTTATCTACTTTCTTTACTGCTTGATGTGACGTTCTACAATTTCTTGTCACGTTTACTCTAATTTTTTTGTTGCCTTTTCGTCTTTCTTACTTTCGTCCCCCAGACAGTGGGACGATGTCTGGTGCCATATCACATTTTCTATTTTTATTAACTCTTTCTCTCTTCCCAACTTTACCTGGGGCCTTGGAGTTCGCCTGGCGTCCAATCCTTTTCCATCTTTGAACAGTGATATTTAGTAATACATTTTCTAAATTTTGCCTTTAATAAAAATCTGAGAGTAAGACAAACGTTTCTCTCTCTCTCACTCACACACTCTCTCTCTCTCTCTCTCTCTCTCTCTCTCTCTCTATATATATATATATATATATATATATATAATTCAGGTAAAACACCCACAGTAGTAATCCAAATAATTTTAATCAAGTTCATAAAAAGTGCTCAATATCAAATAGAGCTTTTATATATGATTATTTTTATTTACACAGACATGTACAAAATCTTAACCTTAGATCACATATATGATATATGATATATATATAAATATGATATATGATATATATAAATATGATCTAAGGTTAAGATCGGATTATAACTCTGCCTGATGATATCTCAGTTTATAATAGTTGTTGATCGATAACATCGACATGGCAGTGTGGCAGATTTTGTACATGTCTGTGTAAATAAAAATAATCACTCACACCCACACCCACACCCACACACATACACACACACACACACACACACACATATATATATATATATATATATATATATATATATATATATATATATATATATATATATATATGCGACCGGCGCGGATTGTCTCCTCCCATATTGATAATTGCAGGTTTGGCATGAAACACATGTGTATATGGGTCTATTTGGAAATAATATTTATTAATAAATAATTGTTCAAAGCTCTAGCTAGATGGATCACATTAAGTGGGTTGACGACAAGCAGTCATTTATAGCGTAAGGCAATACTCTAGGCCCCGTCTATTATGTTTTTGACAACTTGCTAACATGCCCGCTGAATTAGGCATTTAGACGCAAATTTACTCTCCCATTTCCAAGGCAATGCGTGTTGGCCGCGACGGTTAACGCTCCGACTACTGAGCTAAGAATGACTTTCCTATTGGGGTTCAAATCGTGCGACTGGTAGGGATTGTCTCCTCTAGTAATGATGATTGCAGATTTGGCATGTAACACGTGTATATTGGTCTATTTGAAAATTAGAGCATATATATATATATATATATATATATATATATATATATATATATATATATATATATATATATATATATATAGTCTAAAGAAGCTTTGAGTCATTTTAAACAAAGAAAGTAAATGCAGTTTAAATTCCCAGGGATACTAACTAAATCCAAAATATCGCTGACTTAGCACTTGCATAAGCCGACTTACCGCTGGAAAATTAAAAAAAAAAAAATTGGGATTCAAGTATCTAACAGTAAAACAAAAACAAGGGACCTTAACTTAAGCGTGGAATATGAAACGGGGACCATCAGCTGTTTACCATGTAACTGTTTTGGAGATTTAAAAACAGGACAGTTATAAATGGTACTTATCAAACGACCATCTCCCAAATGTAGAAATAATTACGCTTTTATTTCACTAATATACACATAAATAAATAAATAATAATAATAATAATAATAATAAAAAAATAATACCCTTAAGACTACAGTGTGATATGGTAATTTGCATATCAAATAATATTAATTATAACAATGATAATAATAATACTATCCCAACACTACACCCAAGAACCATTTTGCGATATAGTAGCAAGCAATAAAATTATATAGGAATAAAAGTTGCATTAAAAAAAGAGAAAAGAAAGCTTAATAAGTATGTATATATATATATATATATATATATATATATATATATATATATATATATATATATATATATCCGACTTATCAACTTGGCTACACCTAGGGAACATTACATTGGTGAAAGCTTAAACGTGTGTGTCTCTGTTATATTTCTCCTCATCCGTTTGCCGATTGATTTGGCGCTGTACAATAGCTCGTCACATACTTTCCTTAGCTTTTTTTAAAATATCTGTTTCCTCACTAGTTTTTCTTTCTTTCTTTTTGTTATCTCTTTCGTTCCCCCCCCCCCCTGAGGCCGTAAAGCACGCCTGGCGCCGAATCATTTTTCATCTTCGAACAATGATATTCCGCAATAAATCTTCTAGAATTTGCCTTTGATAAAAATCTAAGAGAGAAAAAAAGTCACTTGAAATGTTTTTGCTACGTTGTTTTTTTTTGTTCAAAATGATATAGAACACATACAGACACAAATATGTATATTTGTGTTTGTGTGTGTATGTGTTCTATATTATTTACATCTTTATATTGATACATCTGTACAACTATATATTTTGCCTCTATTAATGAAGATGAGAAGTTTATCGCGCTGAAAGTGACATTTTAATAGAGGTTCGATATTGCAAACATAAACAAACATTCCGGTATTAAATTAAAAAAATTAATTCCACTATATTTGTTTACGTTTTAAATTCAAATTAAGAGAACTTGAAAAATAAAAAAATAGTTATATGGGCTTCAGTGCTTGGAGGCGCAGTTTCTTTGGTAAGTCACCTTTTCCAGGGAAACACTTGGACTGGTCGGCTAGTATTTATAAAGTTAGATCATTTATTGCACCAACAGTGAGATTAAAACGCTAAATTCATACTCGCATAAAGCTTTCTCATATACTGATCATAGGTATACGATAGACTGCGTAAGATTAACTAATTTGCATATTGCCTTGCAAAAAGGACATCTCATTAATTAATTATTCGTTTTTATTGTTTTCTAATTCAGTGGTTTCATTTTTAATAAAACACATTGTTCTATTTACGAATATGTTTTATATCGTAGATAAAGACTTAGCATTTTGACTTAAAATAACCTTTCTGGCCCTTTCCGGTCAATTTCTTTTGGGGGATTGCGATCTAGTTATAGATTGTAAATTTAAAAAACTTACTACACGCACGCACGCACGCACGCACGCACGCACGCACGCACGCACGCAAACTACGAAATTAAATCCACCATAATGCATTTCAGTTCATTTATAAACAAGTCAGTCATTTTATTCTTTTGTTAGATTGTTAGTTAAAAGAAACCCTACACACACCCTGCGGCCAGGCAAACACGTTAGTGAGCATTCCTACCCTGAAAGAACTTTTTAAACATCCAATATAAAAAAATATTATTATATATATATATTTATAAAGTTGAATCCTTTATCGCACTAATAATGAGATTAAAACGCGTAATTTATATTTACAATATATTCACAATAAAACACCAATAGAGTTATGATATACTGATCATGTGTTTGTAATCGACATGATAACATTAGCTAATTTGAATATTGATTTGCAAAAGGACATATCACTAATTAACTATTCTTTTTATTGTTTTTTAATTAAATCCTCGTTCATATTTTAATATAACAAATATTTAGTAATATTTTTTATAGTGTTGATAAATTTCTGTCGAGAATAGTCTTTCTAGCCATATCCAGTTACTTTACTTCTGAGGTTTGCTATTCTTGGTTTCATCAACGTTCCGTTGCAACGCCGGGTCACAAGTCCTGTTAGTATATTATAAAAAAATAATATATATATATATATATATATATATATATATATATATATATATATATATATATATATATATATATATTTGTTTCAGTAATTATTACAACAGTACTTAATATTTGCGGAGAGCTTAGTAATAATATAAAAATATACTTACGCTTTAGAGTTCTGCCCATCAACAACTATTTTATATCAGAGAGAAAAGATTCGATGATTGCGAAAATATTGTCAAGCTGGCAAGTTTGTAAAGCAGCCCTTTGTGACAGACCCTATCAAAGGCCTTTGATATGTCGAGAGCTATTGCCATAGAAACAAAGCCCCCATCGAGATATTCACTGATCCTATGCGATATTACAGTAAGTACGTTAGCAGTCGATCGTGCAGAACGAAAGCCAAATTTCTTGTCACTAAATATATTTCTTTTTTTAGGTGATTTACAACTTCTCGATTTATCACAAATTCAAACAACTTACGCACGACACAAATAAGTCTGATCATTAGTATTATTAAATACTTGGCAAACCAACGAAGTTTTCCGAGAGATGAATAGTATTTCTCATCTGGTTATGACGCCAGTCAACGGACAAAGTCCAATTATAATCTTATAACAGAATAAGTAATTAGAAATTTCATAAATAAATATCATTCCGATAAATATGCGAATCAAAATGAATGCAGAGAATTTAAATGACATGAATTTTGACGCAAACTTGTGGAGAGCAGAAAGTGGACTTTGGATTTACTTTCGTCAGCCTCATAACATTCGCTACTCTTATTTTATCCTTTAGTCCTCACATTCCATGGGCGATGTTTCTGACAAAGGGGTAAGAATTGTTGTTTTCTCGGTCATAATCTATCCATATAACACTTATCGTTTTTGATTTTTTTGACATTGAAGTGGTATTTTTTAGCTCCTTACATAAAGTGGCTTCATCCCATGTCTGGAGCTATTTCCATAAAAAAAACGAAACAAAAAGACCGATATAATTAGATTGATAACCATAAAGACGTAGAACGGCAGAAAGAGCGAGATATAAAATGAACGAGTTTCCGCTAAACAAACTCAAAGAGACTTATAGATGTCTGCCGTAAGATCACTGGCGTGAATGTATGAATAAATTTATTTCACAAACGATAAATAAACAGAAGAAATACGTTTTACAACAAAAAGCAAATTGTATGTGTTTTCTGACTTGTTGCGTCTTTAGTGTACGAACAAAAACTAATCGCAAACGACCAGCAGTAAACGGGGATTTTTAACAAAGAAATAACAATAACAAAAAAGTGAGCAACAACAGAAACCACAATAGTTTAATAAGCTATGAGAATCTCTCGGATTTCGTCACCATTCTTACTAGTAAGAGGCTACACTACAGTCGACCCCCAGTAGATGTTACATGTGCATATGCGTGACTTTACATATATACGCCTATATAAAATGTAATTGACACATCTTACCACACGTTCCCACCATTCCACATTCACGCGCACACTCTTCCCATTCTTTGTACTTCTGAACCCTACCTCCTTACACTCATTTTTAGTCAAGAATCTGCCAATTGGAGAACTACCAAACAATCCTAGTATTCACTGCGGCAACCAAATCTAGTAGCGGAGCAATAATATCATCAATACCTCTGCCAGCATTTAAAACCCAAAGATAGCAGTCACAATACCACCAATAACTATAACGTTATTATAACAATAATCAGCAACAGTGTCACCGATCATCATAATGAAAACACTAACAGGGCCGCCGATAGTGACAACTGTAGCTGTGCTACCAGTGACCACAACAACTACAATAATAATAGTAATAATAGTTTTACTTATTTACATCTTTTACTTACACTTTATGTATTTTATTCCCCTAATGTTTATTATATTTTCGCAATTCTGAATGTAATCTTTAATTGCACCATTATTATTTATAAAATTATAATGCATGGCTCCTTGTTTCTTTCCTTCATATTTACATATTACACAACCAGTTCTTAGCAAAAGTAGGTACATTCCCATTAGCTACTGTATGTTTATAAAGATTTATCTATACCCTATGATTTTTCGTTGGTTTTTCTGACTGAAGATGAAAGTGTAGAAGTGTAGTATATTTCCTATCCCAAACGGGTCAGATTTCCCACACCTTCCGAAACCACTGGTAGTATATAATAAATATCACGTAATTAATCTATATTTGTTGATTCTTTCTAATATATATATATATATATATATATATATAATTAAATTCCCGAAACAGTTTTTCATGGTAAAAAACTGATGATCCCTTAAATAATGTTAGAAGCAAACTAATATAATAATTGTAAAAATTAAATTGACTTACATGAGTGATTTTCCACTGAACGACTTGAGAAACTTCCGAGACGATATATATATATATATATATATATATATATATATATATATATGTGTGTGTGTGTGTGTGTGTGTGTGTGTGCGTATATATATTTGTAGAGTTTACCAAAATATTTCTTTCAAGAGAGAGTTCGATCACAACGAAAAAGATCTTTTATTTTGTTATTTATTTATTTTATCTTGAAAGAAATAAACTCTATAAATATACATATATATATATTTACATTCAGTGTCGTTTGATTGCTATGTAGCGAAACACGTGTAGGGAACACTAACTTTACAAAATAAATAAATAATGAAATAAAATATTTTTTGTTGTGATGAATCATTTATAGAAAAACATCTCCAAATATGCATATTAATGCTCTGTACCCTATAATCGAGGCTCATCGAGATTGTTTTTATTGACCCTATTCCGGACTTTACTGAATATATACTATAGTCAGTGAATCATCAACATCTATCTATCTATCTATCTATCTATCTATCTATCTATCTATCTATCTATCTATCTATCTATCTATAATACAGATAAATGAAAGGAAGAGAGATAAAGATGTGCGAATGTCAAATCTATTTCATCTTCGATTGTTCAATGCAATGTGTACCCGATAAAAACATGTTAATCTTTTCTTTCCTCTAGCCAGGCTTTTCAAAAATTAAAATCTTATTATCAGAGGAATGACATAGATGGATAACTAAATGTATACTTTTAGTCTCATATTTTATATATATATATATATATATATATATATATATATATATATATATATATATATATATATATATATATATATCTAGAAGACAAAGCATGAACCCACTGGTTTTAACTAAAGTTGATACATTCAGAGTCAAAACCTAAAGCCGAAACATTATCATAGCAGTAACGGACCCGATCATCCCCGACGGAAATACTTCAAAGGACACACATCCATGCGCAACGTTTAGCTGATGGAGAAGCGCCTCAAAGAGTTACCTTTTGTTTGGTTTACTTTATTTTCACCCGGGAAAGGGCCGACCAGAAAAGCATCATAACCTCGCTTTCTACCAAATATATTTTACTACAAAAGTAGGCGTTTCAAGAGCGCAATAGGGAAAGTAGAGGTTAGAAGGCTGACTGACACAACAGTTTAACCCTAAAAGTAAATTAATAGTATTAAGCTATAAAACCGATTTCAGAATGGAAAGACATCTTTACCGATTTTGTAGGTTGAGTTTCAAGCTTGATTAACGAGGACATCAATTCGTAATTATATACATTTAACATTTGTTTATTTCAGTCTTTCCCTTGTAATTAAAGATATATATATATATATATATATATATATATATATATATATATATATATATATATATATATATATAAAGAGAGAGAGAGAGAGAGAGAGAGGCAATAGGAAATGGACGAATAAGTAAAACATTTGATAGAAGAAAAAAGAAAATAGAAAAATGTTGAACTAAAAAAGTATAAAATGTGCACTTCTAAACATGCGAGAAAAACGCAAACACGAATTGGAGGTAAACGGCGAAGAGAAAAGACAGGAATTTTAAGCCAATAAAAACAAAACAATAGAAATAAATAAATTCAATTCATACATCAAAGTAAGTCAACATTTAAACTAACAAATTGATATTTGATTTCCTGTGAAATACGGACATATAAAAACGAAATTCCAATTGTTTTCATAGATTCATATTCTATTCTACCCGAGTGTAGCCGATAATTTCCTCAGTGGTAGTAAATTACAGATATTCACCGTTTTGTACATATAAAACACAAATCAAAATGGCGTCTGCATTAGCTAAGTACGTATTTATTATAATATTCTTTTTTATTTTTGATGCGCACGTCTACTTTCCTCAATAGAGACATTAATCATTAAGTAGAATTTAGATATTTTACCAAAATATTATTAGGCACGGAGATTATTAACAAAGGGTGAGAATTATTTGTTTAGACAACCTGATTAACCCCTAACCCTAACCCAACCTGATTATCAATCAAAGAATAATTTTCTGAAAGAAAAAAAAGTTATGTTGGCAAATTAAAAAAGGTCACGATAGTACACTGAGCATGTCTGAAGAATATAATTACCTGTCCACAAGATTGTAGCTTATGCCCCACTCTCGTCAATGGTTCACAGGTAACATGAATTAGAATAGATACATTGAAGACATTGCCAAGGCTGCTGCAAAGAAGCTGGACTACCTCTACTGTGTTAGTTAACTTCTCACACTTGACATCAAAGCCACTATCCGCCCAGGCATGGAGCATTGTTGCCCCATTTGGTCTGGTGCATCATCCACTAGTCTCTCCCTCTTAGTCAAGGTCAAAAAAAAAGAGTCGCCAGCTTAATAGGTTACTGAATATCCCCCAAGCTCCAGCCCTTGTCCCATCGCCGCAATGTTGCATCCTTGTTCCTGTTTTACAAGTATTTCAGTGAATTGTGTTCCGATGAAATTGCTGCTCTATTGGCCCCCTCGACGTAAATACACTAGATCAACCCGACAATCAGCTAAATCCCATCCATTCACTGTGGCGGTCCCCAGATGCCGGAGAGCCTTCTACTCCAATAGCTTATTTCCTCGTGCTGCCGGCCTCTGAAACCTCCTCTCTGCTCCATGTTTCCCCGACTCTACCGACATGCAGAAGTTTCAAACTAATGTAAACAAACATCTCGTTGCACAGCTCCAAACTTAGGATATCCCCTAAAACTTTCACCCTAATTCTCAGTAGCCCCATACGTCTACAGTGGTGACCTGCCTAGTTTGGGGTGAACTATGTAAAAAATAATACTAATGCATGCTACTTTAGAAATTAGACCAAACCCCATATCGGGTTTCATAATAATAACCCACTCTTATCAGGTAAAACGAAGGCTTCCGTTGCTCAACCATTCATAAGAAAGCAGACAATGTGACACAAATTACGATTAGATAGCGAGTCACAAAATTTCTCTCAAGTAAAAATTCCCAATAAAAACGGAAACTTGGAGAATTCGACAGAGGGCAGTTGGTGCGCTCAGTGATACAAACAGACAGACAGAGATAAGGGCCGAATTCACCGACTGATCAAAGACAGAAAGTCATAAGACTAAAAAAAATGTTTAACAAATTCGACATCTCTCAAATGAAAAAAAGCACAAAGTAAATTTCAAAATCCCCGAGCCAAGACTTAACACTAATTTCTCAATTTGTATTTTCTTCTCAACAAGAACAACGTCACTTTTCTTTTTTTATTATTGTCACACATCTGTGTTCTAATAAATATTTATTTTTGTTGACGGCGGATGTTTATTGTTTAGCAGTTGTAGAGAGTATCGACTGCTAACTGAAGTTCCCAACATAGCTGCATCAGAATAGGGCGATGGAAAGACGAATCCGTTGGAAAAAGACGCGGTCTTCATGGAGACTGATCACATTTAGTGCCAACTAGTTAAGAATACGATACTACTTGATTTACACGAATAGCGGTGATGCTTTTAAAGACAAGCCAATTCACGATGGTTCCCGGTGTAGCGTGTCATAATCAGACCAAGGCTGTTGAGGAAATCTCGCTCTACTCGTCTCCACGGCGATTGGTTGAAACACAGATCAGTCGAGAAGACCGGTGTATTTTAATCACTTGCGGCCCTCTGTTGACGCTGCTACGTGCACAAGGTTCGTCGACGATTCTGTTACTGACAATGGCGCAAAAGTACGACACAAGTCGCATCCCGTTTGCAAAAGGAAATGCTGTCTCCCTATCTGCTCCGGAACGATGATGTCAGCCTCCCCCAGTCGGCGGACAGGTCATGGATCAGCTGGCTGAGACGAGATTTGCATGCTTAATGTAGAATACTCTCAACCAGATCATGACTGGCGCAGATGGAAGAGGTGTAATCCAGCAATGCGACTTTGGTTGTTGATCTAAGTCAAAAAGAGATGAGTGGGGTGATCTGACGCCAACCTACACCATCAAAATCGATGTTGCAAATTCTTTTAATTATCCTGAAATATCCAGTTTTTCAATCGTTTTCCCTGGACCACCAGCACTCTCCTTGATATTTTAACCGCGTGTAGAAAATATATCAGTTTATTCCTCGAGTTTCCATGCGGACAGACAGTCAGAAATTCGTTTTTATCTTTTTAGCTTTGTAAATATTTCTGAAGATCGATTCATCGCTGATGTATTAAGAAGGCACCTCTCCAAGTCGCGTATCAGTTTTTAGAGAGCAGCCATATTTAAAAATAAAAAAAAACGTCGGGTATTTTGTAGAATAGCCCTACCATTAATAGAAAAATGATTGCTGCAAAAGACAGACCTGCCAGTCATGTGTAGTGCGCGCATACACCCATGACTTACTTATGTCAGTTCTATCTAGATATGTATCGTGTTAGGGTAAGGGTTAGCGAGAGGCTTTGTCTGTACAAAATGCAGAATAAACGTCACTGTGGAACGCATCGCGGAATGATAAATAACCATGTGTGGATATATTTGAAAGCAGAAATAAACGAGTACCGATCTTTTGTGCAACTACTAAATGGTATGAATGGATTTGATCCTCTTGAGTTAAGAAATAAAACGTTTTATCCTTTTTAAGGGTCGCGGGGATATTTTTTTTTGGTAGGGGGGGGGTCTTAGGTGTGGCGGTTTTTCTTGGGGTGGGGGGGGGGTGGTGGCGTGGGTATTTTTTGGCGAAGTTTTTCTGCAAAAGATTCAAAAGATCTCAGTTCTTGAAATAAGCCAGAAGTTAGTGAATTTAATGAAGCCTTATTGATCGATACATCTTCTTATCAATATATTCGTCAGACACGTAATCCATCGACCAACCGACGTAAAATCTATTTCCCAGACAACTTACTGATCACACCCATCGATTTAATAAACCCGATCGATAATCTAGATGAGTAAACAAAAGGTAGGAAAAAGGACATTTCAATTTGCGCTTTTAGCGATGTTTTTTTTTAAATTTCGGCGAAGACCGACCGACAGAGCCTCTTCTAATGATGAATGGACGCATCGTGCAAGTTGTAACATTATCTGCTTTTTAAGTTTTAAATTGTTCGATCCGCATCTTTTCTGTTTCCTAGAGTAATTGATTATTTCTTTTTACTTCTTTATCGTGTAACACTTTTACCAGTTTTTATCTATTGTTTTCTTAAACACAAGTCAACAATTAAACCCTATGATTAATAGTTGCAAAAGAGGAGACAGTGGTGAAGCGAATACCTGAGTGTTCCAAGTTCGAATCCAGTCGGTTGTATAGCATCGTTTTTACTTTTGTAAGTTGTCAACTTTTACGTGTTTTCTCATATAAAAATGAGGTACTCTTATAGCTGACGCACCATGTTTCCGTGACTTCGCGGCGTCAACGTTCGGTCAGGTCTCGGAAGCGTCCGAGAGTTGATGAAACTATTAACCAAGCAGCCGATAACATTTGGAAGAAATTAATCGCGTTCAATAACAAAAAAAAAAAATGAAAATCTATAATCTCTGTCAGTCTGGCGAATCTCTCGAAAAACTAATTGAGTTTTTAAAAATAATTGTAAAAAAAAAACATTGAAAAAAATTTTAAAAACGAAAACATTTGCTTAACAAAGCAAACTGAATCATCTTTTGAAACTTTCCGGTGCACAAACTAAAAACATTTTATTAAAAAATATTTGATTAACAATGGTTTCTTTGACAAGAAACAGACAAAGATAAACATCTAATTAATAACAGTTGTTAAACTATGGGTTGTTCGTTCTTTATTTTTATGTATGTATTTTAGTTTGGTTTTATTTGTCGTAATTTATTGTCTGCCAGTCTTCAATTAAGCGTTTGGTAGTTTTCGTCTCGTCAACTCGCGGGCGTTTCCGTAACCTGTCCGAACATTGACGACGCGAAGTCACGAAAACATGGTGCGTCATCTATAAGAGTACCAAAAAGAATCTGGGAAACCAATGACAACAACAGAATGAAGTTAGTCAAACATGTGCTGATTCATACGAACTTACAAGATTCAAGATGGTTGTATTAAGAGTACATTAAAATTAATTTAGGGCTTTGATTAAGGTTTAAGTGTAACGGCCAAGTATTATGGTTTATGTGTTCTTCAAAATCAAACGTGACAATTATTTTTAAGACTGATTATTTCACTTTTATATACTCGCCAGTTATATTCATTTTGGCTTCTTAATCGATTTAAGATTATTACTAATTTATTCAATACTGTTTGTGCTAATCCGGCTCACTAATAGATATGATACCCCCTTTTTCTCCTTATGCCAAAACTTCTTATCTGTATTCAAAATTTGCATTTCAAATAGTAAAAATCTCCACGCCTTTACATTCAAATTTTTTATTTGAATGTAAAGGCGTGGAGTATTCTCATAATTATATTAATAGTATTTGCTTGATTAGTAACACACAAACAATAAAGCAAACGAGAATAAATAAACACATAATTCAAAACACTATGAACATTATATCCTCATGCTTTTACTTATCTCCACATATTACATATACACACATTTGTATAATCATAAATACTTCTGAATAATTACGGATCAATTAATAACACAAAAATAGTGAACTAAATAAATATAAATAAACGCATTCATACATAAATAAACTAAAGAGCTATGGTATTTCCAATCCACTTTTATACATACTCCCACACATTATAAGAAATTAATAAATTAATGAAACCCAAATAAAGTAATCAAATAAATAGAAATAAATTAATACAACCAGTTTAGATATTTAAACTAATAGGTATGACACCCCTCTTTCATTATGCCAAAATGCTTTTATACATATTCCCACATTTTACAGGAAGCTTATTAATTAATTAATGAGACACAATAAAATAATCAAATAGATAGGAATAAATTAATACACCCATTTTAAATATTTAAACTAATAAATATTTTACCCTCTTCTCTCTTTATGCCAAAACTTTTATTTTCAATCACATTTTGCATTTAAAAATCAGTTTTAAAAATCTCCACGTCTCTACTTACTTATTATATTAGTTTTCTACCCCTCCTTTTTTCTTTTCTCTTTTTTCTTGTCTTTTTCCTCTTACCCTTCCGAGTTTAGAATACACGGCAGATTCACACTTCCGACCCCGTCCTCCACACCTACTGTCAGCCAAGCTTGGCAGTGACATATTTTGACCCCCAAGCCATCAATCTCATTCATCTCGCGTCATTTGAAGGAGACAGGCCACTGCTGATAACGCTATAACCAAAATCATGTTTTTCATTCTCTGTCTGTTCACGTCAACAACTATGCCGAAGTCTGGACACTTTCTGACAAATCAAAATTAATATTCTGTATGATTTTTCTACATTGCTTTCTTCATCCCGAAGAAGTATTTCAATAAAGACGAAACGTTGAGGAATAACATAGTTTTTGGCTTAACTTTTTTTATTTTACACACACACACACACACACAAACACACACACACACACACATATATATATATATATATATGTAGAGAGAGAGAGAGAGAGAGAGAGAGAGAGAGAAAGAGAAAGAGAGAGTAAGAGAGATGCCATGTTATTTGCTTATTTTATTTGTGATACTTTAACGAATTTCATACGGAAAAACATTTGATTTAAATGCTATGTGGGAATAATTTTTCCCTTCACCAATGCAAAGCTCCTTAGTTGATGTGCTGCAAAACAATTAAATACATGTCTGTTGCTAAGTATATTAATATATATATATATATATATATATATATATATATATATATATATATATATATATATATATATATATATATATATATATATATATGTACAAATGTTTATCTGTATATATATATATATATTGTTTGAAAAAAACGTAGCAAAAATATTTGAACAAACGTTTTTCTGTCTCTCAGATTTTTATCAAAAGTTTAGAAAATTTATTACCAAATATCACTGTTCAAAGATGGAAAAGGATTGGGCGCCAGGCGTCCTCTAAGGCCCCAGGGAAGGTAGGGAAGAGAGAAAGAGTTAATAAAATAGAAATAATGATAAGGCAGCAGACATCGTCACATTGTCTGGGGGACGGAAGTAAGAAAGAGAAGAAAAGAAGAAATAGGAGGAAAACTAATGAGAGGACATGACGAAATATTGTAGAATGCCACACGAAGCAGTAAAGAAAGTAGAGAAAATATTACAACTCGCTACGCTTGAGGCAACGTTAGTCAATCAGATAAATAACTACATAAATTCTTAAGATGCGTCCATTCAATCTGCGCGTTTATCAAAAGCGTGAACGACAAACGAAACGACTATTTCAAACGTAAGCGTGATATGTCGACAACTTACCCAGGACCATTATAGGCATGATTGGACGCATGTAAGATCAGATGTGTACATTCAATTTGTGTGACGGACCAACGAAATGCTATTTCAAACGTAAGCGTGATATGTCGACAATATACCCGAGACCATTATAGACATGATTGGACGCATGTTAAATCAGATGTGTACATTCAATTTGTGTGACGGACCAACGAAATGCTATTTCAAACGTAAGCGTGATATGTCGACAATCTACCCGAGACCATTATAGACATGATTGGACGCATGTAAGATCAGATGTGTACGTTCAATTTGTGTGACGGACCAACGAAATGCTATTTCAAACGTAAGCGTGATATGTCGACAATCTACCCGAGACCATTATAGACATGATTGGACGCATGTAAGATCAGATGTGTACATTTAATTTGTGTGACGGACCAACGAAATGCTATTTCAAACATAAGCGTGACGGAGCGACGGACGAGCTGATCGACAATCCCTCTTATAGTGATAGATTCTGGAGAACTTATCAACCCTAACATTGACAAATTAAAATCATGACCAGCTTGGATATAAAATCGTTATTTATAAATGTACCCTTAAACAATTGTACTCACAATCTGGGGAGACTTGCTGTCTCTCAGAATCCATAGAAAACTATCTGCTTTCACTCAGCAAGAACTCATTGGTTATTTCTGGGGTGAGAACAGCAAACAAGTTTCACTAATAATTATCTCAACACTTCATATGGATTCACATAGTTTTTAATAGGATTAACATGTCTTCCAATTATATTTATTTGCTGGCCTATTGTGTAAGCAAAACACGCACAAGTTAATGCATGTACACCTACACTGACAAATCAAAGGTAAGTAAATATACACACATTGTCTTCAATGCCTACTGAACTTACACACATTGTTACGCGCCTATTCACACTCACAGAAGGCAAACATATAAATACATACTTGTAACAGTCGGGCCTTTTTCTTCACGTAACAACAAAATAACCTATAAGACGCAAACAATCCGCCCACGCATAATATACTTCACACCTTTGTGTGAATTCGCATACATATCCGTATCTTATATTTTCTAATCATATATTTTACATGGTTTTACTAAATGCTCACCACCTATCAAGGCCAAAAGCACTTGAGGTTAAGGGTTAATGAGATTGAATGATTGTCAGGACTTACTCGCTCAAGACAATACACGATGCCACTTGATGAAAAGAGCTAAAACAATACTAATTCAAGGTTTAAAAGTAATTCGTCCCCCTTTGTTAGAAACATCGCTCATGGAATGTGAGAATTAAAGGACAAAATAAGGGGAGTGAGAGTTACGATGGCTGCCGAAAGCAAACACAACTAACTTCGAATAACAGAAAGTAATTCATGAAAGAGATTTGAAGACGACCAGGTTGTAAGGTTCAGGGAAGCAGTCATGTGTTCCACAGACAAGAATCCCTTGTTAAGCAGCTCTGTTCGCAGAAATTCCACTGACGCTAATCACACCGATGAAGAAAGGAGAGTTTTTCTTTGTTGTCATAGAGAAACGAGTTCTTGCTGTGAAGGTCTGACAACGATGAACCCGATTTTAGAGCTCAGTCCATCATGTTGTGATAAAGGATCTATAAGAAAGAGAAGAGATCATCCTTATTGGAGTCGATTTTTAACTTTGTCAATGTTAGAGTTAGAGTTAGAGTTAGGGTTAAGGTTGAACTCTGTCAAGGTAACGAAAAGTACCCTGAACGGTGTCTTTCCAGATGTGGCAACTGTCCTCCATCTTAGGGTTAGGGTTAAGGTTGAACTCTGTCAAGGTAACGAAAGGTTCTCTGAGCGGTGTCTCTCCAGATGTGGCAACAGTCCCCCATCTTAGGGTTAGGGTTAAGGTTGAACTCTGTCAAGGTAACGAAAGGTACTCTGAACGGTGTCTCTCCAGATGTGGCAACTGTCCCCCATCTTAGGGTAAGTGTTAAGGTTGAACTCTGTTAAAGTAACGAAAATTTCTCTGAGCTGTGTCTCCCCAGATGTGGCAACAGTCCCCCATCTTAGGGTTAGGGTTAAGGTTGAACTCTGTCAAGGTAACGAAAGGTTCTCTGAGCGGTGTCTCTCCAGATGTGGCAACTGTCCTCCATCTTAGGGTAAGGGTTAAGGTTGAACTCTGTCAATGTAACGAAAGGTACTCTGAGCGGTGTCTCTCCAGATGTGGCAACAGTCCCCCATCTTAGGGTTAGGGTTAAGGTTGAACTCTGTCAAGGTAACGAAAGGTTCTCTGAGCGGTGTCTCTCCAGATGTGGCAACTGTCCTCCATCTTAGGGTAAGGGTTAAGGTTGAACTCTGTCAAGGTAACGAAAGGTTCTCTGAGCGGTGTTTTCCCAATATATGGCAACAGTCCCCCATCTTAGGGTTAGGGTTAAGGTTGAACTCTGCCAAGGTAACGAAAGGTTCTCTGAGCGGTGTCTCTCCAGATGTGGCAACAGTCCCCCATCTTAAGGTTAGGGTTAAGGTTGAACTCTGTCAAGGTAACGAAAGGTTCTCTGAGCGGTGTTTTCCCAAAATGTGGCAACAGTCCCCCATCTTAGGGTTAGGGTTAAGGTTGAACTCTGTCAAGGTAACGAAAGGTTCTCTGAGCGGTGTCTCTCCAGATGTGGCAACAGCCCCCCATCTTAAGGTTAGGGTTAAGGTTGAACTCTGTCAAGGTAACGAAAGGTTCTCTGAGCGGTGTCTCTCCAGATGTGGCAACAGTCCCCCATCTTAAGGTTAGGGTTAAGGTTGAACTCTGTCAAGGTAACGAAAGGTTCTCTGAGCGGTGTCCCTCCAGATGTGGCAACTGTCCTCCATCTTAGGGTTAGGGTTAAGGTTGAACTCTATCAAGGTAACGAAAGGTTCTCTGAGCGGTGTCTCTCCAGATGTGGCAACTGTCCTCCATCTTAGGGTAAGGGTTAAGGTTGAACTCTGTCAAGGTAACGAAAGGTTCTCTGAGCGGTGTTTTCCCAATATATGGCAACAGTCCCCCATCTTAGGGTTAGGGTTAAGGTTGAACTCTGCCAAGGTAACGAAAGGTTCTCTGAGCGGTGTCTCTCCAGATGTGGCAACAGTCCCCCATCTTAAGGTTAGGGTTAAGGTTGAACTCTGTCAAGGTAACGAAAGGTTCTCTGAGCGGTGTTTTCCCAAAATGTGGCAACAGTCCCCCATCTTAGGGTTAGGGTTAAGGTTGAACTCTGTCAAGGTAACGAAAGGTTCTCTGAGCGGTGTCTCTCCAGATGTGGCAACAGCCCCCCATCTTAAGGTTAGGGTTAAGGTTGAACTCTGTCAAGGTAACGAAAGGTTCTCTGAGCGGTGTCTCTCCAGATGTGGCAACAGTCCCCCATCTTAAGGTTAGGGTTAAGGTTGAACTCTGTCAAGGTAACGAAAGGTTCTCTGAGCGGTGTCCCTCCAGATGTGGCAACTGTCCTCCATCTTAGGGTTAGGGTTAAGGTTGAACTCTATCAAGGTAACGAAAGGTTCTCTGAGCGGTGTCTCTCCAGATGTGGCAACTGTCCTCCATCTTAGGGTAAGGGTTAAGGTTGAACTCTGTCAAGGTAACGAAAGGTTCTCTGAGCGGTGTTTTCCCAATATATGGCAACAGTCCCCCATCTTAGGGTTAGGGTTAAGGTTGAACTCTGCCAAGGTAACGAAAGGTTCTCTGAGCGGTGTCTCTCCAGATGTGGCAACAGTCCCCCATCTTAAGGTTAGGGTTAAGGTTGAACTCTGTCAAGGTAACGAAAGGTTCTCTGAGCGGTGTTTTCCCAAAATGTGGCAACAGTCCCCCATCTTAGGGTTAGGGTTAAGGTTGAACTCTGTCAAGGTAACGAAAGGTTCTCTGAGCGGTGTCTCTCCAGATGTGGCAACAGCCCCCCATCTTAAGGTTAGGGTTAAGGTTGAACTCTGTCAAGGTAACGAAAGGTTCTCTGAGCGGTGTCTCTCCAGATGTGGCAACAGTCCCCCATCTTAAGGTTAGGGTTAAGGTTGAACTCTGTCAAGGTAACGAAAGGTTCTCTGAGCGGTGTCCCTCCAGATGTGGCAACAGTCCCCCATCTTAGGGTTAGGGTTAAGGTTGAACTCTGTCAAGGTAACGAAAGGTTCTCTGAGCTGTATCTCTCCAGATGTAGCAATAGTCCTCCATCTTAGGGCGTGTCTGACTCTTAATAGGTAGAGAATTGTATCAGAAGTCAGGTACATTCAAGAGTAGAATGATCCAATAATTTTTCCAGCAACTTTAGCAGCAGATTGTATGTATATCTTACATTATAATCAAGAACACATATCAGTCGTGAAACTGCATACCTCCATCTGACAACGTAAGGATGGGCCAAAATCAAATCTGAGCCTTACTTCTCCATATTGTATGAAGTATCCCGAAGTTAAGCAATGGAAACATTGATAACTCAAAAACTTTATACCGATTGTGTTAGTTACTTGTGTATATTTATTAATAGAAAATGTGGTATGGGGTGTTATCCCGGTTCTGATGTTAATTTTTGTTGCACCATAATGAGTTTGCTAATTAGTAGAGATACATTATAGAAACCATTTCGTTTCTTGATGATGTTGTAGTTTGTGATGAGTGCTGCTTCAAGTAGTCTGCGTCGAGATTTATTTGATATGTATTTAATGATTTTAGCCTGTTCAAATTTGAATGAGTGGTCGTGTTATGCAACGTGGGAGAAAAGTGCGTTAAGGGAGTTTCTTTTTCTAATGTATCTTCTGTGTTCAACGAGTCATCTTTTAAGTTTCCGTTAAGTTTCCCCTATGTATATTTGTGACAATTATTACATGGGATGGAATATATATTGGCGTTGAATGTGGATTGTTTACAGAGGTGTTTTGCAGAGTTTATTATTTGTTTTATGGTTTGTGATGTGGTTTGTATGTTGGGAATTTCTAGTTTATTAAGAGTGTCGCAAATTATTGTTATTGGAATGAGTGGGTAAAAGTCGATGTCTATTTATGAAATAAGTATTTGTTGTTTGAGGTATTTGTTTATCTGTAGGGCTTTTTTCTTAGCGTTTAGCATGAAATAAATCCCTACAGATATTCTCGAAACTATTTATCTGACCAGGCTGATATTTTGCATAGTTGTGATTGTTATAAAAAAGCATCAAATGTATACATCAACGTTAAAAAATCTCGTCAAAATTTCGACCGTGGCCATATAAGATGTGGAACTTCATTTACTAAAATATGGGCCAAGTAGCGAGTCTCTACGATGAACAGAACCGAAGTTATCGCCCAAAGTGTGACTTTCACCTTTCCTTGACTTTGACCTTTCATCTAGATATACCCAAATTAAATGTTGTAATTTAGACCATGGCCGATATTTCGACCAAGTTTATTGATGATTGCTCAAACGATGGGACGCTAGTCTGTACACAACAAACAACCAAACTCCACCGAAATTAAAACAACTTTTTTTTACTCATTTTCCATTCATAACATGTTAACTGTTAGCGTGAGTCATGGTATACCCAAAGACGCGACCATCGTTTCTATCTGATCATGCCACGATACACGTTAAAAAATCTCGTCAAAGTTGATAACTCGAAAACTATTTATCTGAAATTTTGGATGGTAGTTACTGTTATCAAAGAGCATCAGATCCAGACTTCAAATTTGGAAAAATCGAAGTTGAAATTCTGACAAAATTTCGATCTTGACCGAACTTTTCAAAGTCAATGTCATATAAGATGTGAGACTTCATTGGCTACAATATGGGCCAAGTAGCGAGTCTCTACGATGGACAGAACCGAAGTTATCGCCCAAAGTGTGACTTTCACCTTTCCTTTCACTTTCAATGCTATAGCATCAACCTCTGGAAAGCTACAATGAAAATAAGGACATAATATCCCATATTTTGCAGCGTTTTTGAAAAACGTCAACAATAAAATTACATGGCTCTTGAGGCAGGCATAGCCAAGGTCCGAGATCACAATAACTGGTATATTTAGCTAATTTAGACCTTGAAGAATGGGAATAATAGCAGTTTCCATATGTTTGAAGAAAAAGGTCAATTTTGAAGAGGTCTAATATATATATATATATATATATATATATATATATATATATAATAAAGAATAAGGTAAAATAAATACCTTTGAAGCATTTAAAGATGCGATATGAATTTTAAAAGAAAAATAAATCTAAACCGATTTTTTTTCTTTTTATAAACTTTCATTTTTTTTTGTTTATAGTGATACAAATAATTTCGCCAATTGAAAACTTGGCCTCTTCAGAGTGTCTATATATCCTGATCTTATTGGATTTGGATTTTTCCGGCGTCTGTTGGTGTAAATGGGCTTAGGGGATGTTGTTGTTTTCCACTTTCAAATATGAGAACGTGAATGCACACGAGATAGGTATAAAATTTAAAGTTCATATATTTTTTTTTAGCATCCAATTGAAATTTAATAAAGAATAAGGTCAAATATATACCTTTGAAGCATTTAAAGATGCGATATCAATTTAAAAATAAAAATAAATCGAAACCGATTTTTTTTTTCTTTTTATAAATTTTCATTTTTTTTTTTTAGTTTATAGTGATACAAATAATTTCGTTAATTGAAAACTTGGCGTCTTCAGTGTGTCTATATATCCTGATCTTATTGGATTAAAAAAAAAATGAACTTTAAATTTTATACCTATCTCGTGTGCATTCACGTTCTGAATTGGTATTGGGCGATCTTAAATTCTGTAAAATTCATAAATATATATTACGCTCTTATAGAATCATCGATCACTTAAGGATTTATTTTCTTTCCTGGTTTCCATATAGCAGAATCAACACACACGCACACACACACACACACACACACACACACACACACACACATATATATATATGTATATATACAGGGATAGTAAAAAATTATCCATTGTCCAAACCATTGTGCATTTCTAAGCACTTTTGACATTTTTCAAGTGTAGTCGGTTTTATATGGTATAATTCCCTTCATATCTGTGTAAGAGTTACCCCTTTCTATTCATTTTCAGCTTATTAATACTATATTTTCCTACCGTGGATATAGCTATATTTTGCAGAAAAGTGATTGAACACATTTTTCTTTTGCTTTTTATTTTTTTTCAAAGTATATTGATCGTATTGTAACGATTACAGAATATTTAAAAAAATGAACTAATATTAACTCTTAAAAATATTAGATTTGAAAATGTTTTTGTACTAATGAGTCATCGCTTCTCAATGGTCCAAAGGCCACTTCAGGATTAGTGTTAATGAGTTTCTTAGGTGGACGCTGAGACAACACCTTGAGGGTTGGAAACGATGGTTGAAACTGGGAAGAATTTGATTATAAACAACCATGTCGCAGTCAGCTGAGAGTAGTCTACTCCAATAGCTTCTTTCCCCCAGCTGTCGGCCTCTAGAACTCTCTCCCTGCTCCCTGTTTCCCTGACTGTACTGACATGCAGAGGTTTAAAATTAATGTAAAGAGACATCTCGCTACACACTTGACAACTTAGGATGACACCTAAAACCTACACCCTAACTCTACGTGGCGGCCTGCCTTGTTTGGGGTGAAATATTTTAATATATATATATATATATATATATATTATATATATATATATATATATATATATATTATGTAGATATTATATAGATGTTAGTGTTCTTCATTTCGAAGAGTTTACTTTGTTTTTCATTTGAATATTGTAGATTTCAAATTTAAATGACTTCCGGGACAAGCGTTTCCGGTGTCATTTGCAGGCTTGTCTTATACAAAAATGTAACTTGTCTTAATTGATATGTTAATCTGTAGAGATTATTCAGAATTGTGTCTCTCGCTTTAACTGGTGCTTTTCTATCAGAGGATTTGTCGGTCGGTCTGTCACGTTTGAAACAGCATTACCATCGACGTACACAAAAATGAAATATATGCATCTTATTTTATATACGTCTCTATAAGACGCTTGTTATATCAGTCGGTCTGTCAGGTCAATGTTCGAAGTTGCATTTCATCGGTCTGTCAGGTTTAAATTTGGAATAGCATTGGCCTTGGTCTGTCACACTTGTTTGTATTATAATTTTCGTTCTTAAAGGCGCAGATTGATTGGACACATCTTTTTTTCACGTTCATCCAAGCATCCATATAAGTGGATCTGTCCGTCGGTCAATAGCCGACGCTTAACAAAAATGCGTCTAGTTAAGAGTAAGATAGACAAAGGATGACCACCAAACTCCCACTTTTGATGGCCTTGTGCATTATTTATTTATTTTTTAATCGTATTTGCAAATAAATAATTTAAAATGTAGTATCTGTTCTGTTCGATTCCAAAGATGCTTTCCTTCGAGGTATTACCTGTTTCAGAAGTGGGTATTGGTTTATTGCCGGTTTCTTGAGGCGCTCCGACAAGGTAATGCCGATGTGGCGATGTAGACTATTTTTGTAAGTAATTGTCGCATTTGTGGCGTTAAGATGGCCATTACCCCCGTTAAGCTCTAACTCGTGTTACATAATATCCTCGTGGGGAGGCAAGTAAATCAAACTTGCATTTTTAATCGCGCCTTCACGATAGGAGGATAAGATTATTATTATTAGTATTATTGTTGTGGTGGCAACCACTCATTTGCATATACGAATAACGTTACACTATAAATGGCAAGCCTAGGTTGGCCTTAGTGTGTGTTACCTAAATGCCACCGGAAGTGACGCCGAAGAGCGTACATGTCCTCCCACAAAGACTCTTTGACTCGACACCTTCATTTGTACATACTGTAACTATACCTTTCTTTAATACACTTATTATTGCATCCTCCTTGTTGTTTGCGTCTTCATTGTATTCCTCACTAATTATTGTTCAACCTTGCAACCACAACAGTTGGCGACGAGATATGAAGCGTCAAATATAACAGTTTGACGAAGAACTATTTAAAAAAAAAAAGAGTACAATGCAAAGTGTTGACGAGCAAACGGATTTTACGCTAAAGAAAAGTTTCAACTTAAGTGAAAAAAAAAAAAAAAAAAAAACTCGAACGTGGCAAAAGCGACAATTTACGCCGTTTTCTGGGAATCCGACTTGCAAACGAATGTAAAAGTGAATTTTTGTTTTGTCGCTAAACGACAAATCTGTTTTGTATTACTAAAGGACCAACTTGCAAACGAAATGCGGATTTTGTTCTGTCGCAAAACGACAGGTCAGACTCGTATTACGAAAAGCAAGGAAGTAACCTACAAAAAAAAAAGTACACCAGTGGATTCTAATTACTGCTCCCCGTTAGCAAAACAACAACTAAAGGAATCTTTTAATTAATAATTTGTTTGGCGGCGGTACTAAAAGGAAATACCATAGCTAGAAATTAAAGCTCAAGGAAAGGATTTTTTTTTTAAAAGTTGTCACTGGATAACGGATAATACAGTAAAACGTCACGAAAAAAAAAAAAAAATGGAAGACTTATCAAAAATGTTCATGCAATTTTTACAGGCACAAGCTGACCGCGAGGAAAGACAAAATCAGGCACAAGCTGACCGCGAGGAAAGACAAAATGAACGTTTTGCTAAAACACTGGAACTACTAAAGAGTAATCGAGAAAATGTCGACAGTGTTAATTTCTCCCATACAACTATCTTTAATAGTATGGACACATTTAATTATGTGCCGGAGGAAGGAAAGACTTTTGAAGCATACTATACAAGATACGAGGATGTTTTTCAACTGGACTGCAAAAATTGGCCAAATAGCCAGAAAGTGAGCCTCTTACTCAGGTAATTGGGTACATCAGAACACAGCAAATTCATAGATTACATATTACCTAAAAAAACTTCGGAATTAGAGTTCATGGAAGCTGTGAAATTACTAAAAGAATTATTTAATCCAAATATATCTCTTTTTCATAAAAGATGGCTGTGCATGAATCTAAGAAAGATGGACAACCAAGATTATTTGACATACGCATCAGTTGTCAATAAAAACTGCGATAATTTTAAGCTTGCGGAACTAACGATAGAAGATTTTAAATGTCTAATCTTCGCCCAAGGGTTAGTTTTCACGAAAAATGCAGAAATACGCAGACGAGTGTTGTCTAAGCTGGAATCTGAGCAAGATTTAACCCTCCAGAAACTAGCAGAGGACTGTGAAAGGGCCATTACACTAAAAAAGGATAAAAAAAATATAGAAGAATCCGGAGTGGCATATGTAAGAAAAATTAGAAAACCATACACACCAACCAAGAACTTTACAAAGAAAAGCAATCGAAATGGAACGGGATATTACAATCCTAATAACCATAAATATAGGACAGAATATAACAAGCCTCTTCCTAGATATAACTCTAAGAGATGTGCAGAAAAGCATTGGGAATCAGATTGTCCTTATAAAAAGAAAAAATGCTACATTTGTAAGAAGGTGGGACACAAAAAGCGATTGTTGCAGATATAAAGATTACACCAGAAAGAGAGTACAGCAAACAAAATCAAATACAAAATTAGACAAAGATCGGCGAAAATACGTAAAAGTGGAAATATTTAAAACACCAATAAAGTTACAACTCAACTCCGGCTCCGATATTTCTATTATAAACCTGAATACATGGAAAAAGTTGGGTAAAAAACCAACCATGATGAAAACGAGTAAATCATCCCGGACGGTAACTGGTGGTGGTATAAAATTTGAAGGAGAAGTTGTCCTTCCGATAAAATTAAAAGGGATTACGAAGAAATTAAAAATATTCGTACTGAAAAATAGTGAAAATCTGTTTGGAATAGATTTAATTGAGAAATTTGGACTATGGGATAAGCCAATCAATACATTCTGTAAAAAAATAGAATGTTCTTCTCCAACAACAGTAAATATAAAAGACGATTTAAAAGAATTATTTCCTGAAGCATTCACGACTAACTTAGGTCGCTGTAATAAATTCAAGGCCTCGTTTGAACTTAAAGAAAACGCCAGCCCAATTTTTAGAAAAAAGCGAAACGTTCCGTTCGCTGGGTTGGAAAAGATTAATAAAGAATTAGATAGATTGGAACAGACAGGAATTCTATCAAAAATAGAACACAGCGAGTGGGCAGCCCCCACCGTATACGTAAAGAAAAAGAATGACGAAGTTAGAGTGTGCGCAGATTTTTCGACCGGGGTCAACTCCCTATTAAAAGATCAACATTACCCTCTACCAAGTCCAGAGGAAATATTCACGAAGTTAAATGGTGGTAATATCTTCTCTAAGATAGACTTGAGCGACGCATATTTGCAAATACCGGTCGAGGAAAATTGCTCAAAAATACTATGCATCAATACGCATAAGGGATTATTCAAATACAACCGATTGCCCTTTGGTATCAAAGTAGCGCCTGCCATTTTTCAGCAAGCGATGGACACCATGCTAAGTGGTATTGAGTGCGCATGTGCATACCTGGACGACATTGTTGTCAGGAGCAAATCCCTACAAGAACATAAGGAACATTTGAAACAAGTATTTACTCGAATACAAGAATTCGGCTTTAAAGTAAAAGTAAGTAAATGTGACTTTTGTATGAGCGAGATTAAGTATCTTGGACACATAATAAACAAACATGGACGACGTCCAGACCCAGACAGATCTGCGGCAATAAAAAAATGCCAGCACCTGATAACGTAACAACCTTGCAGAGTTTCTTAGGACTCGCAAATTATTATCAATCTTTTATTGAAGAAATGCATAACTTGCGAGCCCCCTTAAATAATCTGCTTAAAAAGGATACACCTTGGAACTGGACGCAAGAATGTCAAACCGCTTTTGACAAAATAAAGAGCGCACTAACATCCGAATTATTCTTAACGCACTTTGACACAAAATTAAAAATAGTCGCTGCTAGTGACGCTAGTTCCTACGGCTTAGCAGCATGCATTCAACATATTATGCCGGATGGGTCTAGAAAACCAATAGCGCACGCTTCAAGAACGCTGATACCAGCCGAGAGGGCATATTCACAAAACGAAAAAGAAGCATTGAGCATAATCTTTTCCGTGACTAAATTTCACCGATATTTATATGGTAGACAATTCTTACTTGAAACCGACCATAAACCGTTAGTCACGATCTATGGATCAAAAAAAAGATTGCCGGTATACACCGCAAATAGATTGCTGCGCTGGGGTACAATCTTACTTAATTACGATTTCCAGCTACAACATCTAGCATAAAAAAAGATTTGCCATGCGGATGGACTGTCAAGACTGATACCACAGAAACACAATCTGGAAGAATCAGTCATTGCAGCAATTCGGACAAATGTTGAAGTAAAAAATATGGTAGCAAACATCATTAAGGAACTACCCGTAACTTTGTCGGACATTAAAAGGGAAGCCGAGAAAGCCGAATACATAAAGGACATAAAAGAGAAAATTATAACGGACACAAAGGTGCAGGAAGTTTTCTCCATATGTAACGATGTGTTACTGTACAGTGAGAGAGTGGTAATACCCAAAACATTGCAGAATAGGATGTTAAGAGATTTCCATACGGGACATCCGGGGATAAATCGAATGAAGTCGTTAATGAGAAGCTACGTGTACTGGCGTAACATGGACACTGACATAGCAGCAACAATAAATAAATGTAAAGGATGCCAGTTAGCAGCAAAATCCCCACCTATAGTACACAAACCTTGGCCGAAAACCGACCAACCATGGTCGAGAATCCACATGGACTTCGCTGGTCCAGTAGGAGAAAACTATTATTTAATTGTAGTGGATAGTTACACAAAATGGCCGGAGGTAATGCGTTGCAGGAATCCAACAACGAACAACTCAATAGGGTTTCTACACGAGTTGTTTGCAAGATTCGGTGTACCAGACACACTGGTTACTGACAACGGAACGCAGTTCACATCCGCAGAGTTTAAGGAATTTTGCGACACGTTCCGAGTGAAGCACATCACGACTCCGCCGTATCATCCAAGGTCGAACGGCCTTGCGGAAAGGTTCGTGGACACGCTAAAACGAGCGTTAAAGAAATCCATTGGAACACCAACAGAAAAGGCTTTGCAACAATTCTTGCAAGTTTATAGGATCACACCACATCCTAGTACACCATCAAACATATCACCAGCTGATCTAATGTTTGCCAGAAAGGTAAAATCAGCGTTTGATAAACTGTTGCCAAGACAGGCAATTATCCGAAACACTACACGCACGAGAAGAAAGAAATATAACTCGGGAGATCGAGTATATTTTAAGTGCTACAAGAATAACACATCTTACTGGGAATGTGGAGTAGTGGATAAACGCATTGGTGATTGTACATAAAAGGCACCTAAATCAGATAAAAAAACCTCATATCCAAGATGATGATTATACGACAACAGTCGAAGAGGAGGAAACCATAGATATCATATACGAATCCTTTAATTTGGAACCGCCTCAATATACACCTGAACCCCGAAGATCAGGTAGGAAAAGAAAATTTAATGAACCATTGATGGTAAACCCAAAAAGAAAAAGATATTGAAATCTGTGTGACTTCAAATCTTGGGAGGGGGTTGTTGTGGTGGCAACCACTCATTTGCATATACGAATAACGTTACACTATAAATGGCAAGCCTAGGTTGGCCTTAGTGTGTGTTACCTAAATGCCACCGGAAGTGACGCCGAAGAGCGTACATGTCCTCCCACCAAGACTCTCTGACTCGACACCTTCATTTGTACATACTGTAACTATACCTTTCTGTAATACACTTATTATTGCATTCTCCTTGTTGTTTGCGTCTTCATTGTATTCCTCACTAATTATTGTTCAACCTTGCAACCACAACAATTATTATTATTATTATTATTATTATTATTATTATTATTATTATTATTATTATTATTATTATTATTGTTATTGTTGTTGTTGTTGTTGTTATTATTATCGTCATCGTCATCGTCATCGTCGTCGTCGTCGTTAATAATAATAATAATAATAATACCGTAGCGTGTGTGTTCGTGTGTCACGCTTACATCAAAAGCTCTGCGCATGCGTGCCGCACCTAATTTTCTTAATAGTTTCAAGTATTTCCCTTTGGCGCAACGGTTAGCGACATAGGATTTTGACGTCGGTCTTTGATGTCGGCCCGACTGGTTTATAATTCTATCCGAACCAACCTTCTACATGGAAGGGGGAGATAGTTAGAGGACAGCCGGGAAGACACGTATTGATACGACAGCGTGTGTGTTATTTTGTGTGTCACGCTTATATCAAAAGCAACGACCTTCCGAATCTTTGCGTGCTACCCATGAATTGGAGCCAAATTTAATTTAATCTAAAACATTTACAAAGTAATGTATAGGTTAGGAACAAGATACTTAGTATTGAAAACATCATTTTGTGTAATTTACACGGGTCCCACTAGTTATTATTAATATTATTAATATTTTGTCTTTAATAATATTATTTAATATTTTATTATTCATAAACGTTAATACCCATTTCTAAATTCTAACAACAAGTGTAACCGAGTTTCAAATAATTTTTATTAAATATTTTATGTCGAGTGCTACTTACAAGACATGTTTATTGATAAAATTTAAGCATTTCTTACTTATTTTGATATTCAACATTTGATTATATGGTGGTGTGTACCAAATGATCTTTCGAATTCTTCCATTTTTATTATTTATTGGTATCTTGTTTCTTATATTTTAATTAAATATTTTATGTCGAATGCTACTCACAAGACATGTTTATTGATAAAGTTTAAGTATTTCTTACTTAGTTTGATATTCAGCATTTGATTATATGGTGGCGTGTACCATATGATCTTTCGAATTCTTCTATTTTTGTTATTTATTGGATCTCGTTTCTTATATTTAATTCAAATGTTGACATATCCGTATTATCGATGTTACTTAAATTCTTAAACACATTTTCATGTGTGAAGTTATTGCTAAGTCTACGATCTGTTTTATAAGTGATGGAGGGTGGTTGTATTGTGCGTATACTTATATGGGGTTGGCGTTATCATTTAAATATAGCTAATATGTATGATTATGTAAGTTTAAGGTAGCTGTTTTATATTTACTAATACTTTGACTTTTAGATTTTTCGTCCCTTGGCTTTCTGGCGAGGAGCAAAGTGTAGTATCTGTTTTAGGTTAAAAGAGGAGAAATAGTTCTTGACCGGGTCAATAATTTTTGCCCATCCAGATCTCTCCTTTTTGTAAGTTGGATATACCCACATAAAAAACGTCATTGCGTCTTACTTTGCCCTCATGGAGGGCAAGTAAATAGAAACTCTTAGATCTATTTTTTCTTTCAATTCTTTATATCTAATCTTCTTTTTCTTATGTGTAAACCCTGAGCTACAGCGGGGTCACCAATGATGGATTTTGTCTCGGTGAATCCTCGCCCCGCTTTCCAAGATGACGCCGGCTGTAGGGTTCTACTTGAGCCAGCTTGTATTGATGCGCGCAGCAACTTCGCTGAGGATCTTGCCGGAAGGCGTGCGTTCGTGGAAGATCCTGTCTATATATGTGCCATGTTCATTTTTTATCGACAGTTAGACAATCCTTCTTTCTGATGTTAAGCCGCAGACTAGACTGCGCTAGCCTTTACTTATATCGGATATTTCTTATTTAAAATTATTACAAATAAATAAAATCAATTTTTAATCAAATTAATTCAAATCTCTTAATAAATTAAAAGAAGTAAATAAAAAAACAAGAACTTTTATAAAAGTAATAACATAGATTTTAAATCTCATATCATCATAATAATTATCTGCCCATGATCTGGATGATCGATGGGACGCCAAAGATGACCTGACAAGCAGTTTTCTCCAGCCCTCCCGATTTTCGGTTTTCATGAGCGTACTACTAAGCACCATCCCTGTCCACTCTCGAATGTTGTCCTACCTATTTCATTGTCCACCCTCCTTCTTCTCTCTCTGTATAATTCATTGCAAAGTTGCTTTTGCACGACCTGATGAGTTTGTGTCATGGCTGTATCACTTTATTATTCTCTTCTTCACAGTATTCAGTGAACCCACATATAAACCGACTGAGTTTATTCATCTCATATATTAATGCGTAAATGTCTGATCTGTCTGTCGTTGGAGAAACAGGTTGATTCAGTTGTGGTTCTTTTTGTTTTTCAAGTATGAGCCCGCGTGTAAACATTTGACATTCTGAATCCCTTTGTATGTTGCAATAAAGGCTCGCTCCCAGTTGGAGTGTCTGCGAAAAATGCGTACATAGGCCCAAGGAAGTTTGAAAGATACTCAAAGAATGTGTCTCACATACATTAGATTTTGTGCGCGCGTGTGTTGAGCGAGGCTAAGAAGGAAAAAGAGAGATACTCTCTTTTTGTTTTATCTTTTATAATTCCAATTATAGCCTTCTCTAGCGTGGTAATAAAGGGAGATACTTATGTCTGAATGCTCTTTTGCGATGCATGTGTGTATGAGTGTGTGAGAAAGGTACGTAATGCAACAACCTAAATACTTTCAGTACCTGTCCGTCTGATTTATGTACAGCACACATTTATTCCGTTCGAAATGTCAATTTATCATTGTTCTATTTTCGTCTCGCACTTGCACCAACCTGGCATAAGGCCCCCAGTTCGGATCGCTCTCTCCGCTGCATGCATTCTATAACACTTATTCAGCAATCAATTTCAGTAAAGAATAATTATTCTCTGTTTTTTTGTTGTTGTCAAATCATTCAGATGCAATATCTGTGATAGCCGTATGTCAATCCACCTTCAATAAACATGACTGAAGCCGTTTCGCTGTCTTAGGGTTTCTTGACTGAACACTTGTGCGTCTTTTCATCCTTCATCTCACTTTTATTGGAATTCACTCTAGACCAATGGCAAAAGAAGCTGTAGAAAGTCGATTCTATTTACCTGCAATTGAACATACGAATTCAGCGTATGCTCCCCGGCACTTGCCAACCAAACGAACCAATCATTTAACCCCAACTGAATAGACCTAAAAATTGGTGCGCGTTGCAGCCCAGTGGTTATAAGTAGGGAATCGTAAATTGAATTGAACGGTTAGTTTCAAGTTTTTCATCATCATCATCATCATCATCATCATCATCATCATCATCATCATCATCATCATCATCATCATCATCATCGTCGTCGTCGTCGTCGTCGTCGTCACCACCACCACCACGAATATCTACGTTACCATCTATTTGCCGAGTATCGACGTGCCCCCACACCCCTAACAAACTAATGGGTACAGAACCCACTCTAAACTTCAAGTATTGTAGTGAAATTTAAACCATATGTATAAGACACTAATTCAGAGAATTTTCTTACATTTTAGTATCTGTCGACTATACAAAATAAGCGAAACGGGAGGAGGGGGGCAGTAAAAACAAAGAATGTAATATGATGTAATGCGCATCGTGAAAACCTACATTGTACTGATCGTCATTTAATCCCGAGCAACGTCGGGTCTTTCTGTAGTATACAATAAGATCCTCTGTCCGTCCATCAGTTAGTCAATCCCTTTCGTCACGTTTCCCTTTGAAATAGAATTTTTATCGTTAAACTCGCAAATTACCTGGACGCATCTTAGTCTATAGATGCGTCCAGATATGTCTATGAGAAGCTCGATACATCGGTCGGCCTATCAAATTTTTGTTTAAAATAAACATTTTATATTTAGGTTTGAAATAACATTTTTCTTGGTCTGTCACGCTTAAGTTTGAAATAGCATTTTTCTTGGTCTGTCACGCTTAAGTTTGAAATAGCATTTTTCTTGGTCTGTCACGCTTAAGTTTGAAATAGCATTTTTCTTGGTCTGTCACGCTTAAGTTTGAAATGGCATTTTTCTTGGTCTGTCACGCTTAAGTTTGAAATAGCATTTTTCTTAGTCTGTCACGCTTAAGTTTGAAATAGCATTTTTCTTGGTCTGTCACGCTTAAGTTTGAAATAGCATTTTTCTTGGTCTGTCACGCTTAAGTTTGAAATAGCATTTTTCTTGGTCTGTCACGCTTAAGTTTGAAATAGCATTTTTCTTAGTCTGTCACGCTTAAGTTTGAAATAGCATTTTTCTTGGTCTGTCACGCTTAAGTTTGAAATAGCATTTTTCTTGGTCTGTCACGCTTAAGTTTGAAATAGCATTTTTCTTGGTCTGTCACGCTTAAGTTTGAAATAGCATTTTTCTTAGTCTGTCACGCTTAAGTTTGAAATAGCATTTTTCTTGGTCTATCACGCCAATAGCATTTTCGCGCGTCTGTTACGATCAATTGAACTGATTACATCCTTGTTCGTGATGATTATATTTTTGCTTGAAGTTGATCAGAAATGTAGTTGTTTTTTTGGTTTTAAATTGCGATCATATTGTTCTCTTGAGAATATTACGAAGCGATTAGTTCTGTTTGCGCATCCCACAATGACATCCGGGTGATTTTGCTTTGATGTCTTTCTCGGATGTATTTTGATTTGCAATGTGTAAACTTTTTTAATCGTACTTCTCTTTTTAATGGATTCCGCTTTAGGGAGGTCTCCAATGTCCTGGTGAGTTTTTTTTAAAAAGGTTTTTTCCATTGCGGGTGTTGAATTAGTATTATTAAATTTCATTTGGCATTTAGTTAATTGCATTTCAAGTAAATAATGTAGTTTATATATATATATATATATATATATATATATATATATATATATATATATATATATATTATTAATAGTCAAACTTTCCAAGTAAAAGCTCGATGAATGTTAATTTTTTAACAACATAGCATATATCAATAAACAATAGGATGCTAAATTCCAATGATCACTTATTTATTCATTTTTCCAAAAGTCAATATAACTTTATGTACCGTTTCGTCTACACACGAATAACCAAAAATTCAAACAACACGTATAGATTTGTTTAGTTTGAAATATAAAAATGTAAAGATAAAGCGAGATGAAACCAACACTAGATATAGATTTACCTTCACTTTATGATAACTATATAACAAATAAATAAATAAAAATAAAAACTAAACTAAATAAACGTATAAAGTAGTAACGAATAAAAAAATTAAAAAGAAGAGAAAGTATTTCAATCACGCACGTGATTAAATAAGGTCACCTGTTATTTCAATGCATTTACAAAAAAGAGACGAAACAGTAAATAACATAAGTGAATGCAGCAAACTAGCCCAAAAAGAATACAAGAACAGACACGACTATGTGAGACAGATCACTGGAAACTATGCAAACGACTGCATTTCGAACACGCATACAAATGGTGCAAACATAAACCAGAGACAGTACTGGAAAACGAAAAAACCTCTGGGACATGGAGGCGCAAACAGCTAAACTCATGCATGAAAAGAGACTGACTGTCATAATAATTAACATGAGGGAAAGATCCTGCCAAATCGTAGATTTCGCTGTACCAGCAAACCACAGGGTGAAGATCAAGGAGACAGAAAAATAAAGCAAATACACGGAACTCGCCAGAGAATTAAAAAGATGTCAAGTAAAAATCAGCCGGGCCTTTGTTTGAGAGAAGCTCAGCCGTTGGCTAATGAAAACAGTAACACGAATCAAGTAGGAGAGTTAGATAGACTAAATAGAGTCAAAATTCAATATATAGAGACATATATACAAATAATGAATTTTGACTATTACGCGCATATTTTGGATTTCGATATATTCAATTTGGACAATTTCTGATTTTTGAATGGATGATATCCCTTGACACCTCAAAATATATCCTGGATTTACTATTGCAAAAAGATATTTTTTTTTTCACTTGAAATTATAAAAGAATTCAAATTTCATACATGATTGACTAACATTTTTTTCAAATTAATAATTTAAACCAAAGCTTTTATTGTAAAATAATTATTTTTCCTTCTGATGATAGGATTTCTTTCTTTGAAAAACCTTGGTTTAAAGCACTTTTCTATATTTTATACTATACTTTGGATTAACATTTATGAACCAATAACTATACAAACACTATAATATATATATATATATATATATATATATATATATATATATATATATATATATATATATATCGGTATACAAAGGATCTATTTTATTACCCACAACACTACATTAATGTATCTGACCAAGAATTTACGGAATACCAAAAAGAATTCATATTTTTTAAAACCTAACTGACAATATTTTAATCGATTCAAACATCAAAACAAAACCAGAAATATAATTATTATATAAAAACATAGCTAAACTTGAAACAGAAAATAGAATAATGACACATCTCGACTTATGTGGTTTCCTTATAAACAATCGACATGATAAAACAATCAAATCTATTATTAAATCACAATCTGTCAAAGTCGTTAAGATACATATAAGATACATATAAGATACATGTAAGATACATATAAGATACATATAAGATACATAAACCTAACCCCTTCTCCTACTTATCATATCCCAAATTACCACTTTCAATATATTAATTAAAAAAAAACTAAATGAACTTATCAGCTCGTATTACGAAGTAAATATAGCATTAAGTCCACACAAGAACTATTACAACCCCTACAAACAGAACAGTCGGACAATAAAAGCATTGCGTCTCTTGATGTAGAAAGCTTATTCACTAATGTACCTGCAAACGAAAAGTTGATATAATTACAAATAATATATACAACTAGCTGACCCGTGCCCGGCGTTTCCCGGGAAAAGAGATTAACTCAAGAAATTCAAAACCCAACTTTTAACGATCCAGCATGAACACATACCCCACAATGTTAAAAGTAGATACCCAGTATATTCCTACGTATGTACAAAAAAAGTATTCTTACCTGTATATTCGTTTCGTAGTTTTTATTTTGTTTTGTTCTCTCTTTATTTGTTGGGTGAGGGTTAGGCATAATGGGTCAACTCAAAGACATATTTTATTTTCTCATAACTCAAACTTTTCCCTATGCTCTCCTTCCTTGGGTTACATGATTTGGAAAGTGCTACTGGTTTAATTTCTTATGATAAAGTTGTCTCATCTACTTCTGAAGAAAAGAACTTTGGCTTGGAAAACATCATCAAAAACTAATATTGAGACATTACTGACGAAATTACAGAAAATCACTTACTTTTACAGATGGGGCAAAATATTTACCTCATATTTTTATTGAAGACGGAACTGATTCGGCTCCCTGTTAGCAAAAATAGTCATTAATTTAAATAGATTTATACTAATGAGCTTGTGTTTATGATATTTATGTGCTATATTCAGATTATATGGAATGATAGGAAAATAGATATAACGTAATCCGATATTCTCGAAAATCAGCCGAATTAAATGTGTGTGTAATGTTTTGTATCATGTAGTAAATTAATAGCAGACAAATAGTAAATATTAAAAAATTAGACGTTGTTTATTAATTCCCGGTGTCGTAGGGAAGAGTGTTAGTACTGAAGTGTTAGGGGGGAAAGTTATTGCTACTACTTATATGGAGTATGTTTTGAGGAGAGTCGAAGATGGTGGGCCAAAAGTAATATTTAATTTTAGCTAGAGAAAAATAACAACACATTTACTAAAGCACACTCGAGTGAATAAGCGTAATAAAGTGGTGAGTTTTGTAGCATGTGATGTATTCTTCAAAAAAGTACAGGGGAAATATCGTCTTAACTTTATATATTAGACAATTAAGATTCCATTGAATGCTAACCTTTTGCTAATCTCTTCGTGTACACCTTAATGAAAACCTATACAAGACAGGACCCAGAAGCTGATATATTCTTTTCATTATTGACTCAGACATAAAAAATGAAACATTTTATTTGTAATATTCATTGATTTTGGGATCAACAGGAACTCTATTAGTTAGAAGTAGTCGATATTTGAGAAAGAGTGATAGGTTATATAGAGAGGGAGTAATAAAGGGGTAAAAGGGATAGAAAAGGGTAAGGGGAGAGAGAGGATGAAGAGGGTAAAACAGAGGGGATAGAGAGATAAAGAGAGTGATGAAGAGATGTAGAGAGAGAAGTTTAAAAAGAAAGATGTTGCGCGCATATTTTAACTGTTTTGTTGTCCATGCCCCCGGGTAACACCGGGTAAGCATACTACATGAAAAACGTTTGAAGAAGTGTATATGTGATGGATAGGCTGGTCTGAGTGTACAATGGGGAGCATTGTATCCATGCAAAATCATTAACTCAGTAGGTCTGGCTTACTTATCATGGACCCTAGCATGTTTGTAGTGGGGCAACCGAGGAGTCATATTACATGTTCTTGTTTTATTTTAATTATTAAAATTAAATAATCGCTCAATTGTGTGACATTTTGTGATTAAAAATACAGAATCTTTCTTACACAATATAAATAAAAATAATCCATATTCAATTAAATATTGTTTGTTTCAACATTTTTGACATGGAGACTGATCATGTGCATTATTTGCATTAATCAGAAATCTTCCACTCCAATAACGACCAATGTGAATTAATTTGCATATATATATATATATATATATATATATATATATATATATATATATATATATATATAATTATTTTATTATTATATTATTATTATGATAAAGCTCCGAAAATAACATTTAACAATTTTTGTCTATTTCTACTCATCTAAAGTTTAGTAGTATTCGATACAATGGTTGAAATAGGTTTAGATGCGATGTTGGGTGTTATTATTATACTATTTGTTCAGTTTCGAATCATTAATTTTATTGGTTCATCAAATATATAATTAAGAAATTCGTTATTAATAAGGACTTGTTATATATTTTTTAATCTAATCAATAATGTTTTTTGGTAGAGGAGATTAGTTTTGTAGGATTTAGTAGGATTTTAGCAATTCCTATTTTGTAGCGATGAGGAATTTCACTCTTGTAATCTAATACTCTGAAAAAAGATATTTTAGAAGAAGTAGTGTACCGCAGATGATTAGAAGTGTACAACGGATGATTAGAAGTAACATACCGATAATTAGAAGTGTACAACGGATCATTAGAAGTGTACAACGGATGATTAAAAGTGTACAACGGATGATTACGAGTGTACAACGGATGAGTGGAAGTGTACAACGGATGATTAGAAGTGTACAACGGATGATTAGAAGTATACAACGGAGTATTAGAAGTGTACAACGGAGTATTAGAAGTGTACAACGGATGATTAGATGTGTATAACGGATGATTAGAAGTGTACAACGGAATATTAGAAGTGTACAACGGATGAGTGGAAGTGTACAATGGATGATTAGAAGTGTACAACAGATGATAAGAAGCGTACAACGGATGAGTAGAGTGTACAACGGATGATTAGATGTGGACAACGGATGATTAGACGTGTCCAATGGATAATTACAAGTGTACAACGGATGAGTAGAAGTGTAATACCGAATATTTGAAGTGTACAACTGATGATTAGATTTGTAAAACATATTATTAGAAGTGTACAACGGATGAGTAGAAGTGTTCAACGGATGATTAGAAGTGTAAGACGGATTATTAGATGTGTACAACGGATGATTAGAGTGTACAACGGATGATTAGAAGTGACCCACCGATGATTAGAAGTGTACAACAGATGATTAGAAGTGTACAACAGATGATGAGAGGCGTACAACGGATGATTAGAAGTGTACAACGGATGATTAGATGTGTACAACCTGTGATTACAATTGTACAACGAACGATTACAATTGTACAACGGACGATTACAAGTGTAAAACGGATGATTATGAGTGTACAACGGATGATAAGAAATGTACAACGGATGAGTAGAAGTTCACAACGGATGATTAGAAGTGTACAACGGATGATTAGAAGTGTACTACGGATGATAAAATGTGTACAACTGATCAATAGAAGTGTACAACGGATTATTAGAAGTGTCGAATGGATGATTAGAAGTGTACAACGGATAATTAGAAGTGTACAACCGATGTTTAGAAGTGTCCATTAGATGATTAGAAATGTACAACGGATGAGTAGAAGTGTACAACGGATGATCATAAGTGTAATACTGAATATTAGAAGTGTACAATGGATGATTAGATTTGTTAAACGGATGATTACAAGTGTACAACGGATGAGTAGATGTGTACAACTGATGATTAGAAGTGTACAATGGATGATTAGAAGTGACCAACCGATGATTAGAAGTGTACAACAATTGATTAAAGGCGTACAACGGATGATTAAAAGTGTACAACGGATGATTAGAAGTGTACAACGGATGATTAGAAGTGTACAACGGATGATTAGAAATGTACAACGGATTGGTAAAAGTGTACAACGGATGATTAGAAGTGTACAACGGGCGAGTATAAGTGTCCAATGGATGATTAGAAATGTACAACGGATGAGTAGAAGTGTACAACGGATGATTAGAAGTATCCAATGGATGATTATAAGTGTACAACGGATGATTAGACGTGTTCAATGGATGATTATAAGTGTACAACGGATGAGTAGAAGTATATTAAGGAATGATTAGAAGTGTACAACGTATGTTTGGAAGTGTGCAATGGATATGAGAAATGTACAACGGATGAGTAAAAGTGAACAACGGAATATTAGAAGTGTACAACAGATGATAAGATTTGTAAAACGGACGATTAGAAATGTACAACGGATGAGTAGAAGTGTACAACTGGTGATTACAAGTGTACAACGGATGATTAGAAATGTACAACGGATGATTAGATGCGTACAACCGATGATTAGAAGTGTACAACAGATGATTGGAAGTGTACAACGGATGATTAGTGGTGTACAACGGATAATTAGATGTGTTCAACTGATGATTACAAGTGTATAACCGGTGATAACAATTGTACAACGGACGATTAAAAGTGTACTACGAATGATTATGAGTTTACAACAGATTATTAGAAATGTACAACTGATGAGTAGAATGTACAACGGATGAATAGAAGTGTACAACGGACGAGTATAAGTGTCCAATGGATGATTAGAAATGTACAACGGATGATTAGAAGTGTACAACGGATGATTAGAAGAGTCTAATGGATGATTAGAAGTGTACAACAGATGATAAGAAGCGTACAACGGATGAGTAGAGTGTACAACGGATGATTAAAAGTGTACAACGGATGATTAGACGTGTCCAACGGATGATTACATGTGTACAACCGATGAGTAGAAGTGTAATATCGAATATTAGAAGTGTACAACGGATGAGTAGAAGTGTACAATGGATGATTAGAAGTATAGAACGGATTATTAGATGTGTACAACGGATGATTAGAAGTGTACAACGGATGATTAGAAGTGACCAACCGATGATTAGAAGTGTACAACAGATGATTAGAAGTGTACAACAGATGATGAGAGGCGTACAACGGATGATCAGAAGTGTACAACGGATGATTAGAAATGTACAACCAATGAGTAGAAGTGTAAAACAAATAAGTAGAAGTGTACAACGGATAATTAGAAGTGTACAACGGATGATTAGAAGTATACAACGGAGTATTAGAAGTGTACAACGGATGATTAGATGTATACAACGGATGATTAGAAGTGCACAACGGATAATTAGAAGTGTACAACGGATGAGTGGAAGTGTACAACGGATGAGTAGAAGTGTTCAACGGATGATTAGATGTGTACAACCGGTGATTACAAATGTACAACGGATCATTAGAATTGCTCAACGGATGAGTAGAAGTGTTCAACGGATAATTAGATGTGTACAACGGATGATTAGAAGTGTACAACGGAGTATTAGAAGTGTACAACGGATGATTAAATGTGTACAACGGAATATTAGAAGGGTACAACGGATGAGTGGAAGTGTACAATGGATGATTGGAAGTGTACAGCAGATGATAAGAAGCGTACAACGGATGAGTAGAGTGTACAACGGATGATTAGATGTGAACAACGGATGATTAGACGTGTCAAATGGATAATTACAAGTGTACAACGGATGAGTAGAAGTGTAATACCGAATATTTGAAGTGTACAACTGATGATTAGATTTGTACAACAGATTATTAGAAGTGTACAACGGATGAGTAGAAGTGTTCAACGGATGATTAGAAGTGTAAGACGGATTATTAGATGTGTACAACGGATGATTAGAGTGTACAACGGATGATTAGAAGTGACCAACCGATGATTAGAAGTGTACAACAGATTATTAGAAGTGTACAACAGATGATGAGAGGCGTACAACGGATGATTAGAAGTGTACAACGGATGATTAGATGTGTACAACCTGTGATTACAATTGTACAACGAACGATTACAATTGTACAACGGACGATTACAAGTGTAAAACGGATGATTATGAGTGTACAACGGATGATAAGAAATGTACAACGGATGAGTAGAAGTTCACAACGGATAGTTAGAAGTGTACAACGGATGATTAGAAGTGTACTACGGATGATAAAATGTGTACAACTGATCAATAGAAGTGTACAACGGATTATTAGAAGTGTCGAATGGATGATTAGAAGTGTACAACGGATAATTAGAAGTGTACAACCGATGTTTAGAAGTGTCCATTAGATGATTAGAAATGTACAACGGATGAGTAGAAGTGTACAACGGATGATCATAAGTGTAATACTGAATATTAGAAGTGTACAATGGATGATTAGATTTGTTAAACGGATGATTAGAAGTGTACAACGGATTAGTAGAAGTGTACAACTGGTGATTACAAGTGTACAACGGATGAGTAGATGTGTACAACTGATGATTAGAAGTGTACAATGGATGATTAGAAGTGACCAACCGATGATTAGAAGTGTACAACAATTGATTAAAGGCGTACAACGGATGATTAAAAGTGTACAACGGATGATTAGAAGTGTACAACGGATGATTAGAAGGCTTACAATGGATGATTAGAAGTGTACAACGGATGAGTAGAAGTGTACAACGGAATATTAGAAGTTTACAGCGGATGATTAGAAGTGTACAACGGACGAGTAAGAGTGTACAACGGATGATTAGAAGTGTACAACGGATGAGTAGAAATGTACATGGATGAGTAGAAGTGTACAACGATGATTAGAAGTGTACAACGGATGATTAGAAGTGTACAACGGATTATTAGAAGTAACCAACCGATGATTAGAAGTGTACAACGAATGAGTAGAAGTGTACAACGGATGATTAGATGTGTACAACGGATGATTAGAATTGTACAACGGATGATATAAAGTGTACAACTGATTAATAGAAGTGTAAAACGGATTAGTAGAAGTATACAACGGATGAGTAGAAGTGTACAACGGATGATTAGATGTGTACAACGGATAATTAGAAGTGTACAACTGATGAGTAGAAGTGTACAACTGGTGATTACATATGGTTTTAAAATGAAAGAATATAAAATAATTATACAATTTGTCTAGAACACCGTGTATTTCCTTTCCTCTCTATTGAACCCAAGTTAATCAAGGAGTAAGTATTAATATGACCACAGGATTTCTCATTAAAATTCTACAGAAGAAAAAGTTTGTTTTATTTTATTTATTGAATAACAAAAATAAGAATTTTCTTTTAGAGAATATTTAAAAATACTAAAAATACATTTTTGGAAGATTTCACTTCAACAGTTCTTATGTTGTGACTTCTTGTTCAGTAGTGATCAGTTCAAATTCTGCCGAGAATATTTTATGATGCCGAAATTGAAAAACGGACGGACACACATACACTTATAGTTATAAGTCAAGTTGAAATTTCTTTGGATGTTTATCCTGTAGATGCTTACTTTACTTAGATAACTATATATATATATATATATATATATATATATATATATATATATATATATATATATTTTTTGATTTTATTCCATTAGTTGCGACAAAACAGGTTTTGTTTCATTGGTACGGGTAGCTACCAATTCATCAGGCCGGTGGAAGGAATTCAATCAAATTCCTTCCACCGGCCTGATGAATTGGTAGCTACCCGTACCAATGAAACAAAACCTGTTTTGTCGCAACTAATGGAATAAAATAAAAATAAAAAAAATATTTTGCTCTGAATTTTCATTGAGCACTCTTATAAATCCGGTTTCAACTTCCTTCGGATTCATACCCCCTGGATATTTGTAACAAGTTAATTATATATATATATATATATATATATATATATATATATATATATATATATATATATATATAGAGAGAGAGAGAGAGAGAGAGAGAGGGGGAGGGAGGGAGAGAGGAGAGAGGAGCGGGTAATTCAGCATCAGTGCAGTTCCAACGAGAAAAATGTATATTTAAAGAAGTGAGGCTACTATTTGTTAGAAACTTTTTTCAACAATTGTTTGTTATTTTATTATTTTATCATTTTATATTTTTGTGATTTTACAAAGCGTTTATATATATATATATATATATATATATATATATATATATATATTGTCTGTGTATTTAGGCAGCATATTTTCATTTAGGCAAACATTATTAAATAACACGGAGTGGTTTTGTTTGATTGCCCATCTAATGTTTCGGTCAAATTGATGTAAATATGATCCATGGGTTTCTTGTTCCATTCTAGTGTCTAGCATAATAATTAACATTACCAAATTCTTAGCCATTAGGTAGTTAGGCGTTTGAATTGTATGCACTTTCTTTAACGTCATCAATTTCTTAACGGTTTAAACAGTCAAACTTTTAAATCTCTCATATGTGTAGAACGCCATCACGCTCTCATGTACATTTCAACTTTACAGACGCTTTTTCAAGTTATAAACTACTTGCCGTTATAATTCAAAAATGAGCACAACAGTAAAGTCATAATTTGTAAAGACACCAAAACTAATACCGCCTGAAGATGATTTGACGATTCAAATCGAAAGTACTTGCAAAAAAGAACAAAGAATGGAGCAAGAAACCCATGGATCATATTTACATCAATTTGACCGAAACATTAGATGGACAATTCGGAAAATTGAAAAAATAAAAAAAAGTTGGATCAAACAAAACCACTCCGTGTTATTTAATATTCTTTGCCTATATATATATATATATATATATATATATATATATATATATATATATATATATATATATATATATATATATATATATAGTGCTTTACAGAACCCTCCAAAAAAGAGCGCGCTCCAGGAGCACGCTCCTTTTTGCTAGAGCGAAGGAGAGGAGGGCTCATTTTATATTCAGCGGAAGTAGAGCGTCAGCAATTTTATTTGGGACTAAAGAGCGGTGGTTTTATCGCTCCGCGCTCCTAGCTCCAAAATTATTCGATTTTTTTTTAAACATTAGTTTTTTTATTCAGCAATAAAAATGAAAATAAATAAAAGTCTCAGAATTTACTCTGAGTTATTTTTAAAAATTATATCTCTGATAAATGTATATGAGAGAGAGAGGTAGAGGAAGGGAGAAAGAGAGGTAGAGGAAGGGAGAGAGAGGAAGAAAAAACGAGAGAGTTACACATGAAAACAGAACATTTTAATCGACCTGTTATATTTTTTATGGGACACTTTTCTTAAGGCAGGAGACAATTTGGCGACAAATTTCTTTAAATGCGTCAGTAAGTCTATAGATGTCTTTGAAGTTATTTTCTTATAGATTTGAAGTGTTTTTGTATTTATGACAAGAATGTTTATTGCTAATTGAGTGAATAAGCCAATTTTTCTTTTAATTCGTGTTTTTAAATAAAATTTTTTAGGTTCAATTATACTATAGGGGCTGTTGGATTTTCTCACCCATTTCGCTCGGTATTCACCCACATGTTCGATAAAATCGAGTTTTGGGGGTGAAATGGTACATTTTGTCCTGACAAAAAAATTATAATTTATTTTTTAGCATATATCAAATTGAACTTTTATGCCACATTTTTACCCGTCGTCTTTTCGGCGACATTTTGTTATTCTTAAATTCACAACTAGTATATTTGAACGTTTACATGTTTGCTTTTAAATTCGTTAAATTCCGTTAAAACTTACTTTTGTAAATAGAATGTTCAAAGTTTGTATTTTGTGTGTAATAAAATGTTAAAGCAGTGAAAATATCTTAAGTCCAAGGAAAAAACAATAAAAACCAACATGGCCGCCAGCGATTAAAACCTGGAATTAAAATTAGAATCTCAACACGTTAAAAAGTAAATAAGAATTTTATTTCAGGACCAAAAATATAATTAAGACCAACAATCAAAATTTGGGCGAATACCAAGCGAAATGAGCGAAAGAAAACAGCGGTCCCTATTCTACAATTAAACCGATGTTTAAACTTAATGAAATTAAAGAAATTATCGTAGATTTTAATTTAAAAAAGCAAATAATTAGACTTTCTGACTAATTTGTTGTTTTTTAGAACATTAAGTAGATTAGATATCTTTCTTTATCTTAAACAATCTATTATCGAATATTAAAATTGTTAACGGTTTGCTTTTGTTAGAGATTTAAAATATAGACGTTTTCACCTTTTTTATTCAAATTTTTAATTTTAATAAATGTTTTTGCCTGACCTAGGAAAACTTGCTCCAGTTAATTTTTCGGTGGAGGAAAATTTGACCCGATATTTTTTCAACTCCCAAGGTCTAGGCCAGATATTTTGCATGAAATTTTAAGACATTAAATGAACATTTTCTGGGTAATTTTTTCAAGTGATCCCCAGTCTTTTATTTATCATAGCGGATATATTTTCGTGCTGTTTAAATGCAATCGCCAGAGAAAATGTAAAAACTGTTTTTATTTTATTTTGGGTAAACGTATTGGGTTTTAAAGTGATCTCGTTGTATAAATTATAAACTTTTCTTCTCATGCAACACCGAGTAAACACATCAGCTCTATCTATAATATTGAGCACTTTGTATTCACTTATATCATTTACCAAATATAATACTGTATTATTACTATCATGGCTCCCCGGCAACATCGATTTAATAAAAGACAGATGTGTTTTTCTTTCGGGCAACGCTGCGTTTAAACATTTTGGATTTCTATATACGAGTTTCAAATGTAAAACAGTAAAACCACCCTTTCCGAACCTCTTGCCCCCTCCCTTGTCCGTGTTTTCTTTCCAAATTATGGTTGAGAAACTCGACCCCCTTGACGAAATCTGATATATATCCCCGTTAAAGATTCGGTAATGCTTCCTTTATATTCCCCGGTTAATTTTAAATGAGAATACACTTTTCGATTGTATGGAGATTCTCTAACCTTTTTTCTATACGACATCTTTTATAATATTTGACATACTTACTTCATTTAGAGCTTTCGGCTCTCCTCAGTGTATGGAAATGACAATCTCAGACGGTCACGAGGCGCGAACCCGGTTCATAAAGACACTTTGAATCTGTAAGCGGCTGCCTAATCCCTTTGGTCATAGGCGGTTGTCACGTGATAGCGGAGAAATTAAGTTATATCTAAGCCGAGAGCAGCAGCGTTAACATCAAGACAGTCAAATAGAAGTCAACGATCGTCGGAGTATCGCACTGAAGCATAAGGTGAATGTTTATAGTTTAATCTCTCTAAAGTGCTCGACTTTAATTTCACTCAAAGGAGCTTCTTATAATATTAAATTATATTTTTTAATAGTTTACCTACATACGACGTCGTTTCGAGCTTTCGTATATATATATATATATATATATATATATATATATATATTTATATATATATATATATAAATATATATATAAAATTATCCATTTTATATATATATATATATATATATATATATAATGGATAATTTTATACCCACCTTTCTTCATATATATATATATATAAGTGCAGATTAGAAATGTGGGGTGGGTGGCGTTGGCAAATAAAGAGGAGACAAAGGCAAGTAAGTTGGGGATGGGAGTGTGAGGATGTAAGAATCAGAGGATGAAGGGAGAAGACAACTCGAATCTGTTATTCAATGTTGGACGAAATTTAGAGATTAGGATAGCTTTTCTTTTTCTTTTTTTTTCCATAGTCCCCCCCCCTACCCGTAATCCCTTCTTATTCCCCCCTTACCCTGTTACAACGGTCCCCTCCTTGGCTTTGATCCATTTCACAATTCAAATTCCTTCTCAAATTTCAAATCTCATTTCTAAATATATTTTTAAATAAGTTATCTCCATTTGACAATAACATACGTAAATTTAAATTTGAATTGAATAAAGAGAATAAAAGAGGAAAGGGAAAAAAAAAGATAAGAATTAATTAATGAATCATATAAAATTAAACATAATAAAATTATAAAAAAATTAGTATATTATTAAACAAATGTTTATAGTATTTTAACTTTAGTTATGTGATTGCTTAATGGAATGTTGACATTTTCTGCGTTCCTACTACCAATTGTTTTCTGCGGTATGTCGATGATCTGACACCGGTTTTTCCCGTTTTTCTTTGACCGATTCGGTCTTTTATTGTTGTCTTCTGATAATGAAAGTTTTTCTTTCGAAAATTTAAGATTACCCTTTGCCTACCTGTTACTTACCGGACAGTATTTACTATTTGGTATTTAATCAGTTTTTGTGAAATTATTAATAAATCGTTTTGAGTTTCACTTTCTCCCTGCGTTTATTTCGTTTCACTTTTCCATCTTACGGCAACCACATCGCATTGCTATAGCCTCGGACGACTAATCTGCACTTACATTTACCAGCAATGCTTCAAGCAAACTACAATCTCCTTATATATATATATATATATATATATATATATATATATATATACATTTAAATGTTGAATTAAATTAAAGATAATTGAATTATCGTTTAATAATAATCTATCGTGATAATATAAAGCTCAATATATTGAATAGAGCAATCAATTCTAGAGATGAAAGATGAGAATAAAAAATTGTAAAGATACAATTTTTATTAAAACATTTGATGTTCTAATAAATATTGTATCTTTACAATTTGTTATTCTCATCTTTCATCTGTAGAATATATATATATATATATATATATATATATATATATATATATTGACAATAACAATAAAAGTAAACTCATTATTTACTATAAGAAATTTAACACCCAAAATCTTGTAGCAAAAAACAACTTCTCCCCAACTCAAAAAAACACTAGAAAGAACCAATGTTATTTATAAGTTAAATCCCGTTTGAGGGAATGTAACTCTTATAATAATAATAAAGCTAATAGCTACATTGGTTTTAAAAGATCTACCCTATCCCACCGCCCCACCATGCATCTTGTAAACGCTCATACGGTATTACTGGGCAATTACTTAATATAATCAGATCCTTCCTAGACAAAAGAAAAATCCAAGTTGTCCTCGATGGCCGTTAATCTAAGCAACATGACATAAATGCTGGTGTACCCCAGTGATCTATCCTTGGACCTCTGTTGTTCCTGATCTATATAAACGATCTCCCTGATGACATAGTGTCTGAGATTGGTTTATATGCTGACGACACCACGCTTTACTCTCGCCATGTTGGCAAAACCGACGCGATCAAATTCGAGGCATTGGCTGAATCTTTAGAAAATGACCTCCAGGCTGTAGTGGATTGGGGTCACAAATGGTTGGTAACTTTTAATGTCGCTAAGACAAAGCTCCTTTCCTTCAATAACTACAAATAACCTCTCCAACCACCGATTGTCATGGTTAATAACACCCTACCTGAGAGTTCATCATTCAAACTCCTCGGCCTAACCTTCACAGGTAACATGAATTGGAACAAATACATCGAAGACATTGCCAAGGCTGCCGCAAAGAAGGTTGGCTCTCTCTACCGTGCTAGTAAACTCCTGACACCTGACATTATCCTGTATCTCTACAAAGCCACCATCCGCCCATACATGGAGTATTGTTGTCACATCTGGGCTGGTGCATCATCTACTAGTCTCTCCCTCCTTGACAAGGTCCAAAAAGAATCGCCAACCTTATAGGTCCCTCACTGTCAACCAAGCTCCAGTCCCTGTCCCATCGCCGCAATGTAGCATTCTTGTGCTTGTTTTACAAATACTTCAATGGATTATGCTTCGATGAACTGGCTACTCTGGTGCCCCCTCGACGTAAATTTACTAGACTAACTCGACAATCAACTTAATCTCATTCATTCACTGTGGAGGTCCCCAGATGTCGGAGAGCCTTCTACTCAAATAGCTTCTTCCCTCGTGTTGCTGGCCTCTGGAACTCCCTCCCTGCCCCCTGTTTCCCCGACAGTACAGACATGCAGAAGTTTAAAACTAATGTAAACAGTCATCTCGCGCCGCAGATCCCAATCTAGGTTGACTGCCCCCTGCCTTCTCCCCATTTCTTTTTTCTCAGTAGCGCCTTACGTCTACAGTGGCGTCCTGCCTTGTTTGGGCTGAACTATGTTAAAAAAAAACAAAAAAACTCTAGCTATATTTACTAACATCTACAAAAACATAACTGTCCTCCCTCTGATTTAAGACAGATTCTAGTTAATAACACTAAAATTATACATTCCGAAACCAATTTAAAGAATTAAAAATACTGGAAGCTACCTACATAAAAACATACAACATAAAATTAATAACATCACACATGAAACCAGTGGTAACATTTTAAAATGCTTAACGTAATGCGATTTTATTCTGTGATGTCATCCAGCGTTGCTGAATTTAAATCGTGAACGACTTCTTGGAACAATGCGAAAACCGTTCTATTCGCGTTTCTCCGCTGTCTTTTTAAAATTCTCTTCTTTCTCCAGCTTTTTCATTCATATGCTTTTGACACCTGAGGATTATCCGACGAAGAATCGAAAACGTTTGTGAAACCTATGGAATATTCATAAATTCTTTTGATTTTAATACAAAAAAGACCGAAAGAAAAATTGAAAAAATAAAATTCTGTCATTTTTAACAATGTTTGCATATATATATATATATATATATATATATATATATATATATATATATATATATATATATATAGTTATTATTATCATTATGTCATAGTTATATTTTAAATATTCTATTGTTTTCTCTAGTAAAATGTCTACTAATTGAAATTCTTTTTTTTTAAAATTCTCTTTTGTTTATTCTTAATTATATGACTCCGCAAGAGGACCTTTTAAAGTCCGTTGGGAAAGCGGCTTTTAAACGCGTATGGTTATGAAACCCAGTGGAGCATGCCACAAAGAGAAATTATGATTAAGAATTATTTCACAGTGCAGTGGCGCGAACCTTTATGCAAATAACATTGGATGCAAGTTGAAATTTGTTGTCCACTTACAAAAGGAAGATTTATTTTGAGTAGCTTGTTGGAACCGGGTGGAAACCGGATGTCGATAACGCGCTAGACTATTATTATCTTCACGGTCCAGTGAAGATGAAACTAAATCTATGAGAAATGTGCAAACTTTATAATGCGGAGCGCATTTGTTTCCTTTTTTAAATCTTACAAAGCCATTTTTCTTTTCTTAACCTTTTGTTTACTGGCGACAACTACAATAATTCATCTCTTAAATAGTGGCAGGTTGAAAAAGTTAAGCAACGCAGAGCCTGGTCAGTACCTATGTTGAATATCCCTTCTGGTGATCGTATTCGTATCTTTATGTCGATTCAACTCCACATGTTCACTATGTGGTATATATTGTATATACAGAGAGAAGTGCCCCTAACCCAGTCTTGCGACCTTGTACCGGACAGGGGGAAGGTTGTGAACATGAGCATTTGAAAGTTGTCTAAATAAAATGAGTCAAACAAGCTGAAGGAGAAAGAAGGGGCGCGATAACTCGAAAAGGGTCAGCCACATACACCAGTCGCATATCTGCTGAGAAAAAGGAGTTGAAAATAGAATAATGACATTCATTTTTCAGATACTGTCATTATGTGGTTTTCAGTAAGATTCCACACCATGTAACCATCTTGGATCTTTTTCTTCTTAGTTTCTGTACTGCATGAATTAAGTACTGACGACGAATGCCGTAGAGGCTGTAAAATATTAATGTATTTATTAAAACTCACCATAACCGGCGGGTTTTTGAGTTGGTTATTAGTTTCTAGTAGCTTGTTTTATTATTTCCGTCTCAAGATGGCCCCTGGGGAAAGAGCGTTTAACATGATCACGTGTATGCTTGCTTTGCGTTTCTTCAACTCAATTAAGGGGAGGTGACGGTGGTTAAGCGGATAACGACAAGGACTGAAGACAGTCGCTTCCACAGTACCACTTTCACTTAGGGATGTTGGCAACCTTCTCGTGGTCCTTCCCGTAAGTACCCGATGGCTTTCCAGAATCTGGGAATCATCTGATTCAAACGAACGAAGAACTGAATTACGCAACTGCTTAATCTTTAATACATCACGTGATCTTGTTCGACCAATTACAGTGTTCTATCACTCGGACATCCTTATCTTCCTTATTATCTTACACCTAGATGTTTAGCTGCTCGAAAATACCAGGTGACGTAAGCAAAAACATTCATCTGATGTCAATGAATGGGTATCAGCTTTGCTGGGATAAAAACAAATGTCAGAATCGCGCCCTGTCCTAATAATAGGTGTATAGTGCTATAATACTCGGGATTTCAAACCCGTTCGCATCCTGTTTTTTATTGTGATTCTTTTTTTTACCGCATTTTAAAAAACGTAATGTGAATAAACACTTTGCTGCACAACTCCCTACTTAGGATGCCCCCAATTAATCTTGCCCCTAACCACAGTAGCACCTGACGTCTTAGTGGCAATATATCGTAATTGGTGTGAATAAAAAGAAAAAGAAATATATTATTGGATGATAAGGTTTGAATCTAACAATCTATATAGAAATCTATATTGAAACTTGACCAGAATCTGATGACGTAAATACCCAACCGTTAAGGGAAAATCTGATTACGTGGATCCAGTTGCACTATCAGAGAATTCATTTACCGTTTCTTCGTTGACGATCGAAATGCTTGTGTCCAAATTCTCTTATCAGACTACGTGTGTACCTTGATTTGAGTAAAGCAAATGTTAATCAGTAGAAACGATGGTTCGCTTCTGGAAATAAAATTCTTGTTCAACGGTGAGAAATCCCCGGATGGAGTAAAAGCAATAATTCAACGGAAACAAATGAAAAGTTTGGGAATCTCCCAAATAATTATTTGAAAAGCGGAAAGATATACAATTAATAAGAATATCCACAAAGATTCATGCGAACTAATTGTCTTTTGGAATTGGAATTATCGCTTCTCTAAAAGGAAGCAAATCTTGAAGCTAGAATCGGACGAAAAAGAGAATAGAGCGAACTAGCTAAATACCCGCGCCGTGGAAGACACGGCTAGATAAGCGTGGCATATCAATTAAGTTAGCCTATTATAGAGATGTTTGGATGCCTCGTTTTATATATATATATATATATATATATATATATATATATATATATATATATATATATATATATATATATATATATATATATAAAGTAAAGTGAGTTTTCTCCTATTTTGTTGATCGGTATAATTTCATAAAAAACGATTTGTACCAAAAACTATTTCGTTAACCACTTTCGAACTAAGTTGGTTCGTGTCTGAAAAAAAAAAACAGATTTCGTTCACATTGAATTTTATCGATTTGAGTTCACTCAACCGTTTCTTGCCTTGATTACTGCCGTTAAAGAGGGGGTCGGAGTAAACAACTCCCTCTCAGCCACAACTACTTTTATTGCAACACATTACACCGTAAAGAAATGTGGAATAAATCTTATTAGAATATTTTTTCGGTTTCAGTCGTGCGTTCAATTACTTCTCAGTAATCATAATGGTAAATAGATACGGCTAATGAATATACAAAGGAACAAAAACTAAGTTTTCTGATTGTAAATAATACAATACATTATTCTTTCCGAGGACATTATGAGAATATACTAGAAGAACGTCTTTAAATTACTTTATTCATAAAACAAACTTTCAAAATACTGTGTACTATTTTCTATTCGTTCGGTTATGAGAAGAATAATTAAGAAATCAATTCGTTATTGTTGTTGTTGTAGTTTTCCTCGATGGTCGACGCTTTTCGTCAACCTGCAAGATTGCAGGCGTTCCCCCGATACCGAGAACAGCTCGGCTCGTCAGTTTCATGTGCAATTTTTTGCCAGAACAAATGAATGACGCAGAAGCAACGTTGTCAGTTCCACTCTATTAACTTACTGTTCCGTTCTTTTGCTTGCTACATGCAGAAGTAAGGACGACCAGAGGACGCCGAATCCTGATGCTGATTCCACCTGGATTTTTACTACGGTTAGGAAACAGTTGTTGTTAACATGGCTTAGAATTGTTGGAAAAATTTGTAACCACGCAAAATGCGTGTTTTGCATAATAACGAACAATCTTCATAAAACGTAGTCATGTATATTGAATGTAATGTTGAGATGGATACATTATACATAATGATGTTATAAAATACGTAATACTAAATCGTGGTAAAACATAAAGAGGCAAAAGGAAATAAAACGAAGCACGTATATACAAAGATTACTAAATTATACGATTAGTTTCGTTACATTCTTTGTTTTCTATTTTTTCACTTACCCAACTACTTACTCAACTATCGGTATTCGTATTAAATATTCGCCAAATTTCTTCATACAGACGCGCAACGCAAATTACTGCTAACTCGAATCAATTGCCACATACATTGAATCCTCTTAATTGCTTGAATGAACTATTTTATTGCAGTAATTGGCGTAGCGCGCATGCGTCGTCATTTTTCTCTCCCTTTGTTTTGATAAAAAATCTCGGTCTGTTACTTATATGTGACATAATTCAATCGACTACAAAAATATTTCATATCCATTATCCCAATAGCAATTAAGCACCCATTCACTGTAAAAGTGCTTAGATGTCGGAATATATTTTATTCCCTCTACAAAAATATTTCATATCAATAGACCAATAGCAATTAAGCACCCATTCACTGTAAAAGTGCTTAGATGTCGGAATATATTCTACTCCCTCTACAAAAATATTTCATATCCATGTGACCAATAGCAATTAAGCACCCATTCACTGTAAAAGTGCTTAGATGTCAGAATATATTTTACTCCCTCTACAAAAATATTTCATATCAATAGACCAATAGCAATTAAGCACCCATTCACTGTAGAAGTGCTTAGATGTCGGAATATATTTTACTCCCTCTACAAAAATATTTCATATCCATTAGACCAATAGCAATTAAGCACCCATTTACTGTAGAAGTGCTTAGATGTCGGAATATATTTTACTCCCTCTACAAAAATATTTCATATCTATTAGACCAGTTGCAATTTTGCACCCCTTCACTGTAAAAGTTCTTAGATGTCGGAATATATTTTACTCCCTCTACAAAAATATTTCATATCCATTAGACCAATAGCAATTAAGCACCCATTCACTGTAAAAGTGCTTAGATGTCGGAATATATTTTACTCCCTCTACAAAAATATTTCATATCCATTAGACCAATAGCAATTAAGCACCCATTCACTGTAGAAGTGCTTAGATGTCGGAATATATTTTACTCCCTCTACAAAAATATTTCATATCCATGAGACCAATAGCAATTAAGCACCCATTCACTGTAAAAGTGCTTAGATGTCGGAATATATTCTACTCCCTCTACAAAAATATTTCATATCCATTAGACCAATAGCAATTAAGCACCCATTCACTGTAAAAGTGCTTAGATGTCGGAATATATTCTACTCCCTCTACAAAAATATTTCATATCCATTAGACCAATAGCAATTAAGCACCCATTCACTGTAAAAGTGCTTAGATGTCGGAATATATTTTACTCCCTCTACAAAAATATTTCATATCCATTAGACCAGTTGCAATTTAGCACCCTTTCACTGTAGAAGTGCTTAGATGTCGGAATATATTTTACTCCCTCTACAAAAATATTTCATATCAATTAGACCAATAGCAATTAAGCACCCATTCACTGTAGAAGTGCTTTGATGTCGGAATATATTTTACTCCCTCTACAAAAATATTTCATATCCATTAGACCAATAGCAATTAAGCACCCATTCACTGTAGAAGTGCTTAGATGTCGGAATATATTTTACTCCCTCTACAAAAATATTTCATATCCATTAGACCAATAGCAATTAAGCACCCATTCACTGTAGAAGTGCTTAGATGTCGGAATATATTTTACTCCCTCTACAAAAATATTTCATATCCATTAGACCAATAGCAATTAAGCACCCATTCACTGTAGAAGTGCTTAGATGTCGGAATATATTTTACTCCCTCTACAAAAATATTTCATATCAATAGACCAATAGCAATTAAGCCCCTATTCACTGTAGAAGTTCTTAGATGTCGGAATATATTTTACTCCCTCTACAAAAATATTTCATATCCATTAGACCAATAGCAATTAAGCACCCATTTACTGTAGAAGTGCTTAGATGTCGGAATATATTTTACTCCCTCTACAAAAATATTTCATATCAATTAGACCAGTTGCAATTTTGCACCCCTTCACTGTAAAAGTTCTTAGATGTCGGAATATATTTTACTCCCTCTACAAAAATATTTCATATCCATTAGACCAATAGCAATTAAGCACCCATTCACTGTAAAAGTGCTTAGATGTCGGAATATATTTTACTCCCTCTACAAAAATATTTCATATCCATTAGACCAATAGCAATTAAGCACCCATTCACTGTAGAAGTGCTTAGATGTCGGAATATATTTTACTCCCTCTACAAAAATATTTCATATCCATTAGACCAATAGCAATTAAGCACCCATTCACTGTAAAAGTGCTTAGATGTCGGAATATATTCTACTCCCTCTACAAAAATATTTCATATCCATTAGACCAATAGCAATTAAGCACCCATTCACTGTAAAAGTGCTTAGATGTCGGAATATATTCTACTCCCTCTACAAAAATATTTCATATCCATTAGACCAATAGCAATTAAGCACCCATTCACTGTAAAAGTGCTTAGATGTCGGAATATATTCTACTCCCTCTACAAAAATATTTCATATCCATTAGACCAATAGCAATTAAGCACCCATTCACTGTAAAAGTGCTTAGATGTCGGAATATATTCTACTCCCTCTACAAAAATATTTCATATCCATTAGACCAATAGCAATTAAGCACCCATTCACTGTAAAAGTGCTTAGATGTCGGAATATATTTTACTCCCTCTACAAAAATATTTCATATCCATTAGACCAGTTGCAATTTAACACCCTTTCACTGTAGAAGTGCTTAGATGTCGGAATATATTTTACTCCCTCTACAAAAATATTTCATATCCATTAGACCAATAGCAATTAAGCACCCATTCACTGTAGAAGTGCTTAGATGTCGGAATATATTTTACTCCCTCTACAAAAATATTTCATATCCATTAGACCAATAGCAATTAAGCACCCATTCACTGTAGAAGTGCTTAGATGTCGGAATATATTTTACTCCCTCTACAAAAATATTTCATATCCATTAGACCAATAGCAATTAAGCACCCATTCACTGTAGAAGTGCTTAGATGTCGGAATATATTTTACTCCCTCTACAAAAATATTTCATATCCATTAGACCAATAGCAATTAAGCACCCATTCACTGTAAAAGTGCTTAGATGTCGGAATATATTCTACTCCCTCTACAAAAATATTTCATATCCATTAGACCAATAGCAATTAAGCACCCATTCACTGTAAAAGTGCTTAGATGTCGGAATATATTCTACTCCCTCTACAAAAATATTTCATATCCATTAGACCAATAGCAATTAAGCACCCATTCACTGTAGAAGTGCTTAGATGTCGGAATATATTTTACTCCCTCTACAAAAATATTTCATATCCATTAGACCAATAGCAATTAAGCACCCATTCACTGTAAAAGTGCTTAGATGTCGGAATATATTCTACTCCCTCTACAAAAATATTTCATATCCATTAGACCAATAGCAATTAAGCACCCATTCACTGTAGAAGTGCTTAGATGTCGGAATATATTCTACTCCCTCTACAAAAACATTTCATATCCATTAGACCAATAGCAATTAAGCACCCATTCACTGTAGAAGTGCTTAGATGTCGGAATATATTTTACTCCCTCTACAAAAATATTTCATATCCATTAGACCAATAGCAATTAAGCACCCATTCACTGTAAAAGTGCTTAGATGTCGGAATATATTTTACTCCCTCTACAAAAATATTTCATATCCATTAGACCAATAGCAATTAAGCACCCATTCACTGTAGAAGTGCTTAGATGTCGGAATATATTTTACTCCCTCTACAAAAATATTTCATATCCATTAGACCAATAGCAATTAAGCACCCATTCACTGTAAAAGTGCTTAGATGTCGGAATATATTCTACTCCCTCTACAAAAATATTTCATATCCATTAGACCAATAGCAATTAAGCACCCATTCACTGTAAAAGTGCTTAGATGTCGGAATATATATACTCACTCTACAAAAATATTTCATATCCATTAGACCAATAGCAATTAAGCACCCATTCACTGTAAAAGTGCTTAGATGTCGGAATATATTTTACTCCCTCTACAAAAATATTTCATATCCATTAGACCAATAGCAATTAAGCACTCATTCACTGTAGAAGTGCTTAGATGTCGGAATATATTTTACTCCCTCTACAAAAATATTTCATATCCATGAGACCAATAGCAATTAAGCACCCATTCACTGTAAAAGTGCTTAGATGTCGGAATATATTCTACTCCCTCTACAAAAATATTTCATATCCATTAGACCAATAGCAATTAAGCACCCATTCACTGTAAAAGTGCTTAGATGTCGGAATATATTTTACTCCCTCTACAAAAATATTTCATATCCATTAGACCAATAGCAATTAAGCACCCATTCACTGTAAAAGTGCTTAGATGTCGGAATATATTCTACTCCCTCTACAAAAATATTTCATATCCATTAGACCAATAGCAATTAAGCACCCATTCACTGTAAAAGTGCTTAGATGTCGGAATATATTCTATTCCCTCCACAAAAATATTTCATATCCATTAGACCAATAGCAATTAAGCACCCATTCACTGTAAAAGTGCTTAGATGTCGGAATATATTTTACTCCCTCTACAAAAATATTTCATATCCATTAGACCAGTTGCAATTTAGCACCCTTTCACTGTAAAAGTTCTTAGATGTCGGAATATATATACTCACTCTACAAAAATATTTCATATCCATTAGACCAATAGCAATTAAGCACCCATTCACTGTAAAAGTGCTTAGATGTCGGAATATATTTTACTCCCTCTACAAAAATATTTCATATCCATTAGACCAATAGCAATTAAGCACTCATTCACTGTAGAAGTGCTTAGATGTCGGAATATATTTTACTCCCTCTACAAAAATATTTCATATCCATGAGACCAATAGCAATTAAGCACCCATTCACTGTAAAAGTGCTTAGATGTCGGAATATATTCTACTCCCTCTACAAAAATATTTCATATCCATTAGACCAATAGCAATTAAGCACCCATTCACTGTAAAAGTGCTTAGATGTCGGAATATATTTTACTCTCTCTACAAAAATATTTCATATCCATTAGACCAATAGCAATTAAGCACCCATTCACTGTAAAAGTGCTTAGATGTCGGAATATATTCTACTCCCTCTACAAAAATATTTCATATCCATTAGACCAATAGCAATTAAGCACCCATTCACTGTAAAAGTGCTTAGATGTCGGAATATATTCTACTCCCTCCACAAAAATATTTCATATCCATTAGACCAATAGCAATTAAGCACCCATTCACTGTAAAAGTGCTTAGATGTCGGAATATATTTTACTCCCTCTACAAAAATATTTCATATCCATTAGACCAGTTGCAATTTAGCACCCTTTCACTGTAAAAGTTCTTAGATGTCGGAATATATTTTACTCCCTCTACAAAAATATTTCATATCTATTAGACCAATAGCAATTAAGCACCCATTCACTGTAGAAGTGCTTTGATGTCGGAATATATTTTACTCCCTCTACAAAAATATTTCATATCTATTAGACCAATAGCAATTAAGCACCCATTCACTGTAGAAGTGCTTAGATGTCGGAATATATTTTACTCCCTCTACAAAAATATTTCATATCCATTAGACCAATAGCATTTAAGCACCCATTCACTGTAGAAGTGCTTAGATGTCGGAATATATTTTACTCCCTCTACAAAAATATTTCATATCCATTAGACCAATAGCAATTAAGCACCCATTCACTGTAAAAGTGCTTAGATGTCGGAATATATTCTACTCCCTCCACAAAAATATTTCATATCCATTAGACCAATAGCAATTAAGCACCCATTCACTGTAAAAGTGCTTAGATGTCGGAATATATTTTACTCCCTCTACAAAAATATTTCATATCCATTAGACCAGTTGCAATTTAGCACCCTTTCACTGTAAAAGTTCTTAGATGTCGGAATATATTTTACTCCCTCTACAAAAATATTTCATATCTATTAGACCAATAGCAATTAAGCACCCATTCACTGTAGAAGTGCTTTGATGTCGGAATATATTTTACTCCCTCTACAAAAATATTTCATATCCATTAGACCAATAGCAATTAAGCACCCATTCACTGTAGAAGTGCTTAGATGTCGGAATATATTTTACTCCCTCTACAAAAATATTTCATATCCATTAGACTAATAGCAATTAAGCACCCATTCACTGTAAAAGTGCTTAGATGTCGGAATATATTCTACTCCCTCTACAAAAATATTTCATATCCATTAGACCAATAGCAATTAAGCACCCATTCACTGTAGAAGTGCTTAGATGTCGGAATATATTTTACTCCCTCTACAAAAATATTTCATATCCATTAGACCAATAGCAATTAAGCACCCATTCACTGTAAAAGTGCTTAGATGTCGGAATATATTTTACTCCCTCTACAAAAATATTTCATATCCATTAGACCAATAGCAATTAAGCACCCATTCACTGTAAAAGTACTTAGATGTCGGAATATATTTTACTCACTCTACAAAAATATTTCATATCCATTAGACCAATAGCAATTAAGCACCCATTCACTGTAAAAGTGCTTAGATGTCGGAATATATTTTACTCTCTCTACAAAAATATTTCATATCCATTAGACCAATAGCAATTAAGCACCCATTCACTGTAGAAGTGTTTAGATGTCGGAATATATTTTACTCCCTTTACAAAAATATTTCATATCTATTAGACCAATAGCAATTAAGCACCACTTCACTGTAGAAGTGCTTTGATGTAGGAATATATTTTACTCCCTCTACAAAAATATTTCATATCAATAGACCAATAGCAATTAAGCACCTATTTACTGTAGAAGTGCTTAGATGTCGGAATATATTCTACTCCCTCTACAAAAATATTTCATATCCATTAGACCAATAGCAATTAAGCACCCATTCACTGTAGAAGTGCTTAGATGTCAGAATATATTTTACTCCCTCTACAAAAATATTTCATATCCATTAGACCAATAGAAATTTTGCACCCCTTCACTGTAAAAGTTCTTAGATGTCGGAATATATTTTACTCCCTCTACAAAAATAATTCATATCCATTAGACCAATAGTAATTAAGCACCCATTCACTGTAAAAGTGCTTAGATGTCGGAATATATTTTACTCCCTCTACAAAAATATTTCATATCCATTAGACCAATAGCAATTAAGCACCCATTCACTGTAAAAGTGCTTAGATGTCGGAATATATTTTACTCCCTCTACAGCAATATTTCATATCCATTAGACCAATAGCAATGAAGCACCCATTCACTGTAGAAGTGCTTAGATGTCGGAATATATTTTACTCCCTTTACAAAAATATTTCATATCCATTAGACCAATAGCAATTAAGCACCCATTCACTGTAGAAGTGCTTAGATGTAGGAATATATTTTACTCCCTCTACAAAAATATTTCATATCAATAGACCAATAGCAATTAAGCACCTATTCACTGTAAAAGTGCTTAGATGTCGGAATATATTTTACTCCCTCTACAAAAATATTTCATATCCATTAGACCAATAGCAATTAAGCACCCATTCACTGTAGAAGTGCTTAGATGTCGGAATATATTTTACTCCCTCTACAAAAATATTTCATATCCATTAGACCAATAGCAATTTTGCACCCCTTCACTGTAAAAGTTCTTAGATGTCGGAATATATTTTACTCCCTCTACAAAAATATTTCATATCCATTAGACCAATAGCAATTAAGCACCCATTCACTGTAAAAGTGCTTAGATGTCGGAATATATTTTACTCCCTCTACAAAAATATTTCATATCCATTAGACCAATAGCAATTAAGCACCCATTCACTGTAGAAGTGCTTAGATGTCGGAATATATTTTACTCCCTCTACAAAAATATTTCATATCAATAGACCAATAGCAATTAAGCACCCATTCACTGTAAAAGTGCTTAGATGTCGGAATATATTCTACTCCCTCTACAAAAATATTTCATATCCATGTGACCAATAGCAATTAAGCACCCATTCACTGTAAAAGTGCTTAGATGTCGGAATATATTTTACTCCCTCTACAAAAATATTTCATATCAATATACCAATACCAATTAAGCACCCATTCACTGTAGAAGTGCTTAGATGTCGGAATATATTCTACTCCCTCTACAAAAATATTTCATACCCATTAGACCAATAGCAATTAAGCACCCATTCACTGTAAAAGTGCTTAGATGTCGGAATATATTCTACTCCCTCTACAAAAATATTTCATATCCATTAGACCAATAGCAATTAAGCACCCATTCACTGTAGAAGTGCTTAGATGTCGGAATATATTTTACTCCCTCTACAAAAATATTTCATATCCATGAGACCAATAGCAATTAAGAACCCATTCACTGTAAAAGTGCTTAGATGTCGGAATATATTCTACTCCCTCTACAAAAATATTTCATATCCATTAGACCAATAGCAATTAAGCACCCATTCACTGTAAAAGTGCTTAGATGTCGGAATATATTTTACTCCCTCTACAAAAATATTTCATATCCATTAGACCAATAGCAATTAAGCACCCATTCACTGTAAAAGTGCTTAGATGTCGGAATATATTCTACTCCCTCTACAAAAATATTTCATATCCATTAGACCAATAGCAATTAAGCACCCATTCACTGTAAAAGTGCTTAGATGTCGGAATATATTTTACTCCCTCTACAAAAATATTTCATATCCATTAGACCAATAGCAATTAAGCACCCATTCACTGTAGAAGTGCTTAGATGTCGGAATACATTTTACTCCCTCTAATAAAATATTTCATATCCATTAGACCAGTTGCAATTTTGCACCCCTTCACTGTAAAAGTTCTTAGATGTCGGAATATATTTTACTCCCTCTACAAAAATATTTCATATCCATTAGACCAGTTGCAATTTGTCACCCCTTCACTGTAAAAGTTTATAGATGTCGGAATATATTTTATTCCCTCTACAAAAATATTTCATATCCATTAGACCAATAGCAATTAAGCACCCATTCACTGTAGAAGTGCTTAGATGTCGGAATATATTTTACTCCCTCTACAAAAATATTTCATATCAATAGACCAATAGCAATTAAGCACCTATTCACTGTAGAAGTGCTTAGATGTCGGAATATATTTTACTCCCTCTACAAAAATATTTCATATCCATTAGACCAATAGCAATTAAGCACCCATTCACTGTAGAAGTGCTTAGATGTCGGAATATATTTTACTCTCTCTACAAAAATATTTTATATCCATTAGACCAATAGCAATTTTGCACCCCTTCACTGTAAAAGTGCTTAGATGTCGGAATATATTTTACTCCCTCTACAAAAATATTTCATATCCATTAGACCAATAGCAATTAAGCACCCATTCACTGTAAAAGTGCTTAGATGTCGGAATATATTTTACTCCCTCTACAAAAATATTTAATATCCATTAGACCAATAGCAATTAAGCACACATTCACTGTAGAAGTGCTTAGATGTCGGAATATATTTTACTCCCTCTACAAAAATATTTCATATCAATAGACCAATAGCAATTAAGCACCCATTCACTGTAAAAGTGCTTAGATGTCGGAATATATTCTACTCCCTCTACAAAAATATTTCATATCCATGAGACCAATAGCAATTAAGCACCCATTCACTGTAAAAGAGCTTAGATGTCGGAATATATGTTACTCCTTCTACAAAAATATTTCATATCAATAGAGCAATAGCAATTAAGCACCCATTCACTGTAGAAGTGCTTAGATGTCGGAATATATTCTACTCCCTCTACAAAAATATTTCATATCCATAAGACCAATAGCAATTAAGCACCTATTCACTGTAAAAGTGCTTAGATGTCGGAATATATTCTACTCCCTCTACAAAAATATTTCATATCCATTAGACCAATAGCAATTAAGCACCCATTCACTGTAGAAGTGCTTAGATGTCGGAATATATTTTACTCCCTCTACAAAAATATTTCATATCCATGAGACAAATAGCAATTAAGCACCCATTCACTGTAAAAGTGCTTAGATGTCGGAATATATTCTACTCCCTCTACAAAAATATTTCATATCCATTAGACCAAAAGCAATTAAGCACCCATTCACTGTAAAAGTGCTTAGATGTCGGAATATATTTTACTCCCTCTACAAAAATATTTCATATCCATTAGACCAATAGCAATTAAGCACCCATTCACTGTAAAAGTGCTTAGATGTCGGAATATATTCTACTCCCTCTACAAAAACATTTCATATCCATTAGACCAATAGCAATTAAGCACCCATTCACTGTAAAAGTGCTTAGATGTCGGAATATATTCTACTCCCTCTACAAAAATATTTCATATCCATTAGACCAATAGCAATTAAGCACCCATTCACTGTAAAAGTGCTTAGATGTCGGAATATATTCTACTCCCTCTACAAAAACATTTCATATCCATTAGACCAATAGCAATTAAGCACCCATTCACTGTAAAAGTGCTTAGATGTCGAAATATATTCTACTCCCTCTACAAAAATATTTCATATCCATGAGACCAATAGCAATTAAGCACTAATTCACTGTAAAAGAGCTTAGATGTCGGAATATATGTTACTCTTTCTACAAAAATATTTCATATCAATAGAGCAATAGCAATTAAGCACCCATTCACTGTAGAAGTGCTTAGATGTCGGAATATATTCTACTCCCTCTACAAAAATATTTCATATCCATTAGACCAATAGCAATTAAGCACCTATTCACTGTAAAAGTGCTTAGATGTCGGAATATATTCTACTCCCTCTACAAAAATATTTCATATCCATTAGACCAATAGCAATTAAGCACCCATTCACTGTAGAAGTGCTTAGATGTCGGAATATATTTTACTCCCTCTACAAAAATATTTCATATCCATGAGACCAATAGCAATTAAGCACCCATTCACTGTAAAAGTGCTTAGATGTCGGAATATATTTTACTCCCTCTACAAAAATATTTCATATCCATTAGACCAGTTGCAATAGCGCACCCCTTCACTGTAAAAGTTCTTAGATGTCGGAATATATTTTACTCCCTCTACAAAAATATTTCATATCCATTAGACCAATAGCAATTAAGCACCCATTCACTGTAGAAGTGCTTAGATGTCGGAATATATTCTACTCCCTCTACAAAAATATTTCATATCCATTAGACCAATAGCAATTAAGCACCCATCTACTGTAGAAGTGCTTAGATGTCGGAATATATTTTACTCCCTCTACAAAAATAATTCATATCCATTAGACTAATAGCAATTAAGCACCTATTCACTGTAGAAGTGCTTAGATGTCGGAATATATTTTACTCCCTCTACAAAAATATTTCATATCCATTAGACCAATAGCAATTAAGCACACATTCACTGTAGAAGTGCTTTGATGTCGGAATATATTCTACTCACTCTACAAAAATATTTCATATCCATTAGACCAATAGCAATTAAGCACCCATTCACTGTAGAAGTGCTTAGATGTCGGAATATATTTTACTCCCTCTACAAAAATATTTCATATCCATTAGACCAATAACAATTAAGCACCCATTCACTGTAGAAGTGCTTAGATGTCGGAATATATTTTACTCCCTCTACAAAAACATATCATATCCATTAGACCAATAGCAATTAAGCACCCATTCACTGTAGAAGTGCTTAGATGTCGGAATATATTCTACTCCCTCTACAAAAACATTTCATATCCATTAGACCAAAAGCAATTAAGCACCCATTCACTGTAGAAGTGCTTAGATGTCGGAATATATTTTACTCCTATAGCTTCTTTTCTCGAACTGCTTGCCTTTAAAATACTCTCTATGCTCTATGTTCCCCCCCATCGTACAAACATGTAGAAATGTAAATCTAATGCGAACGAATATATTGCACCCCAACTTCCCTACTTATGTTGCCCCTATAAATCTGGCCCTTATCACAGAAGCCTCTTACTTTTCAGTAGCAATATGCCTTGTTACTTATAGCGGAACAAGTAGTGTAAAAACAAATCAAGTGAAGGGGCGAAGGTGAAAAGCACGTGTGGTTCGTACAATTGATTACTTGATACTAGTACAAATATTGCATTCTGCTTACCTCAAACAGTGGGTACCCGGGTTGTTTTTCTTTGTTGTTCGGTGTATCTCGGGCTTAATCGCTCGTGCTACTTTCCTCCGGTCGTGATTGACAAACACATGAACTCCAGGTTATTTTTAAAGTTTCATTTAACGTAAAATGAAGAGCCGGAAATTACTGGACGAGGGAGAGAGAGAATAAAAGAATTAGAGAGAGGAATTATCGTCAGGCCATTTTCGGCTACTGCGGCCCCTGCCTACTAGCACCGGACCGGCCGTTTTTTACGTCTGCGTTCGTTGGTGGTCACGACAAGAGGCAGAATCAGCACCGAACGGACGTGACGTCATTTCCGACTTCCGCTTTCACTCCTACCACTTTTCGGGGCGTCCTCCCACATTTGGGACTCTCTCTCTCTCTCTCTGGCACCCTCAACTATTTAGCACAAATACAAAATACAATTCACATTTTGCGCTAAAAAAGCGCTCCTACTGCTTATATCAACGAAATCTTACACACGCACATATATACATATATACACACATATGCATACATACCCACACACATATATGCATACATATGTATATACGACCTCTCTGGCGACACTGTAACTCAAGAGTTCTTGCTTGTGCGTATTTGTCTTACGACTCACACATGTGTTTATTTAGCACATACATTAATTCATTATATACATCACCGCCGTTGCTGTCACCGTCTTTTATGCACCCACGGAAAATATTGAATGTATATATGAGTGAAATTCTAAACGAAAAATTTATTAACCTTTTGATTACAAATCTTTATGCAAATTAAATATGACACCATCTGTTGAAAACGTTAATGTCAATGTATAAATGAAAAAAGTTGTAAAGAAGAATGATAAGAGGCGAGTTTAAATCAGGGTCAGTTTTGTTCTAGTTTGCATTTAGTTATGACATGTCAGTAATATACAAAATTTAGTTATGACATGTCAGTAATATACAAAATTTGGTGCAATTTTAGTATAAGGCCGATGCAGTTAATTATTTTCATGTAAAAGCATTATTTTGTACTTACTCAGTCATGTTTATCTCTCACGGCACGAAAAAGAATTTAAAAATATCAAGCAGAACTTTACTTAGAACGATTTTTCCATTTCGATGTACAACCTGTATTCGCGGCCGAGCCGACATTTTGGGTGTGATCGGTCGATATAATAGCCAAGGGCATTAACTCCGTTTTTATTGTTAGGATTTTAAAAAGAAAGAAACACATAAGCAATAATAATAAAATATATATTTATTAAATTAAAAAATAGAAAATTACATAATTATTTTTACTTTGTTCACCGGGATACTTTCCACGATATAATTTTCTTGTTTTTTTTTTTTTTTTTTGTTGTTTTTTTTAATATTTACATGGTAACAGCGACCAAATCTGGATAATAAAATATATATGTATTAAATTAAAAAATAGAAAATTAAATAATTATTTTTAATTTGTTCACCGGGATACTTTCCACGATATAATTTTCTTGTCTTTTTTTAAATCATATTTACATGGTAACTGGGTATTTCGCGACACTTATCTGCCCTTAGTTAGCTATTCCAAGCTATTCCATCAACCGGCCACTCCCAAAATGGCAGCGAGTCGACGTTTCATATCGCCCTTATGGAAATGGAAAAATCGTTCTAATTAAAGTTCTGCTTGATATTTTTAAATTCTTTTTCGTGCCGTGAGAGATAAACTATGACTGAGTAAGTACAAAATAATGCTTTTACATGAAAATACCTAACTGCATCGCCCTTATACTAAAATTGCACCCAAAATTTAATTATGACATGTCAGTAAAAAAAAACAACGTGCGAAAAAAAGAACAAAAGAAAAAAATGCACAATTCAATTTCAACGTTAAAACTAAAAAATGAAACAAAATCAATAATTAAAAAAAGATTATTATTCTCTTTATTTTCGGACTATTATTCACAAAGTTTTGGCTGATTTAACCTTAGAACTTCTTCAGGTGCATATTATCGGACTTTTGAACCTTGAAGTCGAACTTGGTACATCATTTTTTTCTCATTATTTAAGTTCTTCTTTCCCTTTATTTTCCGTTCTTCTATTTTTCATGAATTTATTTTTATTTACTTTATTTTACGTTCCTTCTTGATTTCATTTAATTCTATTAGTTTTTCACGATCTAATTTAAATTGCAATGTTTAGGTAAAGTATACGTATTTTTGCTAGCTCTGTTAGTATAAATATGGCGTCTATATAGTAAACATTATTCAATGTTCCTTATTAAACCTTCATAGAAATGTGAGTTTTATTATTATTATTTTTTTTAATTGATGATATTTTTGTATTTAATTTACGATGTAGATTGTTCTCATTCCGTCAGCAATAAGTAATAATGAAACAGAGAGTGTTCACATTAATTCTCTATAAATAATCAGGTGCCTATCTAATCGATATTTCTTAACACCCTCCACCCACCCCGGGCTCCATTATGACATCCTGTGTCAAAGACTGAAATGAATAAAATATTAAAAAAAAATGAATGATTAAATTCTGCAGATCAAAAGATTCTCGAATAAATCTATCCTGGCATCAACAATTTCTCTTACGAATTTTAATTAAAACTACCACATGTCTTTATGATGTTGCACATTCCTTTGGAATATTGACATTTTCTACTTCTTTTGGGCCACCGTTGATGATATTATCTGAAATTCGTTCCAAGTACCTGGAAGAAGATCAACAGATCGATGGTTATTGAAAGAAGTAAAGAATGCTAGACATCTGGTGAGACTTGTTGTCACTCGGACTCCAGGGAACACCACTTTGTTATTGCCAGTGAGCAGTCACTGATACCGATTCGTGTGAAAACTCATAGTGAGTAAATAATAATAATAATAATAATAATAATAATAATAATAATAATAATAATAATAATAATAATAATAATAATAATGACCGAGGAGGAACAGCACAAACTAGACCTACACTGAAAGAGTGTGGAAAGTGCTGGGACCTTGGGGAGACTTATTGCCACCCAAAGCCCTGAGAAAACCAATGGTATATACCAGTGAAAAATCAATGGTTATCGAAAAGAGATGGAGAGTACTGGAAATCTGGAGAGGCTTGTTGTCACTCAGACTCTAGGGAACACCACCGATTGTTGCTGATGAGCAATCACTGACGATGACCTATGTGATAACTCCTAGTGAGTGAATAATAACGATAGCACGAGCCTACGTGGATACCACACACATGATTGTGCAGGGTCGAGAAAGACGAAAAGAGCGAGGAAGAGGGAGAGCACTACCAATTCGTCCACTGGCTGAGTGCGGATCGTATTGGGACTTTGATGAGGCTTATTGCCACAAAAATCCCAGAGAAGACAAATGGACATTGCCAGCGAAGAATTAATGGTAAGTGTCTGTTACGATAACACAAATGATCTGCAATGATTATAGAAAGAGTTGCAGAGTAATGAAAATCTGAGAAGATTCGTTGTCACCCAGACTCAAGGGAACACCATTGGTTGTTATCAGTGAGCAATCACTGATAATAACCCGTGTGAGAACTTATACTGAGTACAAGATAAATATATATAAAAAACAAATTCAAATTATTTATTTATGCAGTTGTCTCAGGATTTATGATTTAATTCTGATCCTTTGGAGTATTTATTATTATTGCACGGTGTTCCGAGTCCTGTGCATCCAATATTTTATTCCAAGACGTAGATGCCGCCGCCGCCGCCAACAACAACAACAACAACAACAACAACAAAAACAACAACAACAACAGCAGCAGCAACAACAACAACAAATAATAATAATAACAATACTAATACTACTACTACTAATAATAACAATACTACTACTACTACTACTACTACTACTACTACTAATAATAATAACAATACTAATACTACTAATAATAACAATACTACTACTAATAATTATAATAATAATAACAATACTAATACTACTACTACTACTAATAATAACAATATACTAATAATAATTATAATAATATATAAACATCCATTAAGATTGAAGTTCACATCATTTACTTGTGCAATTGTGTCAGAGGCAAGTGTGGATATACGATTTATTTCTTAGCTCCGGGGAGATTTATTATTAGCATAATTACCAATTTTTGCGGACTGTTGATTCCTTTCTGAATTCACAAATGTCGGAAGTTTCAGCATTGATATATTGGTAATCAATTATTGATGCATTTGGTGCATTAGCTTCCAATTTTCTTATTTGCTTTGTTTTAATATTTATTCTCACAGTTGCTGTTATCGGATTGAATTGACGTATTTCGCCTTCCTCAAATTGAACATCTTTAGAAAACAGAAGAATTCGATGAAAATGGTTCCTTTGCTTCTTTAATACAAGAATAGTTCATTGGTCCATCATCATTTCTTGGAATTTCTCTGTAGAATACGATTTATCGTGTATCAAATGTCTCCAAGACTTTCTGTCTCTCAATACTTTGTTTAAGTGATTAATTGATTTCGAAGTCCAGGAACGTACGTTACCACGCCATCTTTTCTGTGAATTGCCAATTTCTACACAATTCCTTCAAGACATGTAGGAAGATAATATCGTTACTTAATATTAACATAAGCAGTTTTAATAGTTCGCACTTTTATCCGGTGATTATAACACTAGCATTTTACATTGTTTATTCAACAAAAATCATTAAATTAAACCCTATAAACGCAATGAAGTTATATTGCCTGCAGCTTTTCTCACGCAGGTCGGCCAGAGACTGATAGAGGGCCAAATGTTGTCTGGCGATCTAAAATGTTCCAAAGTGTATAATTTTACCAAGTTTTAGTGTAATCTTTCTCACGAACCAACAGACGACGGTAAAACATTAACCACCCTATATCACACACACACACACACACACACACACACACACACACACACACACACACACACACACACACACACACACACACACAACACACATCCACATCCACACACACACACACACACACACACACACACACACACACACACACACACACACATCCACATCCACACACACACACACACACACACACACACACACACACACACACACACACACTTGGTGGGAGTAAGAAAACGCTACTTTATTCACCAGTGTAATTTTCCTGCTTTAGATTTTTAATTTCTCTGTTTTACGGCATATCAGCTCTTTTGTGTTTTCTAACTCTCAAATACAAAATCTTTTTTGAACGGTTGATTTTACGGCATGCAATTCCTTTTAGGAGTGATTTAATGCCAATTTGTAACGATTCATTATGTGAACATTATTTTATTTAGTCTTGAGAGTTATGTACTTTCAAGACAATACCTATTGGAAAATATTAATTGTTTACGATTTGTTGAAACCAGATTGATACCCCATATGTTAACCACAGCATGGAGGGTGTTCAGGTTCGTACATCACACAGTAATAGGTTAATTACATGCTAGACACCATCCTCTGTGCAAGGGTATGTCAGGATAACCTGACATGAGGATACTTCACTCTACAAGTAAACCCTGACGAAATATTCAAAATAACATAGTATTCGAAGCTCAAAGCAGATCCCCTCAACACAGCTATACACTTGCTCATACAAGAAATGGTGAACCTTCTCGAAGTAATGTTACCTCAAGTAACAGCGCTTAGATGGATACTCCATAAGACTTAATGAATTCTTGTCCTGGAATTCCGTAAGACCAAGAGACCACAAGAAATATATACTATAATATAGTTAACTGGTCAATTACGTAGAGAAATTAATGTTTTTAACTTCTTAAATAACTCAATGTTTAAGAGATAAAGGGGAACTTTAGTTGGCTACTCGGATATCTATGTATCGCATATAGAGACCAGGTGTAAGCCCCAAGAAAAAAACTCCTTGACTTCTAAAACTTTACACTGAAGTAAAATTAAGAAAAAAAGGATTAAAACACGGCATAGTCGATTACTTAGTCCAGGACGATATATTACTGCATTGGTAGCTTTATTATTATAAGGTCATCACTCTATTCAGTTTAAGAAAATATCTACTGGAAATTATTAATTGTTTACTAGTAGTTTTAACCAAATTAATACTCTATTTATTAACCACATGTGCGGCGTCATACCTTATACATACAGTAATAGATTCCAAAGGATTCACACTCGGCAAATGCGATTCCATAGTCTGAAACTATATTTTACTACATTAGTAGTTTTATTAGTATGAGACCACTTCGATAGTCTAAAACTATATTTTACTACATTGGTAGTTTTATTAGTATGAGACCACTTCCAAAGTCTGAAACTATATTTTACTACATTGGTAGTTTAATAAGTATTAGACCACTTCCATAGTCTGAAACTATATTTTACTACATTGGTTGTGTTATTAGTATGAGACAACTTCCATAGTCTGAAACTATATTTTACTACATTGGTAGTGTCATTAGTATGAGACAACTTCCATAGTCTGAAACTATATTTTACTACATTGGTAGTTTTATTAGTATGAAACCACGTCCATAGTCTGAAACTATATTTTACTACATTGGTAGTTTTATTAGTATGAGACCACTTCGATAGTCTGAAACTATATTTGACTACATTGGTAGTGTTATTAGTATGAGACAACTTCCATAGTCTGAAACTATATTTTACTACATTGGTTGTGTTATTAGTATGAGACAACTTCCATAGTCTGAAACTATATTTTACTACATTGGTTGTGTTATTAGTATGAGACCACTTCCATAGTCTGAAACTATATTTTACTACATTGGTTGTTTTATTAGTATGAGACCACTTCCATAGTCTGAAACTATATTTTACTACATTGGTAGTTTTATGAGTATGAGACCACGTCCATAGTCTGAAACTATATTTTACTACATTGGTAGTTTTATTAGTATGAGACCACTTCCATAGTCTGAAACTATATTTTACTACATTGGTAGTGTTATTAGTATGAGACCACTTCCATAGTCTGAAACCATATTTTACTACATTGGTTGTTTTATTAGTATGAGACCACTTCCATAGTCTGAAACTATATTTTACTACATTGGTAGTTTTATTAGTATTAGACCACGTCCATAGTCTGAAACCATATTTTAGTAAATTAATAGATTTATTAGTATTAGACCACTTCCATAGTCTGAAACTATATTTTACTACATTGGTAGTTTTATTAGTATGAGACCACTTCCATAGTCTGAAACTATATTCTACTACATTGGTAGTTTTATTAGTATGAGACCACTTTCATAGTCTGAAACTATATTTTACTACATTGGTAGTGTTATTAGTATGAGACCACTTCCATAGTCTGAAACTATATTTTACTACATTGGTAGTTTTATTAGTATGAGACCACTTCCATAGTCTGAAACTATATTTTACTACATTGGTAGTTTTATTAGTATGAGACAACTTCCATAGTCTGAAACTATATTTTACTACATTAGTAGTGTTATTAGTATGAGACAACTTCCATAGTCTGAAACTATATTTTACTACATTGGTTTTTTTATTAGTATGAGACCACTTCCATAGTCTGAAACTATATTTAACTACATTGGTAGTTTTATTAGTATGAGACCACTTCCATAGTCTGAAACTATATTTTACTACATTGGTTTTTTTATTAGTATGAGACCACTTCCATAGTCTGAAACTATATTTTACTACATTGGTAGTTTTATTAGTATGAGACCACTTCTATAGTCTGAAACTATATTTTACTATATTGCTCGTTTTATTAGTATGAGACAACTTCCATGGTCTGAAACTATATTTTACTACATTGGTAGTTTTATTAGTATGATACCACTTCCATAGTCTGAAACTATATTTTACTACATTGGTAGTTTTATTAGTATGAGACAACTTCAATAGTTTGAAACTATATTTACTACATTAGTAGTGTTATTAGTATGAGACAACTTCCATAGTCTGAAACTATATTTTACTACATTGTTTTTTTTATTAGTATGAGACCACTTCCATAGTCTGAAACTATATTTTACTACATTGGTAGTTTTATTAGTATGAGACCACTTCCATAGTCTGAAACTATATTTTACTATATTGCTCGTTTTATTAGTATGAGACCACTTTCATAGTCTGAAACTATATTTTACTACATTAGTAGTGTTATTAGTATGAGACAACTTCCATAGTCTGAAACTATATTTTACTACATTGGTTGTGTTATTAGTATTAGACCACTTCCATAGTCTGAAACTATATTTTACTATATTGGGTGTGTTATTAGTATTAGACCACTTCTATAGTCTGAAACTATATTTTACTACATTGGTTGTTTTATTAGTATGAGACCACTTCTATAGTCTGAAACTATATTTTACTACATTGGTAGTTTTATTAGTATGAGACCACTTCCATAGTCTGAAATTATATTTGAATACATTGGTAGTTTTATTAGTATGAGACCACTTCCATAGTCTGAAACTATATTTTACTACATTGGTAGTTTTATACTTATGAGACCACGTCCATAGTCTGAAACTATTAATTACTACATTGGTAGTTTTATTAGTATGAGACCACGTCCATAGTCTGAAACTATATTTTACTACATTGGTTGTTTTATTAGTATGAGACCACTTCCATAGTCTGGAACTATATTTTACTACATTGGTTGTGTTATTAGTATTAGACCACTTCCATAGTCTGAAACTATATTTTACTACATTGGTTGTGTTATTAGTATTAGACCACTTCCATAGTCTGAAACTATATTTTACTACATTGGTTGTTTTATTAGTATGAGACCACTTCCATAGACTGAAACTATATTTTACTACATTGGTTGTTTTATTAGTATGAGACCACTTCTATAGTCTGAAACTATATTTTTCTACATTGGTTGTTTTATTAGTATTAGACAACTTCCATAGTCTGAAACTATATTTTACTACATTGGTTGTTTTATTAGTATGAGACCACTTCTATAGTCTGAAACTATATTTGTACTACATTGGTAGTTTTATTAGTATGAGACCACTTCCATAGTCTGAAACTATATTTTACTACATTGGTAGTTTTATAAGTATTAGACCACTTCCGTAGTCTGAAACTATATTTTACTACATTGGTAGTTTTATTAGTATTAGACAACTTCGATAGTCTGAAACTATATTTTACTACATTGGTAGTTTTATAAGTATTAGACCACTTCCGTGGTCTGAAACTATATTTTACTACATTGGTAGTTTTATTAGTATTAGACCACTTCCATAGTCTGAAACTATATTTTACTACATTGGTAGTTTTATAAGTATTAGACCACTTCCATAGTCTAAAACTATATTTTACTACATTGGTAGTTTTATTAGTATAGGACCACTTCCATAGTCTGAAACTATATTTTACTACATTGGTAGTTTTATTAGTATTAGACAACTTCCATAGTCTGAAACTATATTTTACTACATTGGTAGTTTTATTAGTATTAGACCACTTCCATAGTTTGAAACTATATTTTACTACATTGGTAGTTTTATTAGTATGAGACCACTTCCATAGTCTGAAACTATATTTTACTACATTGGTAGTTTTATTAGTATGAGACCACTTCCATTGTCTGAAACTATATTTTACTACATTGGTAGTTTTATTAGTATGAGACCACTTCCATAATCTGAAACTATATTTGACTACATTGGTAGTTTTATTAGTATGAGACTACTTCCATAGTCTGAAACTATATTTTACTACATGGGTAGTTTTATTAGTATTAGACCACTTCCATAGTCTGAAACTATATTTTACTACATTGGTAGTTATATTAGTATTAGACCACTTCCATAGTCTGAAACTATATTTTACTACATTGGTTGTTTTACTAGTATGAGACCACTTCCAAAGTCTGAAACTATATTTTACTACATTGGTAATTTTATTAGTATTAGACAACTTCTATAGTCTGAAACTATATTTTACTACATTGGTAGTTTTATTAGTATAGGACCACTTCCATAGTCTGAAACTATATTTTACTACATTGGTAGTTTTATAAGTATTAGACAACTTCCATAGTCTGAAACTATATTTTACTACATTGGTAGTTTTATTAGTATTAGACCACTTCCATAGTCTGAAACTATATTTTACTACATTGGTAGTTTTATTAGTATGAGACCACTTCCATAGTCTGAAACTATATTTTACTACATTGGTAGTTTTATTAGTATGAGACCACTTCCATTGTCTGAAACTATATTTTACTACATTGGTAGTTTTATTAGTATTAGACAACTTCCATAGTCTGAAACTATATTTTACTACATTGGTAGTTTTATTAGTATTAGACAACTTCCATAGTCTGAAACTATATTTTACTACATTGGTAGTTTTATTAGTATGAGACCACTTCCATAGTCTGAAACTATATTTTACCACATTGGTAGTTTTATTAGTATTAGACCACTTCCATAGTCTGAAACTATATTTTACTACATTGGTAGTTTTATTAGTATGAGACCACTTCCATAGTCTGAAACTATATTTTACTACATTGGTAGTTTTATTAGTATTAGACAACTTCCATAGTCTGAAACTATATTTTACTACATTGGTAGTTTTTTTTAGTATTAGACAACTTCTATAGTCTGAAACTATATTTTACTACATTGGTAGTTTTATTAGTATGAAGCCATTTCCATAGTCTGAAACTATATTTTACTGCATTGGTAGTTTTATTAGTATTAGACCACTTCCGTAGTTAGAAACTATATTTTACTACATTGGTAGTTTTATAAGTATTAGACCACTTCCGTAGTCTGAAACTATATTTTACTACATTGGTAGTTTTATTAGTATTAAACCACTTCTATAGTCTGAAACTATATTTTACTACATTGGTAGTTTTATTAGTATTAGACCACTTTTATAGTCTGAAACTATATTTTACTACATTGGTAGTTTTATAAGTATTAGACCACTTCCGTAGTCTAAAACTATATTTTACTACATTGGTAGTTTTATTAGTATTAGACCACTTCCATAGTCTGAAACTATGTTTTACTACATTGGTAGTTTTATAAGTATTAGACCACTTCCGTAGTCTGAAACTATATTTTACTACATTGGTAGTTTTATTAGTATTAGACCACTTCGATAGTCTGAAACTATATTTTACTACATTGGTAGTTTTATAAGTATTAGACCATTTCGTGGTCTGATACTATATTTTACTACATTGGTAGTTTTATTAGTATTAGACCACTTCCATAGTCTGAAACTATATTTTACTACATTGGTAGTTTTATAAGTATTAGACCACTTCCGTAGTCTGAAACTATATTTTACTACATTAGTAGTTTTATTAGTATTAGACGACTTCCGTAGTCTGAAACTATATTTTACTACATTGGTAGTTTTATAAGTATTAGACCACTTCCGTAGTCTGAAACTATATTTTACTACATTGGTAGTTTTATTAGTATTAGACCACTTCCATAGTCTGAAACTATATTTTACTACATTGGTAGTTTTATTAGTATTAGACAACTTCCATAGACTGAAACTATATTTTACTACATTGGTAGTTTTATAAGTATTAGACCACTTCCGTAGTCTGAAACTATATTTTACTACATTGGTAGTTTTATTAGTATTAGACCACTTCCATAGTCTGAAACTATATTTTACTACATTGTTAGTTTTATGAGTATTAGACCACTTCCATAGTCTGAAACTATATTTTACTACATTGGTAGTTTTATTAGTATTAGACCACTTCCATAGTCTGAAACTATATTTTACTACATTGGTAGTTTTATAAGTATTAGACCACTTCCGTAGTCTGAAACTATATTTTACTACATTGGTAGTTTTATTAGTATTAGACGACTTCCATAGTCTGAAACTATATTTTACTACATTGGTAATTTTATAAGTAATAGACCACTTTCGTAGTCTGAAACTATATTTTACTACATTGGTAGTTTTATTAGTTATAGACCACTTCCTTAGTCTGAAACTATATTTTACTACATTGGTAGTTTTATAAGTATTCGACCACTTCCGTAGTCTGAAACTATATTTTACTACATTGGTAGTTTTATTAGTATTAGACCACTTCCATAGTCTGAAACTATATTTTACTACATTGGTAGTTTTATAAGTATTAGAGCACTTCCATAGTCTGAAACTATATTTTACAACATTGGTAGTTTTATTAGTATAAGACAACTTCTATAGTCTGAAACTATATTTTACTACATTGGTAATTTTATTAGTATTAGACCACTTCCATAGTCAGAAACTATATTTTACTACATTGGTGGTTTTATTAGTATGAGACAACTTCCATAGTCTGAAACTATATTTTACTACATTGGTTGTTTTATTAGTATGAGACCACTTCCATAGTCTGAAACTATATTTTACTACATTGGTAGTTTTATAAGTATTAGACCACTTCCGTAGTCTGAAACTATATTTTACTACATTGCTAGTTTTATGAGTATTAGACCACTTCAATAGTCTGAAACTATATTTTACTACATTGGTAGTTTTATTAGTATAAGACAACTTCTATAGTCTGAAACTATATTTTAATACATTGGTAATTTTATTAGTATTAGACCACTTCCATAGTCAGAAACTATATTTTACTACATTGGTTGTTTTATTAGTATGAGACCACTTCCATAGTCTGAAACTATATTTTACTACATTGGTAGTTTTATTAGTATGAGACCACTTCCATAGTCTGAAACTATATTTTACTACATTGGTAGTTTTATTAGTATGAGACAACTTCTATAGTCTGAAACTATATTTTACTACATTGGTAATTTTATTAGTATTAGACAACTTCCATAGTCAGAAACTATATTTTACTACATTGGTTGTTTTATTAGTATGAGACCACTTCCATAGTCTGAAACTATATTTTACTACATTGGTAGTTTTATTAGTATTAGACGACTTCCATAGTCTGAAACTATATTTTACTACATTGGTAATTTTATAAGTAATAGACCACTTTCGTAGTCTGAAACTATATTTTACTACATTGGTAGTTTTATTAGTTATAGACCACTTCCTTAGTCTGAAACTATATTTTACTACATTGGTAGTTTTATAAGTATTCGACCACTTCCGTAGTCTGAAACTATATTTTACTACATTGGTAGTTTTATTAGTATTAGACCACTTCCATAGTCTGAAACTATATTTTACTACATTGGTAGTTTTATAAGTATTAGAGCACTTCCATAGTCTGAAACTATATTTTACAACATTGGTAGTTTTATTAGTATAAGACAACTTCTATAGTCTGAAACTATATTTTACTACATTGGTAATTTTATTAGTATTAGACCACTTCCATAGTCAGAAACTATATTTTACTACATTGGTGGTTTTATTAGTATGAGACAACTTCCATAGTCTGAAACTATATTTTACTACATTGGTTGTTTTATTAGTATGAGACCACTTCCATAGTCTGAAACTATATTTTACTACATTGGTAGTTTTATAAGTATTAGACCACTTCCGTAGTCTGAAACTATATTTTACTACATTGCTAGTTTTATGAGTATTAGACCACTTCAATAGTCTGAAACTATATTTTACTACATTGGTAGTTTTATTAGTATAAGACAACTTCTATAGTCTGAAACTATATTTTACTACATTGGTAATTTTATTAGTATTAGACCACTTCCATAGTCAGAAACTATATTTTACTACATTGGTGGTTTTATTAGTATGAGACAACTTCCATAGTCTGAAACTATATTTTACTACATTGGTTGTTTTATTAGTATGAGACCACTTCCATAGTCTGAAACTATATTTTACTACATTGGTAGTTTTATAAGTATTAGACCACTTCCGTAGTCTGAAACTATATTTTACTACATTGCTAGTTTTATGAGTATTAGACCACTTCAATAGTCTGAAACTATATTTTACTACATTGGTAGTTTTATTAGTATAAGACAACTTCTATAGTCTGAAACTATATTTTAATACATTGGTAATTTTATTAGTATTAGACCACTTCCATAGTCAGAAACTATATTTTACTACATTGGTTGTTTTATTAGTATGAGACCACTTCCATAGTCTGAAACTATATTTTACTACATTGGTAGTTTTATTAGTATGAGACCACTTCCATAGTCTGAAACTATATTTTACTACATTGGTAGTTTTATTAGTATGAGACAACTTCTATAGTCTGAAACTATATTTTACTACATTGGTAATTTTATTAGTATTAGACAACTTCCATAGTCAGAAACTATATTTTACTACATTGGTTGTTTTATTAGTATGAGACCACTTCCATAGTCTGAAACTATATTTTACTACATTGGTAGTTTTATTAGTATTAGACCACTTCCGTAGTCTGAAACTATATTTTACTACATTGGTAGTTTTATAAGTATTAGATTACTTCCGTAGTCTGAAACTATATTTTACTACATTGGTAGTTTTATTAGTATTAGACAACTTCCATAGTCTGAAACTATATTTTACTACATTGGTAGTTTTATAAGTATTAGACCAATTCCGTTGTCTGAAACTATATTTTACTAGCTTGGTAGTTTTTTTTAGTATTAGACAACTTCTGTAGTCTGAAACTATATTTTACTACATTGGTAGTTTTATTAGTATTAGACCACTTCCATAGTCTGAAACTATATTTTACTACATTGGTAGTTTTATAAGTATTAGACCACTTTCGTAGTCTGAAACTATATTTTACTACATTGGTAGTTTTATTAGTTATAGACTACTTCCGTAGTCTGAAACTATATTTTACTACATTGGTAGTTTTATAAGTATTAGACCACTTCCGTAGTCTGAAACTATATTTTACTACATTGGTAGTTTTATTAGTATTAGACCACTTCCATAGTCTGAAACTATATTTTACTATATTGGTAGTTTTATTAGTATTAGACCACTTCCATAGTCTGAAACTATATTTTACTACATTGGTAGTTTTATAAGTATTAGACAACTTCCGTAGTCTGAAACTATATTTTACTACATCGGTAGTTTTATTAGTATTAGACCACTTCAATAGTCTGAAACTATATTTTACTACATTGGTAGTTTTATTAGTATAAGACAACTTCTATAGTCTGAAACTATATTTTACTACATTGGTAATTTTATTAGTATTAGACCACTTCCATAGTCAGAAACTATATTTTACTACATTAATAGTTTTATTAGTATGAGACCACTTCCATAATCTGAAACTATATTTGACTACATTGGTAGTTTTATTGGTATGAGACTACTTTTATAGTCTGAAACTATATTTTACTACATTGGTAGTTTTTTTTAGTATTAGACAACTTCTATAGTCTGAAACTATATTTTACTACATTGGTACTTTTATTAGTATGAAGCCACTTCCATAGTCTTAAACTATATTTTACTACATTGGTAGTTTAATTAGTATTAGACAACTTCCATAGTCTGAAACTATATTTTACTACATTGGTAGTTTTATTAGTATGAGACCACTTCCATAGTCTGAAACTATATTTTACTACATTCATAGTTTTATTAGTATGAGACCACTTCCATAGTCTGAAACTATATTTTACTACATTGGTAGTTTTATGAGTATTAGACTACTTCCATAGTCTGAAACTATATTTTACTACATTGGTAGTTTTATAAGTATTAGACAACTTCTATATCTGAAACTATATTTTACTACATTGGTAGTTTTATTAGTATTAGACCACTTCTGTAGTCTGAAACTATATTTTACTACATTGGTAGTTTTATTAGTATTAGACCACTTCCATAGTCTGAAACTATATTTTACTACATTGGTAGTTTTATAAGTATTAGACCACTTCCGTAGTCTGAAACTATATTTTACTACATTGGTAGTGTTATTAGTATTAGACCACGTCCGTAGTCTGAAACTATATTTTACTACATTGGTAGTTTTATAAGTACTAGACCACTTCCGTAGTCTGAAACTATATTTTACTACATTGGTAGTTTTATTAGTATTAGACCACCTCCATAGTCTGAAACTATATTTTACTACATTGGTAGTTTTATTAGTATTAGACCACTTCCATAGTCTGAAACTATATTTTACTACATTGGTAGTTTTATTAGTATGAGACAACTTCTATAGTCTGAAACTATATTTTACTACATTGGTAATTTTATTAGTATTAGACAACTTCCATAGTCAGAAACTATATTTTACTACATTGGTTGTTTTATTAGTATGAGACCACTTCCATAGTCTGAAACTATATTTTACTACATTGGTAGTTTTATTAGTATTAGACCACTTCCGTAGTCTGAAACTATATTTTACTACATTGGTAGTTTTATAAGTATTAGATTACTTCCGTAGTCTGAAACTATATTTTACTACATTGGTAGTTTTATTAGTATTAGACAACTTCCATAGTCTGAAACTATATTTTACTACATTGGTAGTTTTATAAGTATTAGACCAATTCCGTAGTCTGAAACTATATTTTACTAGCTTGGTAGTTTTTTTTAGTATTAGACAACTTCTGTAGTCTGAAACTATATTTTACTACATTGGTAGTTTTATTAGTATTAGACCACTTCCATAGTCTGAAACTATATTTTACTACATTGGTAGTTTTATAAGTATTAGACCACTTTCGTAGTCTGAAACTATATTTTACTACATTGGTAGTTTTATTAGTTATAGACTACTTCCGTAGTCTGAAACTATATTTTACTACATTGGTAGTTTTATAAGTATTAGACCACTTCCGTAGTCTGAAACTATATTTTACTACATTAGTAGTTTTATTAGTATTAGACCACTTCCATAGTCTGAAACTATATTTTACTATATTGGTAGTTTTATTAGTATTAGACCACTTCCATAGTCTGAAACTATATTTTACTACATTGGTAGTTTTATAAGTATCAGACGACTTCCGTAGTCTGAAACTATATTTTACTACATCGGTAGTTTTATTAGTATTAGACCACTTCAATAGTCTGAAACTATATTTTACTACATTTGTAGTTTTATTAGTATAAGACAACTTCTATAGTCTGAAACTATATTTTACTACATTGGTAATTTTATTAGTATTAGACCACTTCCATAGTCAGAAACTATATTTTACTACATTAATAGTTTTATTAGTATGAGACCACTTCCATAATCTGAAACTATATTTGACTACATTGGTAGTTTTATTGGTATGAGACTACTTTTATAGTCTGAAACTATATTTTACTACATTGGTAGTTTTTTTTAGTATTAGACAACTTCTATAGTCTGAAACTATATTTTACTACATTGGTAGTTTTATTAGTATGAAGCCACTTCCATAGTCTTAAACTATATTTTACTACATTGGTAGTTTAATTAGTATTAGACAACTTCCATAGTCTGAAACTATATTTTACTACATTGGTAGTTTTATTAGTATGAGACCACTTCCATAGTCTGAAACTATATTTTACTACATTCATAGTTTTATTAGTATGAGACCACTTCCATAGTCTGAAACTATATTTTACTACATTGGTAGTTTTATGAGTATTAGACTACTTCCATAGTCTGAAACTATATTTTACTACATTGGTAGTTTTATAAGTATTAGACAACTTCTATATCTGAAACTATATTTTACTACATTGGTAGTTTTATTAGTATTAGACCACTTCTGTAGTCTGAAACTATATTTTACTACATTGGTAGTTTTATTAGTATTAGACCACTTCCATAGTCTGAAACTATATTTTACTACATTGGTAGTTTTATAAGTATTAGACCACTTCCGTAGTCTGAAACTATATTTTACTACATTGGTAGTGTTATTAGTATTCGACCACGTCCTTAGTCTGAAACTATATTTTACTACATTGGTAGTTTTATAAGTACTAGACCACTTCCGTAGTCTGAAACTATATTTTACTACATTGGTAGTTTTATTAGTATTAGACCACCTCCATAGTCTGAAACTATATTTTACTACATTGGTAGTTTTATTAGTATTAGACCACTTCCATAGTCTGAAACTATATTTTACTACATTGGTAGTTTTATAAGTATTAGACCACTTCCGTAGTCTGAAACTATATTTTACTACATTGGTAGTTTTATTAGTATGAGACCACTTCCATAGTCTGAAACTATATTTTACTACATTGGTAGTTTTATTAGTATTAGACCACTTCCGTAGTCTGAAACTGCATTTTACTACATTGGTAGTTTTATTAGTATGTGACCACTTCCGTAGTTAGAAACTATATTTTACTACATTGGTAGTTTTATAAGTATTAGACCACTTCCGTAGTCTGAAACTATATTTTACTACATTGGTAGTTTTATTAGTATAAGACCACTTTCAATAGTCTGAAACTATATTTTACTACATTGGTAGTTTTATTAGTATTAGACTACTTCCGTAGTCTGAAACTATATTTTACTACATTGGTAGTTTTATAAGTATTAGACCACTTCCGTAGTCTGAAACTATATTTTACTACAATGGTAGTTTTATTAGTATTAGACCACTTCCATAGTCTGAAACTATATTACTACATTGGTGGTTTTATTAGTAGTAGACCACTTCCATAGTCAGAAACTATATTTTACTACATTAATAGTTTTATTAGTATGAGACCACTTCCATAATCTGAAACAATATTTGACTACATTGGTAGTTTTATTAGTATTAGACCACTTCCATAGTTAGAAACTATATTTTACTACATTGGTAGTTTTATAAGTATTGAACCACTTTCGTAGTCTGAAACTATATTTTACTACATTGGTAGTTTTATTAGTTATAGACCACTTCCGTAGTCTGAAACTATATTTTACTACATTGGTAGTTTTATAAGTATTAGACCACTTCCGTAGTCTGAAACTATATTTTACTACATTGGTAGTTTTATTAGTATTAGACTACTTCCATAGTCTGAAACTATATTTTACTACATTGGTAGTTTTATAAGTATTAGACCACTTTCGTAGTCTGAAACTATATTTTACTACATTGGTAGTGTTATTAGTTTTACACCACTTCCGTAGTCTGAAACTATATTTTACTACATTGGTAGTTTTATAAGTATTAGACCACTTCCGTAGTCTGAAACCATATTTTACTACATTGGTAGTTTTATTACTATTAGACCACTTCCATAGTCTGAAACTGTATTTTACTATATTGGTAGTTTTATTAGTATTAGACCACTTCCATAGTCTGAAACTATATTTTACTACATTGGTAGTTTTATAAGTATTAGACGACTTCCGTAGTCGTAAACTATATTTTACTACATTGGTAGTTTTATTAGTATAAGACAACTTCTATAGTCTAAAACTATATTTTAGTACATTGGTAATTTTATTAGTATTAGACCACTTCCATAGTCAGAAACTATATTTTACTACATTAATAGTTTTATTAGTGTGAGACCACTTCCATAATCTGAAACTATATTTTACTACATTGGTAGTTTTATTGGTATGAGACTACTTTTATAGTCTGAAACTATATTTTACTACATTGGTAGTTTTTTTTAGTATTAGACAACTTCTATAGTCTGAAACTATATTTTACTACATTGGTAGTTTTATTAGTATGAAGCCACTTCCATAGTCTTAAACTATATTTTACTACATTGGTAGTTTAATTAGTATAAGACAACTTCCATAGTCTGAAACTATATTTTACTACATTGGTAGTTTTATTAGTATGAGACCACTTCCATAGTCTGAAACTATATTTTACTACATTCATAGTTTTATTAGTATTAGACCACTTCCATAGTCTGAAACTATATTTTACTACATTGGTAGTTTTATGAGTATTAGACTACTTCCATAGTCTGAAACTATATTTTACTACATTGGTAGTTTTATAAGTATTAGACCACTTCCATATCTGAAACTATATTTTACTACATTGGTAGTTTTATTAGTATTGGACCACTTCCGTAGTCTGAAACTATATTTTACTACATTGGTAGTTTTATTAGTATTAGACCACTTCCATAGTCTGAAACTATATTTTACTACATTGGTAGTTTTATAAGTATTAGACCACTTCCGTAGTCTGAAACTATATTTTACTACATTGGTAGTGTTATTAGTATTAGACCACGTCCGTAGTCTGAAACTATATTTTACTACATTGGTAGTTTTATAAGTATTAGACCACTTCCGTAGTCTGAAACTATATTTTACTACATTGGTAGTTTTATTAGTATTAGACCACCTCCATAGTCTGAAACTATATTTTACTACATTGGTAGTTTTATTAGTATTAGACCACTTCCATAGTCTGAAACTATATTTCACTACATTGGTAGTTTTATAAGTATTAGACCACTTCCGTAGTCTGAAACTATATTTTACTACATTGGTAGTTTTATTAGTATGAGACCACTTCCATAGTCTGAAACTATATTTTACTACATTGGTAGTTTTATAAGTATTAGACCACTTCCGTAGTCTGAAACTGCATTTTACTACATTGGTAGTTTTATTAGTATGTGAACACTTCCGTAGTTAGAAACTATATTTTACTACATTGGTAGTTTTATAAGTATTAGACCACTTTCGTAGTCTGAAACTATATTTTACTACATTGGTAGTTTTATTAGTATAAGACAACTTCCATAGTCTGAAACTATATTTTACTACATTGGTAGTTTTATTAGTATTAGACCACTTCCATAGTGTGAAACTATATTTTACTACATTGGTAGTTTTATAAGTATTAGACCACTTCCGTAGTCTGAAACTATATTTTACTACATTAGTAGTTTTATTAGTATTAGACCACTTCCGTAGTCTGGAACTATATTTTACTACATTGGTAGTTTTATTAGTATTAGACCACTTCCATAGTCTGAAACTATATTTTACTATATTGGTAGTTTTATTAGTATTAGACCACTTCCATAGTCTGAAACTATATTTTACTACATTGGTAGTTTTATAAGTATTAGACCACTTCCGTAGTCTGAAACTATATTTTACTACATTGGTAGTTTTATTAGTATTAGACCACTTCCATAGTCTGAAACTATATTTTACTACATTGGTAGTTTTATGAGTATTAGACCGCTTCCATAGTCTGAAACTATATTTTACTACATTGGTAGTTTTATTAGTATTAGACCACTTCCATAGTCTGAAACTATATTTTACTACATTCGTAGTTTTATAAGTATTAGACCCCTTCTGTAGTCTGAAACTATATTTTACTACATTGGTAGTTTTATAAGTATTAGACCACTTTCGTAATCTGAAACTATATTTTACTACATTGGTAGTTTTATTAGTTATAAACCACTTCAGTAGTCTGAAACTATATTTTACTACATTGGTAGTTTTATAAGTATTAGACGACTTCCGTAGTCTTAAACTATATTTTACTACATTGGTAGTTTTATTAGTATTAGACCACTTCCATAGTCTGAAACTATATTTTACTACATTGGTAGTTTTATTAGTATAAGACAACTTCTATAGTCTTAAACTATATTTTACTACATTGGTAATTTTATTAGTATTAGACAACTTCCATAGTCAGAAACTATATTTTACTACATTAATAGTTTTATTAGTGTGAGACCACTTCCATAATCTGAAACTATATTTTACTACATTGGTAGTTTTATTGGTATGAGACTACTTTTATAGTCTGAAACTATATTTTACTACATTGGTAGTTTTTTTTAGTATTAGACAACTTCTATAGTCTGAAACTATATTTTACTACATTGGTAGTTTTATTAGTATGAGACCACTTCCATAGTCTGAAACTATATTTACTACATTCATAGTTTTATTAGTATGAGACCACTTCCATAGTCTGAAACTATATTTTACTACATTGGTAGTTTTATGAGTATTAGACTACTTCCATAGTCTGAAACTATATTTTACTACATTGGTAGTTTTATAAGTATTAGACCACTTCCATATATGAAACTATATTTTACTACATTGGTAGTTTCATTAGTATTAGACCACTTCCGTAGTCTGAAACTATATTTTACTACATTGGTAGTTTTATTAGTATTAGACCACTTCCATAGTCTGAAACTATATTTTACTACATTGGTAGTTTTATAAGTATTAGACCACTTCCGTAGTCTGAAACTACATTTTACTACATTGGTAGTGTTATTAGTATTAGACCACGTCCGTAGTCTGAAACTATATTTTACTACATTGGTAGTTTTATAAGTATAAGACCACTTCCGTAGTCTGAAACTATATTTTACTACATTGGTAGTTTTATTAGTATTAGACCACCTCCATAGTCTGAAACTATATTTTACTACATTGGTAGTTTTATTAGTATTAGACCACTTCCATAGTCTTAAACTATATTTTACTACATTGGTAGTTTAATTAGTATAAGACAACTTCCATAGTCTGAAACTATATTTTACTACATTGGTAGTTTTATTAGTATGAGACCACTTCCATAGTCTGAAACTATATTTTACTACATTCATAGTTTTATTAGTATGAGACCACTTCCAAAGTCTGAAACTATATTTTACTACATTGGTAGTTTTATGAGTATTAGACTACTTCCATAGTCTGAAACTATATTTTACTACATTGGTAGTTTTATAAGTATTAGACCACTTCCATATATGAAACTATATTTTACTACATTGGTAGTTTTATTAGTATTAGACCACTTCCGTAGTCTGAAACTATATTTTACTACATTGGTAGTTTTATTAGTATTAGACCACTTCCATAGTCTGAAACTATATTTTACTACATTGGTAGTTTTATAAGTATTAGACCACTTCCGTAGTCAGAAACTATATTTTACTACATTGGTAGTGTTATTAGTATTAAACCACGTCCGTAGTCTGAAACTATATTTTACTACATTGGTAGTTTTATAAGTATAAGACCACTTCCGTAGTCTGAAACTATATTTTACTACATTGGTAGTTTTATTAGTATTAGACCACCTCCATAGTCTGAAACTATATTTTACTACATTGGTAGTTTTATTAGTATTAGACCACTTCCATAGTCTGAAACTATATTTTACTACATTGGTAGTTTTATAAGTATTAGACCACTTCCGTAGTCTGAAACTATATTTTACTACATTGGTAGTTTTATTAGTATGAGACCACTTCCATAGTCTGAAACTATATTTTACTACATTGGTAGTTTTATAAGTATTAGACCACTTCCGTAGTCTGAAACTGCATTTTACTACATTGGTAGTTTTATTAGTATGTGACCACTTCCGTAGTAAGAAACTATATTTTACTACATTGGTAGTTTTATAAGTATTAGACCACTTTCGTAGTCTGAAACTATATTTTACTACATTGGTAGTTTTATTAGTATAAGACCACTTCCATAGTCTGAAACTATATTTTACTACATTGGTAGTTTTATTAGTATTAGACCACTTCCATAGTCTGAAACTATATTTTACTACATTGGTAGTTTTATAAGTATTAGACCACTTCCGTAGTCTAAAACTATATTTTACTACATTGGTTGTGTTATTTGTATGAGACCACTTCCATAGTCTGAAACTATATTTTACTACATTGGTAGTTTTATTAGTATTAGACCACTTCCATAGTCTGAAACTATATTTTACTACATTGGTAGTTTTATTAGTATTAGACCACTTCCATAGTCTGAAACTATATTTTACTACATTGGTAGTTTTATTACTATTAGACCACTTCCATTGTCTGAAACTATATTTTACTACATTGGTTGTTTTATTAGTATGAGACCACTTCCAAAGTCTGAAACTATATTTTACTATATTGGTAATTTTATTAGAATGAGACCACTTCCATAGTCTGAAACTATATTTTACTACATTGGTAGTTTTATAAGTATTTAACCACTTCCATAGTCTGAAACTATATTTTACTACATTGGTAGTTTTATTAGTATGAGACAACTTCTATAGTCTGAAACTATATTTTACTACATTGGTAATTTTATTAGTATTAGACCACGTCCATAGTCTGAAACTATATTTTACTACATTGGTAGTTTTATAAGTATTAGACGACTTCCGTAGTCTTAAACTATATTTTACTACATTGGTAGTTTTATTAGTATTAGACCACTTCCATAGTCTGAAACTATATTTTACTACATTGGTTGTTTTATTAGTATGAGACAACTTCTATAGTCTAAAACTATATTTTACTACATTGGTAATTTTATTAGTATTAGACCACTTCCATAGTCAGAAACTATATTTTACTACATTAATAGTTTTATTAGTATGAGACCACTTCCATAATCTGAAACTATATTTTACTACATTGGTAGTTTTATTGGTATGAGACTACTTTTATAGTCTGAAACTATATTTTACTACATTGGTAGTTTTTTTTAGTATTAGACAACTTCTATAGTCTGAAACTATATTTTACTACATTGGTAGTTTTATTAGTATGAAGCCACTTCCATAGTCTTAAACTATATTTTACTACATTGGTAGTTTAATTAGTATAAGACAACTTCCATAGTCTGAAACTATATTTTACTACATTGGTAGTTTTATTAGTATGAGACCACTTCCATAGTCTGAAACTATATTTTACTACATTCATAGTTTTATTAGTATGAGACCACTTCCATAGTCTGAAACTATATTTTACTACATTGGTAGTTTTATGAGTATTAGACTACTTCCATAGTCTGAAACTATATTTTACTACATTGGTAGTTTTATAAGTATTAGACCACTTCGATATCTGAAACTATATTTTACTACATTGGTAGTTTTATTAGTATTAGACCACTTCCGTAGTCTGAAACTATATTTTACTACATTGGTAGTTTTATTAGTATTAGACCACTTCCATAGTCTGAAACTATATTTTACTACATTGGTAGTTTTATAAGTATTATACCACTTCCGTAGTCTGAAACTATATTTTACTACATTGGTAGTGTTATTAGTATTAGACCACGTCCGTAGTCTGAAACTATATTTTACTACATTGGTAGTTTTATAAGTATTAGACAACTTCCGTAGTCTGAAACTATATTTTACTACATTGGTAGTTTTATTAGTATTAGACCACCTCCATAGTCTGAAACTATATTTTACTACATTGGTAGTTTTATTAGTATTAGACCACTTCCATAGTCTGAAACTATATTTTACTACATTGGTAGTTTTATAAGTATTAGACCACTTCCGTAGTCTGAAACTATATTTTACTACATTGGTAGTTTTATTAGTATCAGACCACTTCCATAGTCTGAAACTATATTTTACTACATTGGTAGTTTTATAAGTATTAGACCACTTCCGTAGTCTGAAACTGCATTTTACTACATTGGTAGTTTTATTAGTATGTGACTACTTCCGTAGTTAGAAACTATATTTTACTACATTGGTAGTTTTATAAGTATTAGACCACTTCCGTAGTCTAAAACTATATTTTACTACATTGGTTGTGTTATTTGTATGAGACCACTTCCATAGTCTGAAACTATATTTTACTACATTGGTAGTTTTATTAGTATTAGACCACTTCCATAGTCTGAAACTATATTTTACTACATTGGTAGTTGTATTAGTATTAGACCACTTCCATAGTCTGAAACTATATTTTACTACATTGGTAGTTTTATTACTATTAGACCACTTCCATTGTCTGAAACTATATTTTACTACATTGGTTGTTTTATTAGTATGAGACCACTTCCAAAGTCTGAAACTATATTTTACTATATTGGTAATGTTATTAGTATGAGACCACTTCCATAGTCTGAAACTATATTTTACTACATTGGTAGTTTTATAAGTATTAGACCACTTCCATAGTCTGAAACTATATTTTACTACATTGGTAGTTTTATTAGTATGAGACAACTTCTATAGTCTGAAACTATATTTTACTACATTGGTAATTTTATTAGTATTAGACCACGTCCATAGTCTGAAACTATATTTTACTACATTGGTTGTTTTATTAGTATGAGACCACTTCCATAGTCTGAAACTATATTTTACTACATTGGTTGTTTTATTAGTATGAGACCACATCCATAGTCTGAAACTAAATTTTACTACATTGCTAGTTTTATAAGTATGAGACCACTTCCATAGTCTGAAACTATATTTTACTACATTGGTAGTGTTATTAGTATGAGAACTCTTCCGTAGTCTAAAACTATATTTTACTACATTGGTAGTTTTATTAGTATGAGACCACTTCTATAGTCTGAACCTATATTTTACTACATTGGTAGTTTTATTAGTATGAGACACTTCCATAGTCTGAACCTATATTTTACTACATTGGTAGTTTAATAAGTATTAGACCACTTCCATAGTTTGAAACTATATTTTACTACATTGGTAGTTTTATTAGTATGAGACCACTTCCATAGTCTGAAACTATATTTTACTACATTGGTAGTTTTATTAGTATGAGACCACGTCCATAGTCTGAAACTATATTTTACTACATTCATAGTTTTATTAGTATTAGACCACTTCCGTAGTCTAAAACTATATTTTACTACATTGGTTGTGTTATTTGTATGAGACCACTTCCATAGTCTGAAACTATATTTTACTACATTGGTAGTTTTATTAGTATTAGACCACTTCCATAGTCTGAAACTATATTTTACTACATTGGTAGTTTTATTAGTATTAGACCACTTCCATACTCTGAAACTATATTTTACTACATTAGTAGTTTTATTAGTATTAGACCACTTCCATTGTCTGAAACTATATTTTACTACATTGGTTGTTTTATTAGTATGAGACCACTTCTAAAGTATGAAACTATATTTTACTATATTGGTAATTTAATTAGTATTAGACCACGTCCATAGTCTGAAACTATATTTTACTACATTGGTAGTTTTATAAGTATGAGACCACTTCCATAGTCTGAAACTATATTTTACTACATTGGTAGTTTTATTAGTATGAGACCACTTCCATAGTCTGAAACTATATTTTACTACATTGGTTGTTTTATTAGTATGAGACCACTTCCATAGTCTGAAACTATATTTTACTACATTGGTTGTTTTATTAGTATGAGACCACTTCCATAGTCTGAAACTATATTTTACTACATTGGTAGTTTTATTAGTATGAGACCACTTCTATAGTCTGAAACTATATTTTACTACATTGGTTGTGTTATTTGTATGAGACAACTTCCATAGTCTGAAACTATATTTTACTACATTAGTAGTTTTATTAGTATGAGACCACTTCCATAATCTGAAACTATATTTGACTACATTGGTAGTTTTATTAGTATGAGACTACTTCCATAGTCTGAAACTATATTTTACTACATTGGTAGTTTTATTAGTATTAGACCACTTCCATAGTCTGAAACTATATTTTACTACATTGGTAGATTTATTAGTATTAGCCAACTTCCATAGTCTGAAACTATATTTTACTACATCGGTAGTTTTATTAGTATTAGACAATTTCTATAGTCTGAAACTATATTTTAGTACATTGGTAGATTTATTAGTATTAGCCAACATCCATAGTCTGAAACTATATTTTACTACATTGGTAGTTTTATTAGTATGAGACCACTTCCATAGTCTAAAACTATATTTTACTACATTGGTAGTGTTATTAGTATGAGACCACGTCCATAGTCTGAAACTATATTTTACTACATTGGTAGTGTTATTAGTATGAGACCACTTCCATAGTCTGAAACTATATTTTACTACATTGGTAGTTTTATTAGTATGAGACCACTTCCATAGTCTGAACCTATATTTTACTACATTGGTAGTTTTATTAGTATGAGACACTTCCATAGTCTGAACCTATATTTTACTACATTGGTAGTTTAATAAGTATTAGACCACTTCCATAGTTTGAAACTATATTTTACTACATTGGTAGTTTTATTAGTATGAGACCACTTCCATAGTCTGAAACTATATTTTACTACATTGGTAGTTTTATTAGTATGAGACCACTTCCATAGTCTGAACCTATATTTTACTACATTGGTAGTTTTATTAGTATGAGACCACTTCCATAGTCTGAACCTATATTTTACTACATTGGTAGTTTTATTAGTATTAGACCACTTCCATAGTCTGAAACTATATTTTACTACATTGGTAGTTTTATTAGTATTAAACAACTTCCATAGTCTGAAACTATATTTTACTACATTGGTAGTTTTATTAGTATGAGACAACTTCTATAGTCTGAAACTATACTTTACTACATTGGTAATTTAATTAGTATTAGACCACGTCCATAGTCTGAAACTATATTTTACTACATTGGTTGTTTTATTAGTATGAGACCACTTCCATAGTCTGAAACTATATTTTACTACATTGGTAGTTTTATTAGTATGAGACCACTTCCATAGTCTGAACCTATATTTTACTACATTGGTAGTTTTATTAGTATGAGACACTTCCATAGTCTGAACCTATATTTTACTACATTGGTAGTTTAATAAGTATTAGACCACTTCCATAGTTTGAAACTATATTTTACTACATTGGTAGTTTTATTAGTATGAGACCACTTCCATAGTCTGAAACTATATTTTACTACATTGGTAGTTTTATTAGTATGAGACCACTTCCATAGTCTGAACCTATATTTTACTACATTGGTAGTTTTATTAGTATGAGACCACTTCCATAGTCTGAACCTATATTTTACTACATTGGTAGTTTTATTAGTATTAGACCACTTCCATAGTCTGAAACTATATTTTACTACATTGGTAGTTTTATTAGTATTAAACAACTTCCATAGTCTGAAACTATATTTTACTACATTGGTAGTTTTATTAGTATGAGACCACTTCCATAGTCTGAAACTATATTTTACTACATTGGTAGTTTTATTAGTATTAGACCACGTCCATAGTCTGAAACTATATTTTACTACATTCATAGTTTTATTAGTATTAGACCACTTCCGTAGTCTAAAACTATATTTCACTACATTGGTTGTGTTATTTGTATGAGACCACTTCCATAGTCTGAAACTATATTTTACTACATTGGTAGTTTTATTAGTATTAGACCACTTCCATAGTCTGAAACTATATTTTACTACATTGGTAGTTTTATTAGTATTAGACCACTTCCATAGTCTGAAACTATATTTTACTACATTGGTAGTTTTATTAGTATTAGACCACTTCCATTGTCTGAAACTATATTTTACTACATTGGTTGTTTTATTAGTATGAGACCACTTCCAAAGTATGAAACTATATTTTACTATATTGGTAATTTTATTAGTATGAGACCACTTCCATAGTCTGAAACTATATTTTACTACATTAGTAGTTTTATAAGTATTAGACCACTTCCATAGTCTGAAACTATATTTTACTACATTGGTAGTTTTATTAGTATGAGACAACTTCTATAGTCTGAAACTATATTTTACTACATTGGTAATTTAATTAGTATTAGACCACGTCCATAGTCTGAAACTATATTTTACTACATTGGTTGTTTTATTAGTATGAGACCACTTCCATAGTCTGAAACTATATTTTACTACATTGGTTGTTTTATTAGTATGAGACCACTTCCATAGTCTGAAACTATATTTTACTACATTGGTAGTTTTATTAGTATGAGACTACTTCCATAGTCTGAAACTATATTTTACTACATTGGTAGTTTTATTAGTATTAGACCACTTCGATAGTCTGAAACTATATTTTACTACATTGGTAGATTTATTAGTATTAGCCAACTTCCATAGTCTGAAACTATATTTTACTACATCGGTAGTTTTATTAGTATTAGACAATTTCTATAGTCTGAAACTATATTTTAGTACATTGGTAGATTTATTAGTATTAGCCAACATCCATAGTCTGAAACTATATTTTACTACATTGGTAGTTTTATTAGTATGAGACCACTTCCATAGTCTAAAACTATATTTTACTACATTGGTAGTGTTATTAGTATGAGACCACGTCCATAGTCTGAAACTATATTTTACTACATTGGTAGTGTTATTAGTATGAGACCACTTCCATAGTCTGAAACTATATTTTACTACATTGGTAGTTTTATTAGTATGAGACCACTTCCATAGTCTGAACCTATATTTTACTACATTGGTAGTTTTATTAGTATGAGACCACTTCCATAGTCTGAACCTATATTTTACTACATTGGTAGTTTAATAAGTATTAGACCACTTCCATAGTTTGAAACTATATTTTACTACATTGGTAGTTTTATTAGTATGAGACCACTTCCATAGTCTGAAACTATATTTTACTACATTGGTAGTTTTTTTAGTATGAGACCACTTCCAGAGTCTGAACCTATATTTTACTACATTGGTAGTTTTATTAGCATGAGACCACTTCCATAGTCTGAACCTATATTTTACTACATTGGTAGTTTTATTAGTATTAGACCACTTCCATAGTCTGAAACTATATTTTACTACATTGGTAGTTTTATTAGGATTAAACAACTTCCATAGTCTGAAACTATATTTTACTACATTGGTTGTGTTATTTGTATGAGACCACTTCCATAGTCTGAAACTATATTTTACTACATTGGTAGTTTTATTAGTATTAGACCACTTCCATAGTCTGAAACTATATTTTACTACATTGGTAGTTTTATTAGTATTAGACCACTTCCATAGTCTGAAACTATATTTTACTACATTGGTAGTTTTATTAGTATTAGACCACTTCCATTGTCTGAAACTATATTTTACTACATTGGTTGTTTTATTAGTATGAGACCACTTCCAAAGTATGAAACTATATTTTACACTATTGGTAATTTTATTAGTATGAGACCACTTCCATAGTCTGAAACTATATTTTACTATATTGGTAATTTTATTTGAATGAGACCACTTTGATAGTCTGAAACTATATTTTACTACATTAGTAGTTTTATAAGTATTAGACCACTTCCATAGTCTGAAACTATATTTTACTACATTGGTAGTTTTATTAGTATTAGACAACTTCTATAGTCTGAAACTATATTCTACTACATTGGTAATTTTATTAGTATTAGACCACGTCCATAGTCTGAAACTATATTTTACTACATTGGTAGTTTTATAAGTATTAGACCACTTCCGTAGTCTGAAACTATATTTTACTACATTGGTAGTGTTATTAGTATTAGACCACGTCCGTAGTCTTAAACTATATTTTACTACATTGGTAGTTTTATAAGTATAAGACCACTTCCGTAGTCTGAAACTATATTTTACTACATTGGTAGTTTTATTAGTATTAGACCACCTCCATAGTCTGAAACTATATTTTACTACATTGGTAGTTTTATTAGTATTAGACCACTTCCATAGTCTTAAACTATATTTTACTACATTGGTAGTTTAATTAGTATAAGACAACTTCCATAGTCTGAAACTATATTTTACTACATTGGTAGTTTTATTAGTATGAGACCACTTCCATAGTCTGAAACTATATTTTACTACATTCATAGTTTTATTAGTATGAGACCACTTCCATAGTCTGAAACTATATTTTACTACATTGGTAGTTTTATGAGTATTAGACTACTTCCATAGTCTGAAACTATATTTTACTACATTGGTAGTTTTATAAGTATTAGACCACTTCCATATATGAAACTATATTTTACTACATTGGTAGTTTTATTAGTATTAGACCACTTCCGTAGTCTGAAACTATATTTTACTACATTGGTAGTTTTATTAGTATTAGACCACTTCCATAGTCTGAAACTATATTTTACTACATTGGTAGTTTTATAAGTATTAGACCACTTCCGTAGTCTGAAACTATATTTTACTACATTGGTAGTGTTATTAGTATTAGACCACGTCCGTAGTCTTAAACTATATTTTACTACATTGGTAGTTTTATAAGTATAAGACCACTTCCGTAGTCTGAAACTATATTTTACTACATTGGTAGTTTTATTAGTATTAGACCACCTCCATAGTCTGAAACTATATTTTACTACATTGGTAGTTTTATTAGTATTAGACCACTTCCATAGTCTGAAACTATATTTTACTACATTGGAAGTTTTATAAGTATTAGACCACTTCCGTAGTCTGAAACTATATTTTACTACATTGGTAGTTTTATTAGTATGAGACCACTTCCATAGTCTGAAACTATATTTTACTACATTGGTAGTTTTATAAGTATTAGACCACTTCCGTAGTCTGAAACTGCATTTTACTACATTGGTAGTTTTATTAGTATGTGACCACTTCCGTAGTAAGAAACTATATTTTACTACATTGGTAGTTTTATAAGTATTAGACCACTTTCGTAGTCTGAAACTATATTTTACTACATTGGTAGTTTTATTAGTATAAGACCACTTCCATAGTCTGAAACTATATTTTACTACATTGGTAGTTTTATTAGTATTAGACCACTTCCATAGTCTGAAACTATATTTTACTACATTGGTAGTTTTATAAGTATTAGACCACTTCCGTAGTCTAAAACTATATTTTACTACATTGGTTGTGTTATTTGTATGAGACCACTTCCATAGTCTGAAACTATATTTTACTACATTGGTAGTTTTATTAGTATTAGACCACTTCCATAGTCTGAAACTATATTTTACTACATTGGTAGTTTTATTAGTATAAGACCACTTCCATAGTCTGAAACTATATTTTACTATATTGGTAGTTTTATTACTATTAGACCACTTCCATTGTCTGAAACTATATTTTACTACATTGGTTCTTTTATTAGTATGAGACCACTTCCAAAGTCTGAAACTATATTTTACTATATTGGTAATTTTATTAGAATGAGTCCACTTTGATAGTCTGAAACTATATTTTACTACATTGGTAGTTTTATAAGTATTAGACCACTTCCATAGTCTGAAACTATATTTTACTACATTGGTAGTTTTATTAGTATGAGACAACTTCTATAGTCTGAAACTATATTTTACTACATTGGTAATTTTATTAGTATTAGACCACGTCCATAGTCTGAAACTATATTTTACTACATTGGTAGTTTTATAAGTATTAGACGACTTCCGTAGTCTTAAACTATATTTTACTACATTGGTAGTTTTATTAGTATTAGACCACTTCCATAGTCTGAAACTATATTTTACTACATTGGTTGTTTTATTAGTATAAGACAACTTCTATAGTCTAAAACTATATTTTACTACATTGGTAATTTTATTAGTATTAGACCACTTCCATAGTCAGAAACTATATTTTACTACATTAATAGTTTTATTAGTATGAGACCACTTCCATAATCTGAAACTATATTTTACTACATTGGTAGTTTTATTGGTATGAGACTACTTTTATAGTCTGAAACTATATTTTACTACATTGGTAGTTTTTTTTAGTATTAGACAACTTCTATAGTCTGAAACTATATTTTACTACATTGGTAGTTTTATTAGTATGAAGCCCCTTCCATAGTCTTAAACTATATTTTACTACATTGGTAGTTTAATTAGTATAAGACAACTTCCATAGTCTGAAACTATATTTTACTACATTGGTAGTTTTATTAGTATGAGACCACTTCCATAGTCTGAAACTATATTTTACTACATTCATAGTTTTATTAGTATGAGACCACTTCCCTAGTCTGAAACTATATTTTACTACATTGGTAGTTTTATGAGTATTAGACTACTTCCATAGTCTGAAACTATATTTTACTACATTGGTAGTTTTATAAGTATTAGACCACTTCCATATCTGAAACTATATTTTACTACATTGGTAGTTTTATTAGTATTAGACCACTTCCGTAGTCTGAAACTATATTTTACTACATTGGTAGTTTTATTAGTATTAGACCACTTCCATAGTCTGAAACTATATTTTACTACATTGGTAGTTTTATTAGTATTAGACCACTTCCGTAGTCTGAAACTATATTTTACTACATTGGTAGTGTTATTAGTATTAGACCACGTCCGTAGTCTGAAACTATATTTTACTACATTGGTAGTTTTATAAGTATTAGACCACTTCCGTAGTCTGAAACTATATTTTACTACATTGGAAGTTTTATTAGTATTAGACCACCTCCATAGTCTGAAACTATATTTTACTACATTGGTAGTTTTATTAGTATTAGACCACTTCCATAGTCTGAAACTATATTTTACTACATTGGTAGTTTTATAAGTATTAGACCACTTCCGTAGTCTGAAACTATATTTTACTACATTGGTAGTTTTATTAGTATGAGACCACTTCCATAGTCTGAAACTATATTTTACTACATTGGTAGTTTTATAAGTATTAGACCACTTCCGTAGTCTCAAACTGCATTGTACTACATTGGTAGTTTTATTAGTATGTGACCACTTCCGTAGTTAGAAACTATATTTTACTACATTGGTAGTTTTATAAGTATTAGACCACTTTCGTAGTCTGAAACTATATTTTACTACATTGGTAGTTTTATTAGTATAAGACCACTTCCATAGTCTGAAACTATATTTTACTACATTGGTAGTTTTATTAGTATTAGACCACTTCCATAGTCTGAAACTATATTTTACTACATTGGTAGTTTTATAAGTATTAGACCACTTCCGTAGTCTTAAACTATATTTTACTACATTGGTTGTGTTATTTGTATGAGACCACTTCCATAGTCTGAAACTATATTTTACTACATTGGTAGTTTTATTAGTATAAGACCACTTCCATAGTCTGAAACTATATTTTACTACATTAGTAGTTTTATTAGTATTAGACCACTTCCATAGTCTGAAACTATATTTTACTACATTGGTAGTTTTATTAGTATTAGACCACTTCCATTGTCTTAAACTATATTTTACTACATTGGTTCTTTTATTAGTATGAGACCACTTCCAAAGTCTGAAACTATATTTTACTATATTGGTAATTTTATTAGAATGAGTCCACTTTGATAGTCTGAAACTATATTTTACTACATTGGTAGTTTTATAAGTATTAGACCACTTCCATAGTCTGAAACTATATTTTACTACATTGGTAGTTTTATTAGTATGAGACAACTTCTATAGTCTGAAACTATATTTTACTACATTGGTAATTTTATTAGTATTAGACCACGTCCATAGTCTGAAACTATATTTTACTACATTGGTAGTTTTATAAGTATTAGACGACTTCCGTAGTCTTAAACTATATTTTACTACATTGGTAGTTTTATTAGTATTAGACCACTTCCATAGTCTGAAACTATATTTTACTACATTGGTTGTTTTATTAGTATAAGACAACTTCTATAGTCTAAAACTATATTTTACTACATTGGTAATTTTATTAGTATTAGACCACTTCCATAGTCAGAAACTATATTTTACTACATTAATAGTTTTATTAGTATGAGACCACTTCCATAATCTGAAACTATATTTTACTACATTGGTAGTTTTATTGGTATGAGACTACTTTTATAGTCTGAAACTATATTTTACTACATTGGTAGTTTTTTTTAGTATTAGACAACTTCTATAGTCTGAAACTATATTTTACTACATTGGTAGTTTTATTAGTATGAAGCCACTTCCATAGTCTTAAACTATATTTTACTACATTGGTAGTTTAATTAGTATAAGACAACTTCCATAGTCTGAAACTATATTTTACTACATTGGTAGTTTTATTAGTATGAGACCACTTCCATAGTCTGAAACTATATTTTACTACATTCATAGTTTTATTAGTATGAGACCACTTCCCTAGTCTGAAACTATATTTTACTACATTGGTAGTTTTATGAGTATTAGACTACTTCCATAGTCTGAAACTATATTTTACTACATTGGTAGTTTTATAAGTATTAGACCACTTCCATATCTGAAACTATATTTTACTACATTGGTAGTTTTATTAGTATTAGACCACTTCCGTAGTCTGAAACTATATTTTACTACATTGGTAGTTTTATTAGTATTAGACCACTTCCATAGTCTGAAACTATATTTTACTACATTGGTAGTTTTATTAGTATTAGACCACTTCCGTAGTCTGAAACTATATTTTACTACATTGGTAGTGTTATTAGTATTAGACCACGTCCGTAGTCTGAAACTATATTTTACTACATTGGTAGTTTTATAAGTATTAGACCACTTCCGTAGTCTGAAACTATATTTTACTACATTGGAAGTTTTATTAGTATTAGACCACCTCCATAGTCTGAAACTATATTTTACTACATTGGTAGTTTTATTAGTATAAGACCACTTCCATAGTCTGAAACTATATTTTACTACATTGGTAGTTTTATAAGTATTAGACCACTTCCGTAGTCTGAAACTATATTTTACTACATTGGTAGTTTTATTAGTATGAGACCACTTCCATAGTCTGAAACTATATTTTACTACATTGGTAGTTTTATAAGTATTAGACCACTTCCGTAGTCTCAAACTGCATTGTACTACATTGGTAGTTTTATTAGTATGTGACCACTTCCGTAGTTAGAAACTATATTTTACTACATTGGTAGTTTTATAAGTATTAGACCACTTTCGTAGTCTGAAACTATATTTTACTACATTGGTAGTTTTATTAGTATAAGACCACTTCCATAGTCTGAAACTATATTTTACTACATTGGTAGTTTTATTAGTATTAGACCACTTCCATAGTCTGAAACTATATTTTACTACATTGGTAGTTTTATAAGTATTAGACCACTTCCGTAGTCTAAAACTATATTTTACTACATTGGTTGTGTTATTTGTATGAGACCACTTCCATAGTCTGAAACTATATTTTACTACATTGGTAGTTTTATTAGTATAAGACCACTTCCATAGTCTGAAACTATATTTTACTACATTAGTAGTTTTATTAGTATTAGACCACTTCCATAGTCTGAAACTATATTTTACTACATTGGTAGTTTTTTTAGTATTAGACCACTTCCATTGTCTTAAACTATATTTTACTACATTGGTTGTTTTATTAGTATGAGACCACTTCCAAAGTCTGAAACTATATTTTACTATATTGGTAATTTTATTAGTATGAGACCACTTCCATAGTCTGAAACTATATTTTACTACATTGGTAGTTTTATAAGTATTAGACCACTTCCATAGTCTGAAACTATATTTTACTACATTGGTAGTTTTATTAGTATGAGACAACTTCTATAGTCTGAAACTATATTTTACTACATTGGTAATTTTATTAGTATTAGACCACGTCCATAGTCTGAAACTATATTTTACTACATTGGTAGTTTTATTAGTATGAGATCACTTCCATAATCTGAAACTATATTTGACTACATTGGTAGTTTTATTAGTATGAGACTACTTCCATAGTCTGAAACTATATTTTACTACATTGGTAGTTTTATTAGTATAAGACCACTTCCATAGTCTGAAACTATATTTTACTACATTGGTAGTTTTATTAGTATTAGACCACTTCCGTAGTCTGAAACTATATTTTACTACATTGGTTTTTTTATTAGTATGAGACCACTTACCAAGGCTGAAACTATATTTTACTACATTGGTAATTTTATTAGTATGAGACCACTTCCATAGTCTGAAACTATATTTTACAACATTGCTAGTTTTTTTTTGTATTAGACCACTTCCATAGTCTGAAACTATATTTTACTACATTGGTAGTTTTATTAGTATTAGACCACTTCCATAGTCTGAAACTATATTTTACTACATTGGTAGATTTATTAGTATTAGCCAACTTCCATAGTCTGAAACTATATTTTACTACATCGGTAGTTTTATTAGTATTAGACAATTTCTATAGTCTGAAACTATATTTTAGTACATTGGTAGATTTATTAGTATAAGCCAACAACCATAGTCTGAAACTATATTTTACTACATTGGTAGTTTTATTAGTATGAGACCACTTCCATAGTCTGAAACTATATTTTACTACATTGGTAGTGTTATTAGTATGTGACCACGTCCATAGTCTGAAACTATATTTTACTACATTGGTTGTTTTATAAGTATATGACAACTTCCATAGTCTGAAACTATATTTTACTACATTGGTGGTGTTATTAGTATAAGACCACTTCCATAGTCTGAATCTATGTTTGACTACATTGCTAGTTTTATAAGTATGAGACCACTTCCATAGTCTGAAACTATATTTTACTACATTGCTAGTTTTATAAGTATGAGACCACTTCCATAGTCTGAAACTATATTTTACTACATTGGTAGTGTTATTAGTATGAGAACTCTTCCATAGTCTGAAACTATATTTTACTACATTGGTAGTTTTATTAGTATGAGACCACTTCCATAGTCTGAACCTATATTTTACTACATTGGTAGTTTTATTAGTATGAGACCACTTCCATAGTCTGAACCTATATTTTACTACATTGGTAGTTTAATAAGTATTAGACCACTTCCATAGTTTGAAACTATATTTTACTACATTGGTAGTTTTATTAGTATGAGACCACTTCCATAGTCTGAAACTATATTTTACTACATTGGTAGTTTTATTAGTATGAGACAACTTCCATAGTCTGAACCTATATTTTACTACATTGGTAGTTTTATTAGTATGAGACCACTTCCATAGTCTGAACCTATATTTTACTACATTGGTAGTTTTATTAGTATGAGACCACTTCCATAGTCTGAAACTATATTTTACTACATTGGTAGTTTTATTAGTATTAAACAACTTCCATAGTCTGAAACTATATTTTACTACATTGGTAGTTTTATTAGTATGAGACCACTTCCATAGTCTGAAACTATATTTTACTACATTGGTAGTTTTATTAGTATTAGACCACGTCCATATTCTGAAACTATATTTTACTACATTCATAGTTTTATTAGTATTAGACCACTTCCGTAGTCTAAAACTATATTTTACTACATTGGTTGTGTTATTTGTATGAGACCACTTCCATAGTCTGAAACTATATTTTACTACATTGGTAGTTTTATTAGTATTAGACAACTTCCATAGTCTGAAACTATATTTTACTACATTGGTAGTTTTATTAGTATTAGACCACTTCCATAGTCTGAAACTATATTTTACTACATTGGTAGTTTTATTAGTATTAGACCACTTCCATTGTCTGAAACTATATTTTACTACATTGGTTGTTTTATTAGTATGAGACCACTTCCAAAGTATGAAACTATATTTTACTATATTGGTAATTTTATTAGTATGAGACCACTTCCATAGTCTGAAACTATATTTTACTACATTAGTAGTTTTATAAGTATTAGACCACTTCCATAGTCTGAAACTATATTTTACTACATTGGTAGTTTTATTAGTATGAGACAACTTCTATAGTCTGAAACTATATTTTACTACATTGGTAATTTTATTAGTATTAGACCACGTCCATAGTCTGAAACTATATTTTACTACATTGGTTGTTTTATTAGTATGAGACCACTTCCATAGTCTGAAACTATATTTTACTACATTAGTTGTTTTATAAGTATGAGACCACTTCCATAGTCTGAAACTATATTTTACTACATTGGTAGTTTTATTAGTATGAGACCACTTCCATAGTCTGAAACTATATTTTACTACATTGGTTGTGTTATTTGTATGAGACAACTTCCATAGTCTGAAACTATATTTTACTACATTGGTAGTTTTATTAGTATGAGACCACTTCCATAATCTGAAACTATATTTGACTACATTGGTAGTTTTATTAGTATGAGACTACTTCCATAGTCTGAAACTATATTTTACTACATTGGTAGTTTTATTAGTATTAGACCACTTCCATAGTCTGAAACTATATTTTACTACATTGGTAGATTTATTAGTATTAGCCAACTTCCATGGTCTGAAACTATATTTTACTACATCGGTAGTTTTATTAGTATTAGACAATTTCTATAGTCTTAAACTATATTTTAGTACATTGGTAGATTTATTAGTATTAGCCAACATCCATAGTCTGAAACTATATTTTACTACATTGGTAGTTTTATTAGTATGAGACCACTTCCATAGTCTAAAACTATATTTTACTACATTGGTAGTGTTATTAGTATGAGACCACGTCCATAGTCGGAAACTATATTTTACTACATTGGTACTTTTATTAGTATGAGACCACTTCCATAGTCTGAACCTATATTTTACTACATTGGTAGTTTTATTAGTATGAGACCACTTCCATAGTCTGAACCTATATTTTACTACATTGGTAGTTTTATTAGTATTAGACCACTTCCATAGTCTGAAACTATATTTTACTACATTGGTAGTTTTATTAGTATGAGACCACTTCCATAGTCTGAAACTATATTTTACTACATTGGTAGTTTTATTAGTATGAGACTACTTCCATAGTCTGAAACTATATTTTACTACATTGGTAGTTTTATTAGTATGAGACCACTTCCATAGTCTGAAACTGTATTTTACTACATTGGTAGTTTTATTTGTATTAGACAACTTCCATAGTCTGAAACTATATTTTACTACATTGGTAGTTTTATTAGTATTAAACAACTTCCATAGTCTGAAACTATATTTTACTACATTGGTAGTTTTATTAGTATTAGACCACTTCCATAGTCTGAAACTATATTTTACTACATTGGTAGTTTTATTAGTATTAGACCAGGTCCTTAGTCTGAAACTATATTTTACTACATTCATAGTTTTATTAGTATTAGACAACTTCCATAGTCTGAAACTATATTTTACTACATTGGTAGTTTTATTAGTATTAGACCACTTCCATAGTCTGAAACTATATTTTACTACATTGGTAGTTTTATTAGTAGGAGACCACTTCCATAGTCTGAAACTATATTTTACTACATTGGTTGTTTTATTAGTATAAGAGCACCTCCATAGTCTGAAACTATATTTTAGTACATTGGTAGTTTTATTAGTATGAGACCACTTCCATAGTCTGAAACTATATTTTACTACATTGGTAGTTTTATTAGTATTAGGCAACTTCCATAGTCTGAAACTATATTTTACTACATTGGTAGTTTTTTTTAGTATTAGACAACTTCTATAGTCTGAAACTATATTTTACTATATTGGTAATTTTATTAGTATGAGACCACTTCCATAGTCTGAAACTATATTTTACTACATTGGAAGTTTTATAAGTATTAGACCACTTCCATAGTCTGAAACTATATTTTACTACAGTGGTAGTTTTATTAGTATGAGACCACTTCCATAGTCTGAAACTATATTTTACTACATTGGTAGTTTTATTAGTATGAGACCACGTCCATAGTCTGAAACTATATTTTACTAAATTGGTAGTTTTATTAGTATGAGACCACTTCCATAATCTGAAACTATATTTGACTACATTGGTAGTTTTATTAGTATGAGACTACTTCCATAGTCTGAAACTATATTTTACTACATTGGTAGTTTTATTAGTATAAGACCACTTCCATAGTCTGAAACTATATTTTACTACATTGGTTGTTTTATTAGTATTAGACCACTTCCATGGTCTGAAACTATATTTTACTACATTGGTTTTTTTATTAGTATGAGACCACTTACCAAGGCTGAAACTATATTTTACTACATTGGTAGTTTTATAAGTATTAGACCACTTCCATATCTGAAACTATATTTTACTACATTGTTTGTTTTATTAGTATTAGACCACTTCCATAGTCTGAAACTATATTTTACTACATTGGTAGTTTTATTAGTATTAGACCACTTCTATAGTCTGAAACTATATTTTACTACATTGGTAGTTTTATAAGTATTAGACCACTTCCATATCTGAAACTATATTTTACTACATTGGTAGTTTTATTAGTATTAGACCACTTCCATAGTCTGAAACTATATTTTACTACATTGGTAGTTTTATAAGTATAAGACCACTTCCATAGTCTGAAACTATATTTTACTACATTAGTAGTTTTATTAGTACGAGACCACTTCCATAGTCTGAAACTATATTTTACTACATTGGTAGTTTTATTAGTATTAGACCACTTCCATAGTCTGAAACTATATTTTACTACATTGGTAGTTTTATTAGTATTAGACCACTTCCATAGTCTGAAACTATATTTTACTATATTGGTAGTTTTATTACTATTAGACCACTTCCATTGTCTGAAACTATATTTTACTACATTGGTTCTTTTATTAGTATGAGACCACTTCCAAAGTCTGAAACTATATTTTTCTATATTGGTAATTTTATTAGAATGAGACCACTTCCATAGTCTGAAACTATATTTTACTACATTGGTAGTTTTATAAGTATTAGACCACTTCCGTAGTCTGAAACTATATTTTACTACATTGGTGGTTTTATTAGTATTAGACCACTTCCATAGTCTGAAACTATATTTTACTACATTGGTAGTTTTATTAGTATTAGACCACTTCCATAGTCTGAAACTATATTTTACTACATTGGTAGTTTTATAAGTTTTAGACCACTTCCGTTGTTCTGAAACTATATTTTACTACATTGGTAGTTTTATTAGTATTAGACTACTTCCGTAGTCTGAAACTATATTTTACTGCATTGGTAGTTTTATAAGTATTAGACCACTTCCGTAGTCTGAAACTATATTTTACTACAATAGTAGTTTTATTAGTATTAGACCACTTCCATAGTCTGAAACTATATTACTACATTGGTGGTTTTATTAGTAGTAGACCACTTCCATAGTCTGAAACTATATTTTACTACATTGGTAGTTTTATAAATATTAGACCACTTCCGTAGTCTGAAACTATATTTTACTACATTGGTAATTTTATTAGTATTAGACCACTTTCATAGTCTGAAACTATATTTTACTACATTGGTAGTTTTATAAGTATTAGACCATTTCTATTGTCTGAAACTATATTTTACTACATTGGTAGTTTTATTAGTATTAGACCACTTCCATAGTCTGAAACTATATTTTACTACATTGGTAGTTTTATAAGTATTAGACCACTTCCGTAGTCTGAAACTATATTTTACTACATTGGTAGTTTTATAAGTATTAGACCACTTCCATAGTCTGAAACTATATTTTACTAAATTGGTAGTTTTATTAGTATTAGACCACTTCCATAGTCTGAAACTATATTTTACTACATTGGTAGTTTTATGAGTATTAGACCACTTCCATAGTCTGAAACTATATTTTACCACATTGGTAGTTTTATTAGTATTAGACCACTTCCATAGTTAGAAACTATATTTTACTACATTGGTAGTTTTATAAGTATTAGACCACTTTCGTAGTCTGAAACTATATTTTACTACATTGGTAGTTTTATTAGTTATAGACCACTTCCGTAGTCTGAAACTATATTTTACTACATTGGTAGTTTTATAAGTATTAGACGACTTCCGTAGTCTGAAACTATATTTTACTACATTGGTAGTTTTATTAGTATTAGACCACTTCAATAGTCTGAAACTATATTTTACTATATTGGTAGTTTTATTAGTATTAGACCACTTCCATAGTCTGAAACTATATTTAACTACATTGGTAGTTTTATAAGTATTAGACCACTTCCGTAGTCTGAAACTATATTTTACTACATTGGTAGTTTTATTAGTATTAGACCACTTCCATAGTCTGAAACTATATTTTACTACATTGGTAGTTTTATAAGTATTAGACCACTTCCATAGTCTGAACCTATATTTTACAACATTGGTAGTTTTATTAGTAAAAGACCACTTCCATAGTCTGAAACTATATTTTACTACATTGGTAATTTTATTAGTATTAGACCACTTCCATAGTCAGAAACTATATTTTACTACATTGGTAGTTTTATTAGTATTAGACCACTTCCATAGTCTGAAACTATATTACTACATTGGTGGTTTTATTAGTAGTAGACCACTTCCATAGTCTGAAACTATATTTTACTACATTGGTAGTTTTATAAGTATTAGACCACTTCCGTAGTCTGAAACTATATTTTACTACATTGGTAGTTTTATTAGTATTATACCACTTCCATAGTCTGAAACTATATTTTACTACATTGGTAGTTTTATTAGTATTAGACCACTTTCGTAGTCTGAAACTATATTTTACTACATTGGTAGTTCTAGTAGTATTATACTACTTCCCTTACAACAACACAAAATATCGAGTTAGTGGGACGCAACCCCAATTAATTTCAGATTAATATATCGTCCATTCGCCTTGGTGAATAAGCTCACCTTATCAAAACTTCAAGCAGTGAGAATACCAATTGATTGGAACGGGGAGTCTTATTATCGTCGCACTGTGAAAGCAATTAACACAGTTGTTAGCCCCAATTAAAAATATCTACATTGGATGACGATTATCTGTATTACAATTATCGTAACAAGACTTTCTCTGTTCGGCGAATTAAATGACAATTGTTTTAGCCATGGAAAATTGCAAATCGTTGTCATTGACTTCTCGTAGCATCCGTGGACGGAAGTGAACGAGCGGCCATGTTGATTTTGTTCAAAATAGACAACGTGATCAGTTTACTTTTTCATATATGTTGGTGTATCACTCATGTTTCTCACGAAGTGATGTCGATGTTTTTATTGTCTTACTAAAACAAATACGATAGTAATAAATACACAATCAAGCATCAGTTTTTTTTTCTTTCTTTGCTGGTTCACACGACAATGGAAATAGTTACTCATTATAAATGGCAGCCGAGAAGATTTGCTAATTTATGTTTTCAACTTTGAACAGGGGGGGGGGGCGGCTAAGTCTAAGTAAGTAATAGGGAACGAATTTACGCTAGTTGAGAACATTTTAGTAATAAACTGTATTTAGAAATAATAGTAAAACAATAAACTTACATGAGAATTCGAGGGTTTATTTCATGGAATAGTTTAAATAATGTAACATGTGTAACATCCTATTATATATTACGTGAGATAATATCACTATCTATATAAAGTAGGTATGTTTATATATTTGTATTTATTTCTAAACTTATTAATCGATCATTATGAATTTTTGGAATATACAGGGTGATTAATAAGTCACTTAGCTATTTAAAATGATTACCATATGAAGCACAAATATACTATGAAATTTTGATAATTGTTATCTTATTCTCTAATTACTGCTATTTGTTATTTTAAATTTGTTCGTTTATATATTTGTTTCTATATATATTTATTTTTATTTATTTAAATTTGTGTAAATCATCATATATGCTTTTTTTTCAGGCAGTATGTCATTTACAATTGAAGCGCGAATTTTTATTGTTATTTATATTGCCAAATTTGATGAATCTTCCACACTTGTTGAAAGGCAATGACGACCTCAAATCAAAAATCACTGCCGAGTTTGTTAAAATTAATTAATCAAATATGCTACAAAGAGTCGTAAATTCCTTGAAAAAAAGAATGGAGCTATGCATGCAGAACGAAGGTGGAAATTTTGAAAATCTGCTGTAATTTTAAACTCCCATAAATGAATTTGTTGAATAAACTTTCTGTTTTGTATTACCGTATTTTTTAACTTCAGAATTTCAAAAATGAATAGCTAAGTGACTTATGAATCACCCTGTACATTTCCTGGTATGTCTCATTTTTACTGATTTACGGCATATCAATCTTTTGTGATTGTTTTTAAAACTACTAAACACAATAGCTTTTGTAAACGATTCATTAGTCAATTTAGTTTATTTTTTTACGGCATATCGACACTTTTGAGGGTTATTTAATGCCAAACATATTGGAAATTATTCATTTTTTACGATTAGTTAAAACTAGATTGATACCCCATATGTTAATCACCGCAGTCAGGGCAGGTTCGTATCCTACAAAGGAGAGTAAGAATACAATTTTAAATAAACTGACAGTAGCATTAACAGAATAAACAGTGTTTAAAGCAGGAAACGTGAAACAATTGCAGAAAAATGACAATTTCAAACTTCTGTCATGCATGGAAGTTCATAAACATACCGATTATCCTGCTAGACCGAGGAAACGCCGCGTGAAAACAAGTTCGTTCATACCCAAAAAACGGGCAAATGATTGAAGACAAGAACAAGTTTATTCGTCTGGATCGTTAGTTTCAAATCGCTGACCCATGGGGTGAGGATGGAAGACAGAGAGAGTCGATAACTAATCATATTTTATCAGAACATTTATAAAACCACGTGTGTGCACCTCTTCTGCTCCCTCTCTTCTTCAGCCATGTATCGTCACATCCGTTTTTAGCAACCAGAAGGTCGAGCTGACATAAGTTTACCCAGGAACCTAATTTCCTGTTTACGTGCGAATTAAAATCATCGGATATATACTAGCGAACGTACCCTAACTATTCAACAGCAATTGAAGCAAAATGTGTCTAATGTGTATATATATATATATATATATATATATATATATATATAAAATAAAAAATAAAAAACGAATAATCCGGAAACACAAATTAATTTTTTTTCTTCAAATTGCTAAAAAAAAAGATGGCGACCTAAACGCCACCCTCCCTCCAAAAAGAAAATCAAAATTCCAAAATGGCCGAAATGTCAGAATTTCTCCATTGAAAAGTAATTTGTTTTGTTTTTTCTATTCTGAAACAAACAGAAATAAATTGTTGCTGTTTTTTAAGATTTTTTTCTCCTTCGAAATACAGAGGAGAAAATTGAATACATAAGGATAACAATTATAAGAACTCTTCTTTTTTTTTTCGTTAAACGCCGAGAGAGTTTGCTGCTGCTGCTGCTGATGATGATGATCATCATCATCATGCTGTTCATGCTGCTGCTGTTGCTGCTGCTGCTGCTGATGATGATTCGTGTTCATGTTCCTAAAAAGAAGACGAAATATTTGAAGAGAAAAAAAAGAAAAATGAAGACGAAGAACGAGCGAACAATAAACTGATAGATAGATGTATAGATAGATAGATAGATAGATAGATAGAGAGAGAGAGAGAGAGATAGAGAGATAGAGAGAGAGAGAAAGAGAGAGAGACAGGGAGAGAGAGAGAGAAAGAAAGATAGAGAGAGAGAGAGAGACGTCCTTCCGCATTTACTCCAATACTTAGACACGATATTAAAAGGTTATTTAGCAGAACGGGTTAAGATTAAAGTTATGGTTCGTTTTATTTACATTCTGAAATTATCACTAAAAACTTTTACTTTTTATTCAAAGTTAATTTTAGTGTCAGTATTTTTAAAATTCTATTTTTACCTTTTATTGAAAGTGAATTTTAGTGTCAGTATTTTCAAAATTGTATTTTTTCTCATCCACTCTTTTATCAACCTTGTTTGCAAGTAAAATCTGTAAATTGAACGAAAGTGTATACGTTATTTTGGGACACCCTGTATACATTAAGTTATATATATATATATATATATAGTAAGCTATGAAAATATATTTATGACAATTAAGCTACACAGTACTAGCAAACCACTATTGGGAGCTCAAAGAAAATGGACGCTCACCAATAATTGAATGGAAAATAATACGACAGGCCAGTACATGTAGAAATTTAGACGACCCGTGTAGATTATGCCCGAATGAAAAATTTGAAATCCTAAATTTTAAAGATCCCTGAAGTGATCCTGTAGAAGTGATATAGAAAACAGCTGCTTACACAGAAATAAATTTACCCTAGGCTAACGACAAATAAATAAATAAATAAATAAACAAATAAGTAAAAAAACAAAACTAAACAAAAACTTAACAATTTAAAAATTAAAACCTAAAATACAATAACAAGGAACCAAGTATTAACATAAATTCACCCATTATATTGACAAAACAAAAGAAAACAGGATATATGCAAATCTATAGAAAACAGAACACTAGAACAGGATATAGGAAGTAACACCAAGAAGACCTTCGTTTGTGAGAAGCCCAAGGATTGGCTTAGAGAACAACAAACAATATGATCGGTTAACTAGCTAGCCGTGTATATAAAAACACTCGGCAAAATAACTCCATGCATTTAAGCCTGAAGATTTCCCCCTGGGAATGAAACGCGGGAGCCTCTGTGTAGCTTAATTGCCATAAATATATTTTCATAGCTTACTACCTTACTCTACTTACGTATCGAGCACTGTTGAAGTAAATACTGAAAATTGATACATAAAAAATTATATCTCCTTATAAAATTTTATGTGGATACATGAATACTATATATATATATATATATATATATATATATATATATATATATATATATATATATATATATAACCCATGAAACATTTATTCATTTTTTTAACGTTATCTTATGACACCCTGTATACATTAAGTTATATATATATATATATATATATATATATATATATATATATATATATATATATATATATATATATATATATATATATATATATGATAATTTTATTTACACAGACATGCACAAAATCTGCGACACTGGCATGTCGATGTTATCGATCAACAGTTACTATAAACTGAGATCTCATCAGGCAGAGTTAGAATCCGATCTTAACCTCAGATCATATTTGGAGAGAATGAAGTGGAGGGATAGAGAAAGAGAAGAAGAAGGAAAGAAATTTAACATTTCAAAAATTAAAGCCGTTAAAAAATTAAAATTAAAATTAAAATTAAAAATTAAAAAATCTAAGAAACAAAAAACAGAAAACAAAAATCTAAAATCTAGAATCTAAAACAAACAGGGCAAATAAATAAATAAATAAATAAATAAAAATATAAGGTGGAAAGAGGAACAAATAGTGATGAGGGGAGAGGTGGTAAGAAGGTAGACACATAGAGGAAAAAGAAGGAGAGAGAGAGGGCGTCTGTTGATTCAGATCAAGAGGGAAGGAGGGGGGTTAAATGGCAAATAGATTTAACGAATCGAAACGAATTCGAATTATTTAAAAAATTGTTCGAACTTTTAAAAAGATATAAATGAAAATAATTATACAATGTCGACTGAGATGTTCTTAGTATGATTTTATTTTTGTTTTATATAACAAAGAAAATATATTAAAAATGAATTTCGTTTCTGTACTTTCTAACATATTCAGTTATTTCATGGACCTTACCGATAATTGCCCAAAATACCACAGATTGCATTGAATAAAAATTTTGAAATGAATCTAAATTCATTTAAACTTATTTGACTGATAAAATGTAATTATTAATCATTTATCCTTAGACGTTTCATTTTTGAAGATGTGTCGATCGAAACGTGCCTCTAGTTTCTAGTTTTTAGTAGAACGTGGTTTTGTCTTTTTCCTTCTACGACTTTTAATGAATGATCTTTTGACTATTAAATGTAGTCAAACAAAATTTGTTTGTTTTTCTCCCCTTCCTTACATGTAATGTTGTCCCCCGATTTATTATGGTCCGCTTGTTCTTTTTTAATTACATGGGAGGGAATTTTGAATTAACTGATACATCTTCATTAGCACCGATGGGGTCATAGTTATACATTACATAATCACCCTAAGTCCGAGGGAACATGTATCAACTTGTGAAACTTACTGACAATGTATAAGAATATAGAGGGATTGATAGGTGTTATTATTCATGGTGAATTTTGGTTAACGGGTATACAATATTATATCATACAGGTGTGCTAATACGCACGAGATGAATGGGATAATTCATGTTTTTCTTATATGTATAACTTGTAATTTCAGTTGGAAATGTCACTACTATAAATTTTAGTCTATATAGGTCGTTCTATGAGGTTTTAACTCGAATTCAACTATATACACTAAGCGAGACGAATGTCCTATTTTTTAATTTAATATAATAAGAGTTTTTAGTTTTTTGTCTCCATTTTTAATTTTTAATTTTTGATTCTTAATTGAGAATCAAATACTGGTCTAAGAGGAAATAATTATGTATTTTTGTCTCGCAATAGGCTTTATGAAACTAGTAAATATTTTAGTCATTTTTCGTGATTTAATGGGATAAATAAAAATTTCAATCAATAATTAAATATTAAATATGACTGACTATAATTTTAAATTTTATTTTCGTTAAAAAATAAAATAATAATATAATTGACGGAACAATTTATCTTTCTGGAACTCGCACTTGAAGATAATTCAGAGAGATTATTATTTACATTAGTTAGCATGTTAAATTAACCGCATTTTCGTATAAAACGTTTTCTTACAGGTATAATTTATCTTCAGGATTAATAATAATTTATCAATTGTTTTTCCAAGTTGTTTTGTGGGAAATCCCTTCATCGGGGTTTTACGTTGCCCTTGAAGATGGTTCGGCTGACCTAGTTGAGATTGAGTTATACGTGACCGCTTGAGGAGTTGTTTTAGATTTCGGATGTAGTTTTTCTTTGGAGTGGGAGATCCTAAATGTTTGTCACTATTCTTCATGTGAGTTCTTTTCATGTATTTCGGTAAGCAGTTATTTTCTGTAAATACTTCTTTAACTCTTCCAATTTTCCTTTCGGCTGTCTTTGGAATAATGTTTTCCTATTACCATTAAATGAACTACTGCTCTGAAGAACAGCAATGTTATCTAAATACTATATATTTCTTTTGACATTTAAATTGATAAATAATATTACTGATGTGTTAGGGCATGAGAACATCATTGTGTACGGATTTTAACAAAGGTCGAGCAGAAAAAAACAATTCTAGAGTTCGAAGCCTGATAACAACGACGCACAGCTACAGAAACCTATTTCGCAAATTTTATGCTAATATTACCTAACCATGTTAATCTGAGGTACGTCTGACATTTTAGAGAACTAAGAAGTTTAGGCTGATGAAAGTGGGTGATCCTGGTAACGATATTAGAATTAAGAATATCGAGAGGGTAACCATTTTCGGTGAGCCTGATGGGCTAAGAGCTAAGACGTTGGAATTTGAGTTTGAAACATGACTTGGCTTCCAAAATTCGATTCCGGCGACCGATGTGAATAATTCCTCTCTACACTGACGATTCCCGTAAGGATGAAATGTATACGTATTTAGATAAAAACAGATATATATATATATATATATATATATATATATATATATATGTTATTGAGCCTTTATATGTATATATATATATATATATATATATATATATATATATATATAGAGAGAGAGAGAGAGAGAGAGAGAGAGAGAGAGAGAGAGAGAGAAGAAAAAAGAGTAATAAATATGCGACGATTGTCCAAATTTATTTCAAATTTCAATTGTTCCATGCAAGGTGTATTCAGTAATAAACTAGTGTTTATTATTTTTTCCTTAAGCCAAGGCTTTTCAAAGGAAAGAATAATAAACACTAGTTTATTACTGAATACACCTTGCATTGAACAATTGAAATTTGAAATAAATTTGGAAAATCGTCGCATATTTATCACTCTTTTTTCTTCTATCTCTACAATTGCTCTATCTCGTATATTGAGCTAATACTCTTCACAATAGGTTCCATCTACTAACAGTTTTTACTTTGGTTTATATTTGATCCTATATATATATATATATATATATATATATATATATGTATATATATATACGTTGATTTTTTGTTGTGTGGAAATAAATATATGAGTACTCGATTATTTTATAAGAGCGTAATATTTATTTATGAATTTTAGAGATGTTCAAGTCCCAATGTTTTTAATGTCACATACATGTTAACTCGTTTGGTGTATGGAATATTATACAATATATTATGGCGAATTCTTGCTTGTTGATGTCATGATGGAAATATATTGGACAGAAATTTGATGCTTGTTAGATATAATAAGATTTCTATGCATATACGTGTCTGTCTTGTTCTTTCTATATATTTGTATCTTTCTAACTCAGTGTGTAAATGGCTATGTCGGTGTGTTAATTGCCGTTTTTAGGTAAGAACTTACACTTGTGCCTGCGTGTGTATTGTCGTTGTATTTGCAGGTGCGTGTCGGTGGGTGCGTGTCAATCTGTTTCAATCCTTTCAAGTTAGTGATGTCATCTTTTAATAGAAACGCACATGATGAAAACAACCAATTGAATTTTGAATGATTATCTCGCGGTATTCACGAATCTTTGGCAAAAGAATGAATAAAGGAATAAAAATCTAATAAATTCAATTAAACATTTAAACAATTTTGTTTTCAATTGAAATGTTTTCATGTTCAGCTGACAACGGAGAAGATTTCCAACCGGTTTGGAACAGGAAAAGGAATCCCAACGAACTCATTACTCGTTTGATATAAACTTAATAAGTGACACGCGTTCTCTCCATGAGTGATGCATTCTCCGATGATAAAATGAAAGGGGCCCGACACGACCATGGGAAACTCACAGCCAAATGTTAAATACGGTCTCTCAATTCACAATTACCCAAAATAGCGGAAATCTATCGTTAAGTTTATTAGATTTTTTTCGCACAAAATCCGACATATTTTTTAGTCTTTAAAAAACTTTATTTAATGTTATAACTCTATTATCAAATTTATTTTTTATGTTTTTCAATATTTTCTTGTATAATGTGTGGAAATAAAAAGGAAAAAAATTAAAAAAACGATGTCGACATTTTGAAAAAATAAAAACAGTTGTGGACACTGCAACATATTTCGCACGCAAAATTGTCTTAAAAAATAATGTTAAATATATTTTCTTTCGTTAAAAAAGGCCCACAATGTTTGGGTTTGGGATATGTGTGGCCAAAATTACGCGACAAAGTAGTAATCATATTTATATATTAGGAAGATTTAACGATGGATGCAAATCTGGAAGCAATGTTTCCTGATGGAAAGAAATGGAAACTGCGATAGAAATTAAGATGAAAGATTGCTAAGATGGAGAAACACGCATGTATTGTAGATAAAGATATTAAGATAACAACAAATACAAAGATATATAAAGAGATGAGATAAATACGTAAATGAATAACAGGCTTACATATAGAGAACTATATACAAGTACGAAGACACGTATCTGTATATATATATATATATATATATATATATATATATATATATATATATAATTTTACTTTAGTCGAAGTTCTCAGAAATCAAGGGGCCCCTATCTGAAGCTAACACTAGATCTCCAAATGAGATACATAGATATTTGAATATTCTATTAAAGTTATCTTCTATCTCTCAAACGTTGAGTTAGTAAAGAGGTTAAAAACATTAATTTCCTCTCCCCCAATTGACACTGGGCAATTGAGACGAGGAAAATGTTTATGTTATAGTATATCTTTCTTTTGGTGTCTTCGTCTTACAGGATTCCAAGATAAGAATTCATCTGGTTTGGTGGAGTATCCAGCTAAGTTTTGTTATTTAAGGTAACCTTACTTGGAGAGAGTGCACCATTTCTCGTATAAGCTAATGTATAGTCGTGTCGAGGGGATCTTATTTGGGCTTCGAATACTATGTTATTTTGAACATTTGGTCAGGGTTAACTTATAAGGTGTACTATCCTCATGTCAGGTTATCCTGACAAACTCTTGTACAAACTCTTGACCGAAGACACTTGAAGGGGGTGTCCGGTAGGTAATTGAATGGAATAGTGTATAGTATGAGCTGATAGCTCTGATATTTCGATTCAAATGGTCAAATCTTACCCATAGTTGCAGCTTATAATATAGTAAGAAAAGTTCCAGATAGCTAGGTGCACATAGACCTCTTTTAAGAATGTGTAAGTGTACTTAGGTATTATTGGCAAGATTTGACTACATTTTCACCTTTCACACGAAACAAGAGTGGACATCCTATTGGCTGATTTAATCATGTGACATACAAGGATTTGGAGATAGAACAGTTGCAGTTTGAAATCTAGTATGAAAAGTTCGTAGGTAAGCAAATAGAGCGATATTTTTAGCTAATTAAGTATTTATTCTAACTGTTCAAGCTGAGTGTACGATTATTTGTTTTTTGGTCATTACGTCATCGATACAAAACTTGTTCAAGTTACTTCACGAAGAAAGTTAACTTTTATTTTGGGACAATAATTTAAAGACAAAACAAAATAAAATAAGACAAGTTTTATACTTACTTTTTTAACGAATACATTTTTATGTTTAAACACAAAATGTCTTTTAAAACCTAAACGAACATTTTTATAGAAATTTGAACAAAACTTTATTTTCTTTTGTACTTTTTTTTGTACTTTAGTACTTTATTTTTAAATACATAGAAATAGATATGGAAACATGTAAGTTATTTCCATTTAATGCCATATAAGGGTCGTCTGTCATATGACAATTTATGATACGTAAAATCTCGGTTTCATTTAAATCGATTGAATGTGTTGGTAACGAAATCCAAAGAACGCATCACATACGACAAAAAAACTTAGTTCACTCCAAACAAGTCAACTTACCACTGTAGACGTAAGGGGCAATTAAGAATTAGTTTGGGGTGGGGGTCATCCTAAATTTGGAGCTGTGCAGAGAGGTGCTTGTTCACATTAGTTTTAAATTTCTGTATGTAAGTACAGTCGGGAAACAGGGAGCAGGAAGATAGTTCCAAAGGCCGGCAGCTTGAGGAAAGAAGCTATTGGAGTGAAAAGCTCTCCGGCATCTGGGGACCTCCACAGTGAATGGATGGGATTTATCTGATTGTCGGGTTGATCGAGTGTATTTACGTTGAGGGGGCACCAGAACAGCAAGTTCATTGGAGCACATTTCATTAAAACAAGCACAAGGATGCAACATTGCCTCGAATGGACATGGACTAGAACTCGGTGAATAGTGATGGCGCTATTAGATTAGATACTCTTTTTTTGGACTGGTAGATGGTGTACCAGCCCACATGAGGCAACAATACTCCATGCATGGGCGAATGGTGTCTTTGTAGAGATATAGGATATTGTCAGGCGTGAGATGTTTTCTAGCTCGGTTGAGGGAACCCACTTTTTGCAGCAGCCTTGGCAATGTCTTCTATGTATTTGTTCCAATTCATGTTACCTGTGAAGGTTAGGCGAAGTAGTTTGAACACTGGACTTTCAGGTAGGGTGTTATTTGCCATGACAATCGGCGGCTGAAGAGTTTTCTTGTAATTGTTAAAGGAAAGGTTCCTTATTTTAGCAACATTGAATGTTACCATCCATTTATGACCTCATTCCTCATTCCACTACAGACTGGAGGTTACTTTCTAAGGATTAAGCCATTGCCTCAGATATGTGCGCGTCCGGTTTACCCACATGACGAGAGTAGAGCGTGGTGTCGTCAACAAATATATCTATCTCAGACACAATGTCATCATGAAAATCAAGAACAACAAAGGTCCAAGTGCACCTTGTCATTTGGATTGACCCTCTTTATTTTTTTAGTTTGATTATATTTTTAAATTCGGCGGTTAAAAAACAATTCATGAATTTTTCAATTTAACTCATATTTTGTTAACTGTTGAATTATGTATTTCTTGAATATACCAATCCCACATGTAATCAGTTTATCACGTACGTTCTTACGCATACATGAAAATATTAACACACAACCAAGGCTTGATAGTCTTGTCTAACCCACTATTGAATTAAATCACTAAGTAACGGCTTTTTACCTCCGCCAAAATCTTATATTTTCCGTCGAGTTGTTGGTTTGTCACTATGTTTGTTGGCATTATTATTTCTGTATTTTACCAGATACACGCAAACACATAAAACAATAAGAAAGAGTTTGAATTATCTACTGGAGAGTTTGAATTACCTAAAAGGAAGTTTGAATTATCTACTAGACAAATCATCAGGTGTCTTCGGTCTCTGTGTTCAAGGGTTTGTCAGGACAGCATGACATGAGGATACTCCCCCCTCCAAGTAAAACCTGACAAAATATTCAAAATAATATAGTATTCGAAGCCCCAATAAGATACAATTGCTCATACGAGGAACGGTGCAACTTATCCAAGTAATGTTACCTCATATTCATACTAGATGAATTCTTGTCCTGTAATTCAGTAAGACCAAGAGAAGAAAAGAAATATATACTATAACATAACAATTAATAAATATATACTATAACATAACAATTAATAAATATATACTATAACATAACAATTAATAAATATATACTATAACATAACAATTAATAAATATATACTATAACATAACAATTACTAAATATATACTATAACATAACAATTAATAAATATATACTATAACATTACAATTAAGAAACATACTATAACATAACAATTAATAAATATAGACTATAACATAACAATTAATAAATATATACTATAACATAACAATTAATAAATATATACTATAACATTACAATTAAGAAACATACTATAACATAACAATTAATAAATATAGACTATAACATAACAATTAATAAATATATACTATAACATAACAATTAATAAATATATACTATAACATTACAATTAAGAAACATACTATAACATAACAATTAATAAATATATACTATAACATAACAATTAATAAATATATACTATAACATAACAATTACTAAATATATACTATAACATAACAATTAATAAATATATACTATAACATAACTATTAATAAATATATACTATAACATAACAATTAATAAATATATACTATAACATTACAATTAAGAAACATACTATAACATAACAATTAATAAATATATACTATAACATAACAATTAATAAATATATACTATAACATAACAATTAATAAATACATACTATAACATAACAATTAATAAATATATACTATAACATTACAATTAAGAAACATACTATAACATAACAATTAATAAATATAGACTATAACATAACAATTAATAAATATATACTATAACATTACAATTAAGAAACATACTATAACATAACAATTAATAAATATATACTATAACATAACAATTAATAAATATATACTATAACATTACAATTAAGAAACATACTATAACATAACAATTAATAAATACATACTATAACATAACAATTAATAAATATATACTATAACATTACAATTAAGAAACATACTATAACATAACAATTAATAAATATATACTATAACATAACAATTAATAAATATATACTATAACATTACAATTAAGAAACATACTATAACATAACAATTAATAAATATATACTATAACATAACAATTAATAAATATATACTATAACATAACAATTAATAAATACATACTATAACATAACAATTAATAAATATATACTATAACATTACAATTAAGAAACATACTATAACATAACAATTAATAAATATATACTATAACATAACAATTAATAAATATATACTATAACATAAACTATTGGAGAGAGAAATTAAGTTTATTTCTGAATGTTTTAGATGGGGATTGATAACTATTAATAACTTAGAACTGAATTTAACTTAGTACCAGATCCACTGCGCCATGGGTGTTTGCGGGCAAGGTTTAAAATTATGCAAGAGAAAATAAATGTACGTAAATTCTTAATTTCAAGCGCTGTAACCATTAGACCACGATATATATATATATATATATATATATATATATATATATATATATATATATATATATATATATATATATATATATATATGCCATATTCGTACAAATGTATGTAAAAATGATATTCTAGTTTAAAAAACCCTGCACTAATCCATCGATACATTAACTTTTCTTCTATCTTTTTTCAATTTACGATCGGTCAAAACGAGGTTGTGTACTATTTTTATGTATTTCAGAACAAATTCTGAATTTTGTTGACTTTTTCTGTTCAGCATCATTTGTGTTTGTTTAGTATCATTTGTGTCTGTTAAGCATCATTTGTGTCTATACAACTACAATTTTAAGTCAGCATCTTAACCTTTGTACAGACGGAGAAGAGTCCAAATAACACTTATCAAGCCATGGCTTCGCTTGAACAGTATTTTGTCTATCAGAAACCAATGCTTTATCAACACACGAAATTAAAATATTTCCATTATTTTGAAAATCTGCAACAGTAGCTTCACTTAAATAACTGTAATTTGTAAACTAATGCTCTGAATGGGCTCAAATTTTGACAGGTACCATTTGAAGGTTAGTACTTATAAATTTCATGCGCCTATTTTTATTCATGGTGCTATCAATATGACAATCTCTGAAATTATTTAGTGATGTGTAGTATAAGCTTAGAATTATCTACTTATATAGAGTATATACACTACAGGTTTCGCGTTTACGGGTTCAATAGCCCAAAAGTAGCAAACGGAGACACACACACGTCTCAATATTCGTACAAATGTGTGTAAAGACGATAGAGTGGTTCAAAAACAAAGCGAACCAGTTTATCGATACATTAAGAAATATGAGACATCAAAGAGCATATGTGTCTGCGTCTCGATTTCAAATTGCATTGCAATTCCCAGATGTGATCAGCTTTTTCTAACTGTTTCAACTCGACTTTACTCATGACACTAAACAAATCGAGTCTTATTTGAACGTGAATGGTTGGTCTGTTACTTACGAAAGGGCGATTCCCCAACTGGTTTCAGAAAATCGAGTTGCTGGCTTGTATATGTAGAGACCAATAAGTGTTATGGAAGGGACAACAGTGACCGGTCCTATGAGACGTAGGAGATAACCAATGATGCCGAATGTCCCCATTAGCATATGGATGAAACCAGCAATGGCTAGGCTTCCGGAAAGCTGAAAAACATATTAAATAAATATATGAGGGATGTTGTAAAAGGTAGGATATTCGACTGGATGTCATAAATAATGACTAGAAAATAGAATTATATAAAAAAATGAAGCAAATAAACATGTAGAATTAAATATGAAAACCACGAGGAAATGGAAAATAAAAATTATATTAAAAATGGAAAACCTGCAAAAAAATAACAAAATTAAACAAGAAAAAGAAAAAGCGAGAATAGGTAAAAATAAAAAATACGAAGAAAAAGTAGACAATGACTAAAACTAAAAACAGAAATTGGACTAAAAAAATGGAAGAAAAAACGGTGCGAAAAAAAGATGGAATAAAAAAGGTTTCCAATTTCATTTGCTTTTTTACTTACTGTTGACTTCGTTTCTTGCATTTATATCTATATTGTTTATATTTTTTCTTAATTTTATATTCTTTTTAACTTCATTTTTTTCCGTTTCATGTCATTCTTAACTTTTCCTATATTATTTATCTTTGTTATTTTACATTTTTAAAATTCTATTTTCAATAGGAAACAGTAAGAAATGGCTTCAAAGAATATAATTAAAAAGAGAAAAAAAATTACATTAAATAAAGGAACATGAAGTTGGAATTAAAAATGAAAGAATAAAATAGACGATAAAAAAAGATTTATAAAAATACTTATAATATAACGAGGAGGTTCTCTGTCTGTCTGTCTGTCTGTCCGAGTTCGAGAATTTTTGTAAACGTAAGAGAGAGGTAAATCCTATTTACTTAATTTTCAAGTGAGCGAGAATCTTACTAAACCTATAAATTACATCGGGAAACTATTAATTACTTAATTTAGATTAAATACGTATAAATCAAGTATAAACAAATTTCACGACGAGACTGCGATTCGAACCCAACATATGTTCAGTATGTTACTCAGACTATTAAACTTTCAAGTAGTATATATAGTGCTACGAAAACTCGCTGAAACAACAGGCGTGTTTTGCAATTTACATAATTCATTTGTTTAAAACTTCTACTAAATAGAATAGAAAAGTGATTAAGAAAAAAGATGAAATGAAGACAAAAGATGAACGAGAAAAGCAAACGAAAAACGGAAGTAAAATAAGAAGACAGAATTTAAAACGGGGATTGAAGTAGAATATGTGATTAAAGAAAGAGAAAAGATAAAAAGAAGTAGAAGTAATATAAAAAAATTAAAACGGGGAATGAAGTAGAATATGTGATTAAAGAAAGAGAAAAGATAAAAACAAGTAGAAGTAATATAAAAAAATTAAAACGGGGAATGAAGTAAGATATGTGATTAAAGAAAGAGAAAAGATAAAAACAAGTAGAAGTAATATAAAAAAAATTAAAACGGGGAATGAAGTAGAATATGTGATTAAAGAAAGAGAAAAGATAAAAACAAGTAGAAGTTATATAAAAAAATTTAAAACGGGGAATGAAGTAGAATATGTGATTAAAGAAAGAGAAAAGATAAAAAACAAGTAGAAGTAATATAAAAAAATTTAAAACGGGGAATGAAGTAGAATATGTGATTAAAGAAAGAGAAAAGATAAAAACAAGTAGAAGTAATATAAAAAAATTTAAAACGGGGAATGAAGTAGAATATGTGATTAAAGAAAGAGAAAAGATAAAAACAAGTAGAAGTAATATAAAAAAATTTAAAACGGGGAATGAAGTAGAATATGTGATTAAAGAAAAAGAAAAGATAAAAACAAGTAGAAGTAATATAAAAAAATTTAAAACGGGGAATGAAGTAGAATATGTGATTAAAGAAAGAGAAAAGATAAAAACAAGTAGAAGTAATATAAAAAAATTTAAAACGGGGAATGAAGTAGAATATGTGATTAAAGAAAGAGAAAAGATAAAAACAAGTAGAAGTAATATAAAAAAATTTAAAACGGGGAATGAAGTAGAATATGTGATTAAAGAAAGAGAAAAGATAAAAACAAGTAGAAGTAATATAAAAAAATTTAAAACGGGGAATGAAGTAGAATATGTGATTAAAGAAAGAGAAAAGATAAAAACAAGTAGAAGTAATATAAAAAAATTAAAACGGGGAATGAAGTAGAATATGTGATTAAAGAAAGAGAAAAGATAAAAACAAGTAGAAGTAATATAAAAAAAATTAAAACGGGGAATGAAGTAGAATATGTGATTAAAGAAAGAGAAAAGATAAAAACAAGTAGAAGTAATATAAAAAAATTTAAAACGAGGAATGAAGTAGAATATGTGATTAAAGAAAGAGAAAAGATAAAAACAAGTAGAAGTAATATAAAAAAATTTAAAACGGGGAATGAAGTAGAATATGTGATTAAAGAAAGAGAAAAGATAAAAACAAGTAGAAGTAATATAAAAAAATTAAAACGGGGAATGAAGTAGAATATGTGATTAAAGAAAGAGAAAAGATAAAAACAAGTAGAAGTAATATAAAAAAATTTAAAACGGGGAATGAAGTAGAATATGTGATTAAAGAAAGAGAAAAGATAAAAAGAAGTAGAAGTAATATAAAAAAATTAAAACGGGGAATGAAGTAGAATATGTGATTAAAGAAAGAGAAAAGATAAAAACAAGTAGAAGTTATATAAAAAAATTTAAAACGGGGAATGAAGTAGAATATGTGATTAAAGAAAGAGAAAAGATAAAAACAAGTAGAAGTTATATAAAAAAATTAAAACGGGGAATGAAGTAGAATATGTGATTAAAGAAAGAGAAAAGATAAAAACAAGTAGAAGTTATATAAAAAAATTAAAACGGGGAATGAAGTAGAATATGTGATTAAAGAAAGAGAAAAGATAAAAACAAGTAGAAGTTATATAAAAAAATTAAAACGGGGAATGAAGTAGAATATGTGATTAAAGAAAGAGAAAAGATAAAAACAAGTAGAAGTAATATAAAAAAATTTAAAACGGGGAATGAAGTAGAATATGTGATTAAAGAAAGAGAAAAGATAAAAAACAAGTAGAAGTAATATAAAAAATTTAAAACGGGGAATGAAGTAGAATATGTGATTAAAGAAAGAGAAAAGATAAAAACAAGTAGAAGTAATATAAAAAAAATTAAAACGGGGAATGAAGTAGAATATGTGATTAAAGAAAGAGAAAAGATAAAAAACAAGTAGAAGTAATATAAAAAAATTAAAACGGGGAATGAAGTAGAATATGTGATTAAAGAAAGAGAAAAGATAAAAACAAGTAGAAGTAATATAAAAAAAATTAAAACGGGGAATGAAGTAGAATATGTGATTAAAGAAAGAGAAAAGATAAAAAACAAGTAGAAGTAATATAAAAAGAAAAAAACGAAGAAGTCGAGGATAGAAGTAGAAAGAGAAGAAGAAAAAATAATTAAAATTGAGTAAACAAAAAAGAAAAATACAATAAAGAAAGAAGAAATGGAAAAAATAAAGAATTAATAAGGAGATAGACTCTAAAATTAAAAAAAACAATAAAAAACAATAAAAGAAGAAGAATTAAAAACGAAGAAAAAGATAAAATAAGTGAAAATTGAAGAAGAAGAAGAAGAGGGCGATAAATATGTAGAAGACATTGCCAAGGCTGCTGCAAAGAGAGTGGGCTCCCTCTACCGTGCTAGAAAACTTCTCACACTTTACAGTATCCTATATCTATACAGAGCCACCATCTGAACATACATGATATATTGTTTGCACCATCCAATTGTCTCTCTCTCTCTCTCTGTCTCTCTCTCTTAGACAACCCCGAAAAGAGTCTCTAATATAATGGTTCCCTCACTATCCACCAAGCTCCAGCAATATTGCATCCTTGTGCTTGTTATAAAAGTACTTCAATGGAATGTGCTCCGATGAACTTGGTGCTCTAGTGCCCCTCGACGGAAATACACTCAGCCAACCCGACAATCAGCTAAATCCCAACTCATTCACTGTGGAGTTCCTCAGATGCCGGAGAGCCTTCTACTCCAATAGCTTCTTTCCTCGAGCTGCCAACCTTTGGAACTCTTTCCATGCTCCCTGTTTCCCCAATAGTACCTACATGCAGAAATTTAAAACTAATGTAAACAAGGATCTCGCTGCACAGCTCAAAATTTAGGATGGCATCCAAAACTTTCACCCTAATTCTCAGTAGTCTCTTAAATCTACAGTGGCAACTTACCTTGTTTGTGGTGAACTAAGTTAACGATAAAAAGAAGAGGAAAATAAAGAAGAAGAAGAAGAAGAAGAAGAAGAAGAAGAAAAAGAAGAAGAAAAAGAAGAAGAAAAATTAGTAGAAAAAGATAGAATTAAAAATTCGGGGAAAAAGAAGAAATATCACAATATGTCTAAAACTTTGTATTGGTTTAATTAAATCTTAATTAGTATACATTTCAACGAATCAAACCAAAATGAAATTACATTTAGTGAACTTTCAAAATTTCCATTTACTATTCTTAATTAGTTAATTTATCAGCTTCTAGTGACGTCGAGATTCAATTCAAAATAGATAATACATGGCTGACATTTGGTAGACTTTGATAGATCAAAACGCAGACGATAATTCATTGCTGGCGTTAACAATGAAATATTAAAACAGGATGGAATATTAAGTTTCGCGTATTTGATACTCGCTAAATCATCCGTCTATGTCACGCTTCTCAAATTTTCTTTGATTTTATATCCAAGATTAGAAGGAGAATATTTTTCATCAATTTTCATTAAAAAATAGTCAAGCTTATGATGAAGATCGAGATCTTCTTCTTCTTCTTCTTCTTCTTCTTCTTCTTCTTCTTCTTCTTCTTCTTCTTCTTCTTCTTCAGGTATCAGGTCTGTTTGCAGACATGATGATCATGGCTCTTCATTCTTCTCTGCATTCGGTCTTTCTGATGAGATCTAGAGTCGTGATTCCAGTGACCCCGTTGAGGTCATCTGTGAACTCGATACGCTGTCTTCCTCTACACTTTTTGCCGTCGATTTTTCCTAACATCAAGTTTTTCTCCAAGTCGTCCGCCAGCATTATATGGCCGAAGAACTTCAACTGTCTAGCGTGGACAGTATTGAGAAGCGATCTGTTGTAGTCAGCCTTACGCATGACTTCATCGTTTTTCTTCCTTTCTGTTCATGAGATTCGTAGAATTCTTCTTAGAAACCATATCTCCGCTGCTTCTATATGACTTTCAGCCACTTTCGACAATGTCCAACATTTGCAACCGTAAAGTAGGATTGACCATGTTTACCTCTTCGACGAATCTGATTTTTGTGTTCATTTTTATGTTTCTGTTTTGAAAGATTCCCTCCATGCTATGAAAAGTGGATTTTGCCATTGCGATTCGTTTCTTGATTTCAGCGTCACTTTTACCATCCGACGTAATATTACAACCCAAGTAGTTGAATGGATCCACTTGCTTAATGATCTCTCCGTTGCATTTGATGTTGCATTTTGGTACTTCAGCTTTTTTTGGAGATAACCATGCATTCTGTTTTCTTAGCATTGAGTTGCAGTCGTTTCTTCTCACTTTCTTCCTTCACTGTTGTCAGTATTTGTTGTAATTTGTCTTCGGAGTCTGCGATGAGAACAGTGTCATCCGCATATCTTACATTGTTGATGTTACGTCCGCCTACACTAACACCGTCTTCGCTAGCAGTTTTTCGTAAAATCATTTCGCTCTAAATATTGAAGAGGTCAGGCGAAAAAACACAGCCCTTTCTCCGGATTGGTCTTGATGGCGTTTCCTGCTCATAATAAAGATTTCTGAGGGCATTAAGGTCTTTTTCGTCGATGTTAAGCCGAGTCAAAATGTCGAGGAGATCCCATTGTCGTACCTTGTCAAATGCCTTTGAGTAGTCTATGAAGCATAAGTATAGATCTTTCTGCACCTCTATGGACCTTTCTATGAGACGAAAATTGCAGTTCGTGTAACTTTATCGGCCATGAAACCAAATTGTACAGATATTTCTAGCAGAATCTTGTTCTTCATTCTATTCATAAACACACGCAAAAGTACTTTAGTTATGGGACTCATTGGGCTGATTGTACAGTGTTGTTCACAGTCTGTTGTACCTGGTTTCTAAGAGATAGCGATGTAAATCAAATTTTTCATCTCTTCCGGGATAAAACCTGTTTAATAGATGATGTTGATTAGTTTTGTGACCGCTTTGATTCCCAATCCATCAAGAGCAATAACAAGCTCGATTCGAATGTTGCCGGTTCCTGGTACCTTCCCGTATTGCATTTTCTTGAAAGCACTGTAAACTTCATCTTAGAGTATCACTTCTTTGAATCTCGGGTGGTTGACCCCTCTAATCATAGTACAGTTCTTCTATATATTCAGACCAACGGTTCAAAATTTATTCTTTTTCCATGAGAATACCACCCTCTTTGGATTTAATGCAACCAGTTTTAGTTGTATCTTTTTTTACAGTTAGTTCATATATTTCTTGTGCATTAGTTTGCTGTCGATTTTCGTGTTCCTTTCAATTTCAGCGCACTGATGATTTATCAATTGTTCCTTTGCTGCATTACAACTTCGCTCGGTAGGGTAGATCAAGTGCAACAGGTGTCATCCGATCGTCAGCCATTGACTGTACGCAACAAAAACAATCTTAGAATCAGGACATGGAATATACAAACTTTCCGCCAAGAAGAAAAGTTGGACAATGTAAAACAAGAAATGGAAAGAATGAAATCGAACATTCTCGGGCTTTCAGAGATGAGATGGAAAAGAGCAGTTGCATTACATTCGACAACTACACAATCATTTATTCAAGAGGAAATCTACACCAGAGAGGAGTTAGAATTATCTTAGATCATGAGACTTCGAAAGCTACAAAAGGCTTCTGGACCATCAGTTACAGAGTCGCGGTAGTCAAGCTGAAGAGTTCACCCTTTGACATTAGCATTATATAAACATATGCACCAACAGCCGACAAGGACGATCATGAAATGGAAGACTTTTTTATGAATCCGTTGACAAGGCAATGAAACAAATGAAAACCCAAGACATCAGAATCACTATGGATGACTTCAACTCAAAGGTTGGGAAAGAAAGAGAAGCCACCAATGTTGGTCCTTTTGGAATAGGTGAGAGAAACGAAAGAGGTGAACGGTTAATCAAATGGTGCAAAAAACACACGATGACAATAATAGACACATGGTTAAAAAACCACACAAGGAGATGTTAGATTTAGAAAAGCACAGATGACAGAACCAGGAATCAGATTGACTATATCCTGATACAAGAACGCTTCCGAACTCCATATCGTTGTGCAAGGCTATGTCGGGTGAAGGTTGTGGAAGCGATCATAACCCAGTAGTTGCCACAATGAGACTGAAACTAAAAAAGCTCAACAAATCGAAGGTAACAGTAAAACTTCAAATGAACCTCCTGCAAAACAACCATATATCAAACAGACGTACACAATTGAAGTCAAAAAAAATTTGAAGCGCTGGATCGACTAAGAAATTTAGAAGAAATGTGGCAAATGATGAAAGACAGTATCATTGAGGCAGCCGAAAAACACGTACCTGCCACAAAACGGAAAAAAGACAAGAAATGGATGAAACCAGAAATCTTAAATCTAAGAGAGAAGGAAAGCAAAAGGCGATAGGAGGCAGTACTAAGAAAAACTTGTGAAAAAAAAGTTGTAATGCAGCAAAGAAACAATGGATAAATCTTCTATGTATTCATTTCAGTTCACGTAGCCTATGTTTGACCTGTCATACTTAACACGTTTCATGATGTAACGTTTGTTTTTGGTTTGTCGTTTTTACACCAACAGATTTTGTGTTATTCAATACTGAAATACAATACACATTGTCACTGTTTCAGTGTATGCAATTAGCTGAACAAATATTACTATTTTACCCAAATCCAAAAGGAAACTGTGCCTTACCTCTTTTCTCGATCGTATTAATGCTTAACTGATCACATCAGATTCAAAAAGGAGTTGAACTTGTCATGGCTGATTCCATAAACGTAGGCCATAGAGAGTTAGTCAAATAGACACACTTTAGACACAATTTAACTGTTGCAAGGAATAGTGCTCTTACGATAAGGAAAATGGATGAGATTTTGAAGATTCGTCGTAAAACTTTCCTTTACTCATCAGTAGGTCGAGAAAAGTTTCGAAAAAGGTTCGCGATATTTGTCCATAAATAACGTTTTTATAGACATTCGCTTAAAGATGTCGATTATTATAAGGGACACACAACAACTCCGAGAAACTTACTGAAGAAATCAGCCGAGAAAAATTACTTTTGAAACTAAAATTTCTTGACATTATATTCCTTCTGATTATGATTTGTGTTGGAACTTACATAATCATTTTGATGGAGTTCGATTAACCTCAAGAGACTAGATCCATTATTGCAAATTTAAACTAAGCGAACTTTATAAAAATGGTGTCTATAATCTGGTGTACAAACGAAATAAGGATTATTGACATCAGTGTAAACATGGGTTGATGTCGATAAACAGATACTGCTCTTTTTAACTTTTTCAGAATTAACATCGGAAGAATATTCTTTTAATTTAATATTTCATAATTTTTAAATGAGGATTGGTAATTTGCATCAGTGTGATGATTCAGACTATTACTTTTATCTTGATTGCTATCTTAAAAACGTTTCAGCCGATGTAACATTCAGGTGCACCTTTTCGAACTCGAGAACCTTTACGTCAAACTCGGGAATCTATACGGAGTCGGAGCTGAATCCTTTTATTTTATCTACGGTGGTAGATTGTTTTCATTCTGTCAACCTTGATCGGGTAGAAATGTTATGTAATTTGTTTATTCTCAGTGTTGCCTTTCGTGGGGATTCGCTATTCAGCCTCCATAAGACTGGCATTTAGAACTGATTGTTTTCTGTTGCACCACGGGTCCATATATTTATGAGTTCGATATAAAGATTCAAGAGTTTGAAAAGATAAACCCACGAAGAAGGTTACATCGGCCGAAACGTTATGAAAATAACAAAACTGATGACGCAACCATCTATGGAAACACTTCGAAGAGCATTAATGATTAGGTTCTGTTTCGCTCTGAAGCAAATGGTGGAATGGGAGAAAGGTGGCTGGTTACTTTTAATGCGTTAAGAATCAAGCTCCTCTCCTTTCACCACCAACGCTCCGATCCCACTTTGTCCCAATTGAAATGAACAACTCCCCCTTGAGGAAGCCCACTGCTCGTGGGAATGACTTTCTCTTCAGATTTGAAATACAAGACTTACATCAAATCTGTTGCTAAGACCTAAATCGTTGTATCATTGCTCCAGAAATTTGGTCCTGTATATAATTCTTCTAGCTTCGTTTCTTGCCTCCAAATACACATTCTTATTCACTAAGCTTTTTATCCACCGACTCCTTCGTTTCTGCTTGTTTTTAAATATATTTCTCAACTTCCTCATTCCACCATAATGTCACTCTATGCATTGAGGACCCTTCTGTCCATCCACAAGTCTGGTCTGTTACATCCAACGTTACATCCTACATCGTCTTCCACTATTCTTTCCATTCTTCCTGTAGTGGATCCAGTAGCCGAACGCTCCATCACTTGTTCTTCATTCAACCTAAACACCTTTCACTTGAGGATAAACTTTATCTTTACTTTATAAGCTTTCTTCTCCGTGAAATTGCGAATAATCGGTTTGTGATCTGTCACGTTTTTGTCATCAGATATTACTTTCCCATCACTTGAGAGCACAACGGGTTACCTTGGCCGAAACGTTGTGAGAATAACACTCAAGATGAGAACAGTAGTCCGAATAATCCAAATATTACAAATTATCAATCCTCATCTAAAAAAATTCAGTAACGTAACACATTCACAGTCACTAAATTAAGATTTAATGTTGATTTAAGGGAAAGTCTTGTTTGCATGTTATATTTAGAAAAACTTGAAAAAATAAAATAATTAAAGTCACATATGAAGTGAGAATTCTTTTTCAATCCAACCATATTTTATATATAAATAAACTTCAGTCTATGCCTGAACACTCCCGCACAGAGGGCACTAGACTTTGCCGTTACTGGCTCGTAAGCCTACCAACCGCGACTAGGACGGCACTGCACAAATCTGCTGGGCACACTACGTGCTGACCTCAAGCAGGCGGGACTAGGACCACTACGTACAGCGAAACAACTTCATTGCCTACGACAACTTGCGCATGACAAGGGCAGATGGCCTGGTACTAGCATGGCTGACTGATTGCAGCTACGGGATGTTATTTGACTCCCGTAGCCGAAGAGCATAGTTTTAATAATAATATGCCTGAATTGTCCACCAAGTTTTAGTCATGAATGTTCAGCAGTCTTTCTTCAATCGCTGTTCTGGTGCAAATCACGTAATTTTCGCAAATTGACGCCAGGAAAATAACATCTTGTTCAAAAGAATAATAAACACAATTATAATTAAAGAATGTTTTTGACGTAGATTTATATAAAGGAAAATATTTCAAATTAGTGGGTCACGCAATATTCTTAACTTGAAGACACTTGTGGAGAGATAGAATTAATCCAATACTGGAAAGACGCCGACACCATAATATAAGACGTTTTCCTAACAATCAAATCAGTAAACAGTTGCATAAATAAACTGGAAAATCCATTCGGAACGTGGTCGTTCGCACATGTCTTCCTATATGTATGCTAATACTCGGCGAATAAAATGGAAATGTTAGTATTTATATGAAAGAATTTCCAATGGAGAACATAGGAAACATGCAGATTCCATTATATGAATCTCTCACGTAAAATATACAAACGACCATATTTAAAAGCCTTAAGGGATTTTTATATTTTTATTGACATTTTTTGGTTCGTTATTATCGCTTTACATTCAAATGTTCGAGAAACGGTTTTTTACGGTCGTGCGTTGTAAGCTGATCTTTCGACATGGAAGTCGATTCAATCTTCGATCCTGATGGGAACTTGTTTAATATTTTTATTGTTTACGTGGTGCCATTTTGAGGGTAAAGAACTTTGTGTATGTATGTGAATTTTCTATTTTTCTTTACCGCAGATTCCATTTCTCGTTTTATCCAAATCAATATGTTAGAATCTTATTTAGTCTAACTTCTTTTGATCCGTGTGTGGCCGACTTCAGTATTGACAGGAGTAGGACAGCTATGATGACTGTTATGGAGTTGGGACACGAGTGTATGATTATTCCATGAAAAATGCCAGTATACTGAAATCATATGCCCTTAATAGGGTTAAGATGAAAATTCATATACACTAAATGTACAAAAGCAAGGAAATTCCCAAATTGTTACACTTTCATTGTCATTAAGGGTATGCGAGCACAACAGGGCTATGTATTTTACTTGTAGGAATTTTTCTTCAGCGCACCTCACACACTTCATCCACTCATGCATAGAGATTTATACTGTAGTGATGTGATAATGAAATGGTTTGGTTGATATGTAGTCATACCCTTAATGACCTATTATTATAATAACCTTTTGGTACATGACGGCCTGGCTATTTAATAATAGCATGAACTCGTTTTATTGCCACCACTACAAATAAATTATTCTTTCTTCCCCGTGTGTCTAACATCAAACGGAATGTTTATAAAATAGTTTATTTGCCACAAGATTGCTTTCATAAGAGCTAATGTCAACACAAAAATTGTCATAAATCATCCCTTTTGTTGCATCAATAATTACTCATAAGTAATAAATAAGTAATCCATTTTTGTTCATTCTATTCACCATTTTCAATGACATATCCGTCATCCAATTGGCAATCTATCTATCTCATTAAACTTTATCCTCGAGTAGATTTTAGCCTTTACAAGTGATGACTAAATAGTAAATAATAATAAAAAGTCACATTTCAAAATCTTATATCGTTGAACCACTCATCTACTTTGCTTAATAGATTATATTTATCCATATCAAACGTTACATCTTTTTAGAGCTTTAATAAACCGATACGTAACTTACATTATTAAGTAGCAGACACTGCTAGTGTTGCCCAGGAATGAATGAGTGTACTCCTGCTAACCCTAACTTAAACGTAACTTACATTATTAAGTAGCAGACACGGCTAGTGTTGCCCAGGAATGAATGGGTGTACTCCTGCTAACCCTAACTTAAACGTAACTTACATTATTAAGTAGCAGACACTGCTAGTGTTGCCCAGGAATGAATGAGTGTACTCCTGCTAACCCTAACTTAAACGTAACTTACATTATTAAGTAGCAGACACTGCTAGTGTTGCCCAGGAATGAATGAGTGTACTCCTGCTAACCCTAACCTTAATCCTAACCCTAACGTAATTTATATTAACAGTGTTCTTTTAAATTTCTATAATTGTCTATATATAAGTAATAAATACAATAAAGTTAAATGTCGCCTTTCTGTTTAAGAATGTTCGGTACGACCGGAAATCCAACGATATTATTGTATAAAAATGATATAAAATTAATATCACCGTTGCATTCTTCGTAGAATGTTATTAAAGAAAAGTATTGTTTATTTTTTTATATAAACCGTATGTATAAAAAGAAAACAAAACGATCAATGCCAATAGCAAGAAGTATAACCTAAGAACGGTCGATACTTACACTGTCTCCTTGATTTAAGACGTATTCGCGGATCAGTAAAAAAACTGATCAAATTTGAAAGGTTTCTTTTACTAATGTGACATTTATATAAAAAAGCTGAACACAATATTGTGGAAAAATCGAAGAAGATCAATTTTAATATCGATCAGTCTCTCACGGTATTACACAAGCGTTCGTTTGATATGTGTAAGATTTTTATCGTATTTCGTCGGTCAGACATGAAAGAATTTCGTTTCTTTCTTCTTTGTCTTTCTTATTTGTTTATATCCATCCAAACATCTTGATAAGTTTTGGTGTCAATCAATCTGTCTGTCACTCTTTAGGTTGAAAGTATGTGTTAGATGGTTTGTCATGCTTAAATTTGAAATCGCATTAAAGATTGCATTAAAATGAAAGAAAAAAGGTTCGTAGGTGTTCCGTCTGACACTACCACAGGGATGAAGAAAGGGGATAATTGTGGTAGTAGAACGAGTTCCCGCTGTGAAGGTCTTATAAAAAAGACGCTCGACTGAGCTTCAATCTCTGGTTCATCATTGTAAGATCTTAACAACGAGGACTCGTCTTGCTACAAAAGCTAAAAAGACCTTTCTTTTCTTACTCTGTTTGCATAGTGTCAGGAAGAATTTCCCCCCAAGAGTATCCGATCTGTGGAACACATTACCACATAACTGATTCCCTACAAACAACAACATGGTCGTCTTCAAATCCAACGTCAAAGCCTTACTCATAATAAAATTAATCAAATTTTGTTCATTCCACTCGTCATTTTCAATCCTCTCACAATATATTTCATCATTCTACTGACAATCCATCCATCTCATTAATCCTTATCCTCGAGTGGCTTTTAGCCTTGATAAGTGGTGACTCATAAGTATAAAACATCATTTCATAATATTCTTCATCATTCAACTGACAATCCATCCATCTCATTAATCCTTATCCTCGAGTGGCTTTTAGCCTTGATAAGTGGTGACTCATTAGTATAAAAAATCCTCTCATAATATTCTTCATCATTCAACTGACAATCCATCCATCTCATTAACCCATATCCCCGAGTGGCCTTATGCCTTAATAAGTGGTGACTCATTAATATAAAAAAATCATTTCATAATATTCTTCATCATTCAACTGACAATCCATCCATCTCATTAACCCATATCCCCGAGTGGCCTTATGCCTTAATAAGTGGTGACTCATTAATATAAAAAAATCATTTCATAATATTCTTCATCATTCAACTGACAATCCATCTAACTCATTAACCCTTATCCTCGAGTGGCTTTATGCCTTGATAAGTGGTGACTCATTAGTATAAAAAATCATCTCATAATATTCTTCATCATTCAACTGACAATCCATCCATCTCATTAACCCATATCCCCGAGTGGCTTTATGCCTTAATAAGTGGTAACTCCTGAGTAAACGAAAATCGCAAAACGCGCAGATTGAATGGATGTATCTTAAGAATATCCGTTTGTTTATCGATTAAAACTTTTTCGTCTTCGTTTTCTATTTTTTATTTTTCTTTACATCATTTAAGTTCTTTTTGTATTTCTTTGTTTCGGATAACCTTTAACGGAACTTGATTAAATATTTACAAAAACTATTTTTGTATGGAAAAGAAAGAAATTTAAAAACAGATTCTGCGGATTAGACGGAAGTAAAAAAATCAATTCTAATTGATTGTTGCATTCTCGACCTGCTGACCTTATGTTCGCATTTACAGCTGCATACATTTACGATGCATGCTATTTAACATCTGCAATAGCGGCAGCGCTCAGAGACGGTGGCCCTATGCCAATCTGGTACAAGTGAAACATAAAAATAAAACGGTATGAGATTGACCTTTAGAACAGGTCATACGGAGATACAAATCACCGAGTTCACGAGCGGGTACCGTAACTATATAAAAAGCTTGCGATCACATTCAGGTGCATGCATGGAAAACAGAAAAGTCGAGAACAAAAATGGAATCAGTCATTCTTATGGGGTCAGACGGATCAGAGATCAAACCACGCTCTCTGCTGTTTCGCCTTAGTTCTAGAAACATAGAATTGATCAGTTTATTTTCCGAAATATTATTTCGAGTGATTATTTAATGCCCCAATGAGGGCCGGTATTCAACATTCACACATGGTCGCGTACTAATAATCCCTTTCTCTCTAGGGACACACACACAACATAATATTAAACTATTTCATTGCGTTCCCCGAAACAATAGCGACGAACTAAAATGTCGTAGCTGGACGGGTTCTTGTCTCGACATTCGCTCGTTTACTCCTCAGTGACAGGCGGGTAAAAAAAGAAGATCAAATCGTGCAATTTTCGTATGACGTCAAATTCACACGTGTTCATCGTCAGATTTCAGAGGCCATCTTGTAATCCTGTAATGACATTCAAACTGCCGCCTTCCATTTAAGTCCTTTCATTTACCTCAGCTGATCCCCACATATGCTAATTAGTTGAAACTACGAAAGTCTACATATGCGAAGAGAAACCCTAACCTCCCACTCCGGCGGATGGACAGTCACATGCAAAGCATAGCGTTCTCTTCTACCCCAGGACGTGTTCGTCGTTACTGTAACAGGTCCATACATTAACACCCTTTCCTTTCTATCTAATATAATGCATATAGACTCATGGCTATTTAACTTATACCCCTATACACTAGTGTATCGGTTCCTCTTTAGAATAACCCCGCTATAGGATAACAGCTTTATGTTTTTTAATAAGCTAATATTTAATGTGGGTAATCAAATGGTCCCAAAAAAGCCTTCGAATTTCAGTCTATTTTGATAACTAACAAATAGTACTTTGTCGGAGATTACATCGGCCGAAACGTTGTGATAAAATGCCCAAGATGAGAACAGTTGTCCGAATATATCAAATTGTACGATTTATCAACCCTCACCTAAAAAAATCCGAAGCAAACAAATAGCAGTTTTCATTTTTCTACGGATCTCAGCGATAACCAATTGTATCTGACTTTTCAACCAGGATCAAAACGTAGTATATGTTCTGGACGCTCTCGGAAAGTCATCCACCCAAGCATTACCTTTTCCTATGAGAGGTGGTGATTTGTAGCAGGTCGCCTATGGCTGTCTCAAAAATGGATGCTGGGGAGGCCGAGCATGGATAATTCTGCTCCCGATTCCAAATGTAGACTAATATTATGTTGAACTTTTCGTGGGAGGCACACAAACAGATTAATTTGTGTGTTATTGTTAAACTACAGCTACTGTACCTATTTGGACGTTTAAGTAATTTGTGGAAAGTTTTTTTCCGTAATTTAGGAAAATATGTTTCGGAATATTTTAGATTAGGATTGATAATTTTGATTTTTTGGAGTATTCAAACTACTGTTGTCATCTAGGACGTAATTCTCACAACATTTCAGCCGATGTAACCTTTGACCTTCTTCAGACTCGTCTTGTTAAACTCGTGAATCTTTCTGTAAATCTGTACGATATTTCGAACGGAACCCTTTATGTTATCTAGGGGGTTACTTGCTCTCGTTTCGTCAGTCATGAAGTCTTAAGTAATTATATGATCACACAAGTGACTATGCTGTCTGATCGTTTTACCCTAGTACTCCTTCGTAGTGAGACAGTTATTTTTTTCCTCTCTACCAAAGAAACACAAGTACGAGGGTCTGAATTAGTAGTGGAATAAGACAGTTCAACCAAAGTAGATCCGGCCTCTCCCCCACTCTCTGACGTGGAACCACTATTACTTTCATCGGAATCTGGTTATCTCAATTCAGCTCTTTCTTATAATATGTCATCGCTGTTGTCCACTAACGATGTTGAACTGAAACGTTGGCGCACGTCTCCCATGTGCCAAGGCGTGCCATTAACAGCCACCGACTGTTGACTTATTACTCCACTCATACAAACTGGTCTGAATTTCGGCGTGCTACGTTCTTGTGGATTCTTCACTCCAACTGTGTTCACCTCTTTATAATGTGTAGCGATTCCTTGGTGGTCCGGATGAGTCACAACATTGATCCATTTTACTCTGATCTAGTATGACACCTCGTCCATTCATGAACTGCCTGAACTGTTCACTACAGAAGACAGTTTAATTATTAGCCAAAAGATTTAATGGGGGCATTTTAAACAAATACACATTCTAAATGTCGGACCAGATGTACAGTGTCTTGCCGTTGTAGCGGCCGCCATATTGAAAAAAGAATGGCAACCATTGTAGGTCGTGATGTCCATGCTCAGCCGGTTCCATACTTCATGCACACTGATATCTCCCGTTTTTTATCGACATTTCTTGCAATTCCGAACACTAGCTCTTCCTGCTGCTTTAGACACATACGATTTATTCTATGCACAAAATATGATGTTCGTCTTACTCTAAGATGGCAACTATGTCGATGAACTTGGTTCAGTTGTGTTGGGTTGAGACTCCCCGTTGCAAGTGCAAACATTGGCTGTGTTGGTTCAATCTCTCTCTTCACTTCATTGAGCAACTGTTGTCAGTGAGTCTGCTTGGTTCTGGTCAGATCTTACTCGTGCTACATTAACCGAACTGTTGTACCCTTTCACAAGTGAAATCATTGTGTCCAGTCTTAGCCTTATGAGCATATCGCATGATTTCCCGTGAGCGTATTAATCAATCAGTGGTACAACCACAGAGAGTCCGTTTTTATGTGTAACACACTTCGATTTAAGCGCGAGGTTCAGTCCTATTAACACAGCATTTAGCTCTGCCACGTTTTATGTTGGGTATCCTTTGTTGGTTGCAACCAGCATACATCCTCAATGATGGCTTCATCGGCGTCAGTAGCTACACCCACAGTCAGCGAGATTGCGTTCACCTACACATCCAATTCCTTCATGCCCACGCACTACTTTCTTGCACCAGATCTGATTGATGTAGACGGACAAGTGTGTTTGCTATCATACACTTTACGTCTACAGTGGCGGCCTGCCTTGTTTGGGGTGAACTATACAAAAAATAAAAAAAATACACTTCAGAGTAGCATAGCTAACATTGTTACTTCAGTCTTGGGTAACAGTTGTGGCGCGACGTTTGATAAAGCCTGTCGATACCCGAAGCAATCCTCGCACACGAAAAGTGCCACACCAGTTTTCTACATATGGAGAAGACACACCTCTGTGTCATGGTCATAGAACTGTTCAAGGTACTGCTTCCTCGACGCAATCGCAGTCGACCATACTCCTCCGAAACTTCTAATCCCAGCACTCTGCACCATTTAGAAGATTTTCTGAATCTTTACGCTTGAGCCCATACGGGTCCAGATGCTTCCTCGTGGGTTCTTCCTACGTCATTAATATATATGTCATCAATATACAAAATAAAGATCAAAAGGTACCGAGTCTTATGTTGATATGAAAGCGTAGAGTCAGGGTGGACGCTGTCAAAAAATACGCCAAAAAAACAAAAAAAAACAGTTGTTATATTGGAAATGAACGTTTGAAAAAGAATAATACTCGAATTTTTTAGGAATCCAAATGTTTTTGTTAAGAACTGATATTCAGACGGCAATTGGTAACGTCCCGTTTATCCTGTCCGCGCAGTAGTTTGCTGCTGGAATTATCCGTTTCACAGAGTTCAGAATGAAGTTCTTCAGTTAGAGTTCGATATATATCAAAGTGTGCATTTCATGGTCTTTACTTTGTTTTATTTTATGTAAAATTTTGAAAGTTAAATGTTGCCGATAATATTTACAATTACATATTCGGTTTTCCTTATCCTCTGATGAAAAGAGTTTATATTTGAAAATCCATGAATTAAAAATATGAAGCTCGTTGCTCTAGATTTTGATGTTTTAATAAATATTGTATCTTTACAATTTTTTATTCTCATCTTTCATCTCTAGAATATATATACATATATATATATATATATATACATATATATATATATTTATACACATATATATATACATATATATACATATATATATGTATATATATATATATATATACATATATATATACATGTTTTCACGTATTAATATCTACCAACTAAAATATCTAAAAACACTTATGTATTTGACTTTATCACTTGTCATCATCTCGAGACGAAATTCTTCTGATATTTTTCACCCAGTTTCAAGCTGCCTATATATTTACATTTTTCTTAAAAATGACGGCTTTTACGAGTAAATGATAACATGATCCATGTCATACGGACTCTTCTGTAGTCCTAAACAAACATAGGTTTCGTAAGGACAGATTTCTGCAAAATATTATCATCTTCAGACGTAGAATGACATGACAATCTGTCGATTTAGAAATATCGCTAAGGATTCAATGGCATCATCTTTTGGAGAAAAAAAACATGAGATCCGCCATAAACCCATGCACGATCGCACAAAACCCCCATATATATATATATATATATATATATATATATATATATATATATATATATATATATATATATATATATATATATATATATACACATATATATGATATATATATATTTTCATGTATATACACATATAATATTATCATAAGATATTGCGTATATATTCAGTATTTGCTTAAACAGTGTTCAATACGTGAGTAATACTACATACTAACAGTATGAAAATATATTTATGTTAAGTAAGATGCTTAATTTCCGAAGGAAAGTATCAGGATAACTGCGTGTATGTATGGTTTGCGATTGCATCTATATCTAAACTAACAGACAAATCGGATTCGTTGATTTTATTGTCCCCTCTCGTTTGTTATTCTTTCTGCACAATAGTGAAACCCTTTATTTGAGAGAGGTTTATGAAGCCATTTTGTTGAGGTGGCAGTGTATTTATATAGTCATCAAAAGACAACTGTTTTGTCGTCTCCGGACTGCTCACTGTGGCTATAGGTAGCGAGCATATAAACCGCAATATTAAAAAACTCAGACAACAGATCATCACCGACAGTAGATTCTATCTATCTATCTATCTATCTATCTATCTATCTATCTATCTATCTATCTATCTATCTATCTATCTATCTCTTTATATCTATCTATCTATCTATCTATCTATCTATCTCTTTATATCTATCTATCTATCTATCTCTTTATATCTATCTATCTATCTATCTCTTTATATCTATCTATCTATCTATCTCTTTATATCTATCTATCTATCTATCTCTTTATATCTATCTATCTATCTATCTCTTTATATCTATCTATCTATCTATCTATCTATCTATCTATCTATCTCTTTATATCTATCTATCTATCTATCTATCTATCTATCTATCTATCTATCTATCTATCTATATATATATATATATATATATCATACTAAATGTTTGTTTCCCTTAATACTTTAGTTCTGAGATTAAATTAAGTTTGGAAAAAAATCTAAATTAAATGATCAAGTCACTCTCTCTCTCTTTCTCCCTCTCTCTTACCTATCTATGCATTTCTTTCACCCCTCTCACTTGATTTAACACTTTTATTATATTTCTTAATGTGTCTATATTTGACAATTATCCACGGGCCTCACGAGAGTCAGGAAAATAGCGCACTAGTATGCATTTAGTAAAAATGCTATACTGGGAGCGAGCCCTACAAAATGGAGCGAGGGTATGAAACTAGTGTTAATTTTGCTTAAAAATGGAATTATCAGTGCAGAAGAGCAGGGTGCCTAGAAGTCTGCGAAAATCATGTAAACAGTCACGGTTAATTATGGAGGAGAGCCCCAAGAGATATACCAGCTCTACTCAGAGCAACTGAGGAATCTTTGCCGTTCTTGTTATATTTTGCTATCATTTATCGATGACAAGTCTAAAACAAACCCACTCTGATAAACAGGGGTAGAAAGACTTAATTGGTTGTGAACATACAAAGAGAAATACAATTGTCTTAACTAGTCGTGGGCGAGCTGGAGTGAGGGAGAGAAAGGAGGTGACGGGAGAGAAAGATACCAGCCGCGAGATTTTCAATAAAACAGGATGGAACTTCGCGCACAGGTAGAGGCGTGTTAAGTTCGCGAGAAGAACGCACGAGAGAAATTCTGCTCCCCGACCATCGCCCTCACCCATCGTAAAGGAATAACGCGTGCCTGTCCGATTTAGAGAAATTATTTTCACGGACAATTGATAACAACGACTGTCGCTCAACGCAGAGAAATAGTAGACTGGGGTATAGACGACTCGCTTGTTGCTGAAACAAGAGAGTATAATTTAGATTCTTCCTATTTTTGTTTTTAGAGTTTGTCCAGAGAAACACACACAGAGTTGAACTTCATGAGTACCGAACGGACTTTATTTTGCAATCAACCATGTGTAATTTGATTTCATAAATTTTTCTGTTGAAATAATTATTTTCCTAAGGAAAACGCAAAAACCCAGACCGAGTTGAATGTCATTATTTCATTGTTTTTGTTCTGCTTGAATGACCCTTCCTCATGTCCGCCCTATGATTGCTCACTGTTATAAACAGTCACGAGGTGGGGAGTGTGTTTATAACTAGACGAGAACCCTCGACATCGGTGGCCTTCATCCAGACAACAAGTTCAGCAGATCAACGTCCAGAGACCGATCGATCTCAGGGACGGCCAGACCGGTGACGTCATCACATCGTCCCGACCAGTGCAAAGGACTAGGGTACGTATAAATATTTAGAGAAAGGGTGATTCTCAATTTCAGCGTGTTCATGTAACTTACATACGCGTGTCTGTAAACACCACAAACACGTTTGAAAAGTCACCCATTTCTCTCTTAGATAGCAACGTAGTTCTCAACCCTCCCCAGCTTTGTTAATTCATCCGGTCTCTAATATTTCTTACTGTCACCATGAGAAAGTTTGACTTTCCGTTCTAAGCGTCGCCATCTAATTTACATACGTGTGTCTGCATACAGCACAATACGTATGTAATTTAGATGGCAAAATAGTAAATCTATTTACTTTAATATAAGAATAAAAAAGAATATTCTATCAATGTTGGGTTCTGCACAACATCCACTTGGTAAATGGTTAGTTGATATTCTTAAGCCCGTACTTACATTTTATTCGGACTATTGTATCTCTGATTCCTTTCAATTTGTGTCTTATATACACAAATTATCTCTCTCAAAGGATACCGAGTTCTTTGCTTCCTTTGACATTAGTAGTCTGTTTACCAATGTACCTTAGGATGAAACCATTGGTATATGTGCAGATTATCTTTACCGTGGCCCCTTAAAATCTCAACAATTTCCTGAACGAATTTTTGTTGAACTGATGGAACTTTCTACTTAATCAGTTTCCTTCAGTTTTAATAATAAATGTATCGGCAAATTGATTGTATATCCGTGGGCAGCCCTCTTGATCCATCGTTAGCCAACATATTCATTGGATTTTTGGAAAACCAATTATTTTCCAAAGTGACCAAGCCGGCTTTTTACAAACGTTACGTTGATGACACTTTTGCTTGTTTTCCCTCACGGAGTGATGTTGAGAAGTTTCTTCGTCTTCTTTGTGACTTGCATCCATCGTTGCAATTAACTATGGAGGTCAAGGATTGTAGTTCCTTGCCATTCCACGATGTTTTAGTGTCTAAATCTTGTTTATCGTTTGAAACCTCCGTGTATAGAAAATCAGCATTTACAGGCGTTTATCTAAATTGGTTTTCCTTAGCCCCAAGAGCAAGAAAAATAAATCTTATTGGTACTCTTACTCATCGAGCACTTATGATTTGTTCACCAACACGACTCGATGCGGAACTTGGTGAAATTACTAATATTTTTTATTGCTAATGGATATCCCATCAACATCATAAAAAAGCACCATTACACGCAAAGTTGCTTTATTTAATGGTGCTAAATTTATTGGCCCGTCACGTTGCCCTATTTATTTGAAACTCCCATGGTTAGGTTCTGATAGCCTTGACATTGTTAAAAGGATTTCTTCTTCTACTCAACGTTGTTTTCCGGCAACCATGTTGAGAGTAGTTTACACGACTCGAACCTTTTTCTCTTCTTTTCGTAAAGATGTTTTGCCAGCCATTCAAAAGAATTCTGTTGTTTATAAATTCATGTGTCAGTGTGGAGCTGACTACGTTGGCAAGGCATCCCAAGGATTAGAATTTAGAATATCCCAACACATACCACGTGATATTCGCTTACACAAGGTTTCGAGATCATCCGGGAACTTTCAAGCACAGGAATCAGCCATCGGTAATCACCTGGTTAGTACAAATAGTTGTTCTGACAACTATTCCGATGGGTAGTTTTTTGTTTTACACAGTGCCAGGTCGAACTACTATCTCAATATTATTGAGGCATTAGTTATTAACAATTTTAGACCTAGCCTGTGTAGACAAAAGATTTTGAAGCATCAGTTGGAGATCTTTATTGATTCAAAGCAACCATAACTTTGAGAGATTTACTTTTTTTTTCTCAATCGTTTCTCCAACTAAAACAATGTTTTCCCCTCCTATCTCATTCGATTTTCTTAGTTTTTAATTTATCATTCTGACGTTTCCTCTTAGAGGGTTAGACGATAAGGCCTTAAGGAAAATTTTAGCAATTTTCTTTTTTTTCCACCCGCCCGTTTCATTGATATATATATATATATATATATATATATATATATATATATATATATATATATATATATATATATATAAGGAATGGTCACATCATTAAAAATAGTGTCTTCAATGCTGTGACCAACCCCTTCTATTCAAACAAGCGCTAACCACGCAGCACACATCGAATTCGGACTTTACTTTCAACATTCGTTAACAAGACGTATATTTTGCTTTAACCACGAGTGGGCTACCCCTTAAGGTCAATACCAGCAGAATGAAGATAAAAAAAGCAAAAAAAGTCTTCTTTGAAAAAGACGTGTTACATCGAAAGTCTCATAAAAAATTAACTAAATGATTTTATTCATTTAATAAAAATAACATTATATAACATTATTTGGTTTTCTTACTTATTCAAATTTATATATATATATATCTAGAAAAACATAACTGCCCCCCCCCTCTGATTGAAGGCAACTTTTAGTTAATAACACGAAAGGAATACATCTTGATACAATTCTAAGACCAATTTTAAAAAATTAAAAATTCGATCCGCGCACAAAATGAGCGCGTTTTATCGATATTCAAATTGATGTTAATATTCAAATACTCATTTGCATGAATTAAAGATGCACACACATTTTATTTTGATATTATCTAATAAGGAAATTATTATGTTTCTGAAAATTTATTCAAAACGTATTCAAATTTATTTCTTTAAAAAAGTAAAAAGAAAAATATATACATATTTATTTAGTGTTGAATATTAATACAATTTATTCATTATTCGTTTTAATACATTGTGTTTTAGTTATTTCCTACGGAGAACATTAAAAGTCGAATTTATTTGAAACCAATTGCATTTTAATCATCAGGTAAACCCAAGGTTACTTTATCATTAAACAGTTGGCGCCAAAATGTCGATTTTGAGGATTCTGAAAGTTTAGATTTTCAAATTTCTCATTTAAATATAATCTACACAGGTTGTCTAAATTTCTACATGTATTTTTCAATCGATTATTGCCGAGCGTCCGTTTTCTTTGAGTTCCCAGCAATGTGTCGCTAGTACTGTTTTTATTCGGCGTGTTTTGTTATTGAATGTACTTTTCTAGTCGTAATATCTTGTTTTCAAAATAAAATCACTTTTATTTATTACAATGATATATATATATATATATATATATATATATATATATATATATATATATATATATATATGAGTATAAGGAGGCTATCACAATGCAAGAACTAGGCGTTTAAAATGTTCCTTTTATAGTAAACCTTACTTGAGAAGTCGAGATTTCTACACACTGATCGAATGTGTGTGACTGTGTTTCATAATATATTTCTAGCAAAGACATCCTCATCAAATGGTAGGTGTTTCAAATCTCTTGAAATCCGTGTGGACCAGTGATGTTGTTTTTTTTGTCATACCGCAATAAATACCAATGTCGGCCGCAGCAAATAGAATAATTTTAAAAAAAAATTATTGATTTTATTTCAGTGATGAAATTGTTCTTGTTACATTTTTAAAAAATAAATTATTTATTAATATATTTTTATGTATCTTCGTGTGGAAGGGGTAAATGCGAGTCTATATACCAAATGTGTTATTTAATTGATTTTTAAAAATATTATCTACTTGATATTTATTTATTTTGTATAATCGAATATTATATACTTAGTCTGTTAATCTATCATATTACGATTATTATTTTATTTGATATTAATTATATTTATCAAATATGTTTTCCTATTGTCTTTTTCTAATTAACCGGAACTTTTGTTGTTATTTCGAACCACAGTAAGAAGGAAATTAAACAAAACAACATTAAATTCTTTTAAATGGTGAAATGGTTCGTTTTGCATTTATTTGTAACTGTTACATGTAACCCTAACCCTAACTCTAAATCTTACTTTTAAATTATTGAATGTGTTAATTTTATTCTAGTAAAATGTTATTAAAATTCTAAATTTAATTTGTTTACGATATTTTCAAAATTTCACCAAGGGGAAATAACTACCATAATGATATATATATATATATAGCGAAAGCCTGAAACGCAAGCGTATGTAGGTAAAAATAATTTAATATAATGTATTTAAAATTAAGATTATTATAAGCCCCTTTAATAAAATTAAAGTTGAGCCCTGTTCGGGGAAGTTAAAATTTGACTGACACGTGTCTATAAGACATATTCCGATAACGTTCAGTCTTTCTTGATATGCCGCCCTTCGCATGAATAGAACTTAAATTCCCTTCTTCCCGTGGCCTAATGGTAACAGCGCTTGCTTACGGAGTCTAGGTTTATGCTGTGGTAGGGGTTCGAACTGTTCGACCGTCCTAGATTATCTTCCCTGTACTGATGAGAGCGAAAGCTCGATACGCTAGCGTATGTAGATAAAAATGATTTTATACTCTCTCTCTCTCTCACTCTATATATATATATATATATATAGTATTAAATATATATATATATATAATTATAAAAAGGAAAAAACTATACACACATTAAGGTATACATTATAAATTATTTCGACCCCTTAATTACGTCTCCTCAGACGTATAAACAACCACGTCAAAAAACAAATAAATATTTGTTTTTTTTTTATTTGTTTTTTTGACGTGGTTGTTTATACGTCTGAGGAGACCTAATTAAGGGGTCGAAATAATTCATAATGTATACAACCTTAATGTGTGTATAGTTTTTTCCTTTTTATAATTCTGTTTTGCTCTGTTTAAATTACATTGAGCTCTGTTATTCGGATTCTCAACACAAAATCGAAATCTACACACACTAATATATATATATATATATATATATATATATATATATATATATATATATATATATATATATATATATATATATATATAATTTTATTTAATACGCACATAAAAGTAATCTATGGACACGTGTTTCACCTATAAAAATAATTACATAGAAATACACTGTATATTTGGGTGATAAAAATCGCACATATTTCTACACACGTCTTTGTACAATGATAGAACGCTGGACTATAGACATCAACATCGAGGGTTCGATCTCTGTGTAAGTTAGCCATGCTGATGACGGCTGTGAGCCAGGAACACGTGTCCATGGATTACTTTTATGTGCGTATTAAATATAATTATAT
>OY744523.1:6404904-6554904 GCA_963556195.1 Sepiola atlantica
AAAACACACAGAATGTTTCATGTTTATTGTTAAATAAAACTGTTAAAATAACTCAACAACAACATCCGCTTTGTGTTTCTATCAACGCCGAGTTTTACACCGTGAGCATTAACCAGCCAGCAAGACGAAACCCGGGTGCACCAAGCTTAACGAGGTAAGCGAGAATGCAAAAATGTGTGAGCCAGCTCCTTAAAAAGTGTGTGAAAGATGTTAGCTAAAACCCAATTATGTAGAGTTACTTACCTCCCCACAAGAGAAAAGTTAGACACAAGTTCGGTTTTTGATGTGGACAAATTTAACTCCCTCTAAAGAGGAATTCTACGTTTAGAACACGGCTATTTCTTTCTTTTTTCGTGTGTTCTTTTTTCGTGTGTTCTTTTAAAAAATCTTATCGGGTTTTATTTCGTGTCTTTTATTTGTTTTTATCTTCGTTTCTTTTCGGTATATATACGAAGACATACTTTACAACTGAAACAGTTGATCACATCTGCAAAGATGAAATGGTGTTTTGCGTGTCGATTTTCTTAACAACTCTTTGATGTCCCACAATGCACCAGTCAAAGGAAGAGACTGACTTATTTTCTTAGGTTTTTCTTTTTATTGATTAGTCAGAGATTAAAAGAAAACTTTCAGTTTCTGTTTATTTCTTTCGCATTTGTTGTCACAATATTTCTTCGCAAGTGAAAAGCAACCTCGATCGAAAGGAGATATGAAAGGGAATGCAAAATGAAACCAATACATCAAAATGACGATGCAAAATAGGCGCCATTACCATTCCACCTGAAATCCCGTACGGATCATCAGTAGGATCCATAACAATGTGGTCTACATCTGTACTCTTAAACCAACTACTGTTTTCTTTTGAGTGAATCGATGCTCGCGGTATTTCATCTATTCTTGACATTTTATACGCTTGAGAAGGTTTTAAAAATATTTGACTTTTGATATTAAAAAAGGCATTTTCTCTTATTTTAATGGAAGTTTAGTTTACGGATTATCATTAAGATCCATAACAAGTAATAACCCAAGACCATGATCATACCTGTTACTAGTTGAGAGGGCTGTAGAGGGGGAGAAGAGAAGACATTTAGTGTAAAACCATGTTGGTACCCGGTACTAGATGATGTCAGGTGGGGTAGGGTGTATAATTGACATGTATAAACAGAGGTAAATGTGGTATTTAGGTGACAGGAAAGTTATCTGTTCAGGTCTTTTATATACACACGAAACATGTATAACCCCAATTCTAACTCTTGTTTTCACCTTTTTCGTCTATTCATTAAAGTTCTTTTAACGTTACATGTTACTAAGTTTCCAAAAAATACTATTTTTGCGTGTAAGTCACTACTTATCAAGGCTAAAAGCAACTCGAGGATAAGCGTTAATGAGATTATTACATTGACAGTCGAATGATGATGAATATTATGAGAGGATTGCAAATAGTGAATGGAATGAACAAACTTTGATCAATACCTATGAGAACGGTTTATGAGAAGTGTTAATAGACATTCCATTTGCAGATGACTATCTTGTAGGTTGCAGGAAAACAATCTTGTGGAAACTTGTTCGACTGATGAGAAGTTTTTCGAAAAAACTCTGTTACTGGAAATTCCGTTTGATATTAAGCACACGGAGGAAGAACAAAGTTCTTTGTAATAGTGGTACAAGACGAGTGCTTGCTGTGGATGTTTGGCAAAGAAAACAAGATTAGTTAAGCACCTTTCATGGAAATAACGATAGGGTAAGGAAATACGGTGCTTATTTAGATTAGGGCTCTAGCTAACTTTGACCCCGTCGTTAGGATTAGGGTTAGGATTAGGGTAAGGTAAGGGTATGGGTAAGATTAGGGTCAGACTCAAGGTCAGGGACAGGTTTGGGGTTAGGGATTGGATCAAGGTTGGGGTAAAAGTTAACTCGGGTCATAATCTGATAAAGTACCAGAAAATCTAATAACGTCTCTTCTGTGAGTAAAGTGACTGTAGAAAAGCGAAAATATAATCTCCCACTAGATTGCAAAGTCTGTTTTTAACTCTGTCAAGCCAATAAAAGTGTGCTCTAAGCGGCACCTGCCCAGATGTGGTAGCAGTACTCCACATTAGGACGTATCTAACTGTAATTCTAAATTCTTGTATCAGCACATATATCAAAAGCAGGAAAAACTCGCTAAAAAAATTCGGAGAAAAAATTACCATTTTAATAAGTTCAACATTTGACTTTTAACTGGAAACAAAAGTCTCGAACAGAAAAGTAACCTTTAAAACAATTCTAATAAGCAATCTATACTAATATCAGAGCAATCTATACTAAAATCTGTCTATTCTTTCGTTGAACATTTTTAGTTTTTTTTTTTTTACTTCACGGTACATCAACCCTTTCCATTGGTAACAGTCTTGAACGGTGAGGGCGTTGGGAAAAGGCCCCAGAAGGTAGTAGGAGGCGAGAGAGTAGGAGGGCTCCCTCAAAGAGATAGGAGGAGTGGAAACGGAAGTCGGGTGATGTCATTTCCGTCGGGATGATATTCGATCCATTTGTTCCTCACACTTAAACAAGTCAGACGTGAAACGTGCCTGTCTTGCTGAGGGGCGGGATGTGGGTGCAGTAGCCCAAAATTGCCTGACTGAGATCTCTCTTCCCAAGTAATTTAATTGTTCTACTTCTCTCACACGCATACATACATTATCTTGTCGCAGTCTTGTGTGTGTCTGAGTAAAAAAACTCTTAAAGCTAAAAATCAGCATCCATATGTTTTTGCTACCTCCTGCTTTGATCGACAGCCCAACAGCTCAACAGACGTGAAGCGATCGAATAACCTAACCAACAGCCGGCGGACGTCCCGAATGCGTTCGGAAACAGGTCAGCAGGTATATAACAAAAGTTTTGCTTCGAATTCTTAATATCTTAAATATTATTATAGATTAATTTTTTTTCGGCATATAATTTCAGATAAATAGTCAGTAAATGCTAGATTCTATTTAAGCCATAGCTGTGACTTTGACAGATACTACCACTCCGATCAGTGTATACCCAAGAATAGTATAAACTAAAGGTTGATTTAATACTTCTCAAAGCTTCAAAATTAGAGCCAATCACCAGGATGAGTTTTGTGTTCTATTCATGCAGGTTGGGATAGACATAATTTGAGTAGTTGACATTATTGGTTACTAAGGTAGGCAGAAAAAAGGTAGAAAGACCACAAAAAAAAGATGGATTTTAAGGTGGTGAGATGTGAGATGCATAAAGGTGTCCTTGGTAGTTTGGTGTGGTTTTCGAGACCATAAACACCTTCAAGCTACTTGACCTAAGGAATTTGAAATTTAGTAGTAATTATCACCTTTGATATGAAGATAACCCCAAGGTTATATGTAGTTATCCTTTTTTATATAAAGGGTGTTCTCGATAGGGTCAGAAAATATCTAATAAAATGTTACCTCTGATTTTAATGAGATATAAATTATATGTACATAAAACAAAATTGATATATTAGAATTGACTAAGGATGTCTTCGTATTATGAACCTGTCCTAAGAAAGGTATTCCTGCTAGTATATTTATAAGATAAACAAATCAAGGGAGACAATCAGCTGTTACTCTACAGTAACAACCATATTAGATATGGTAGGATGATTATTAGTTTAGAGTTTTCCTTTGTACAATTTACTGTGATTTGATGCAATTATATGCTGTTCTGAGTCGGGAACTGTAAAATAGGATATTCGTATTTTATTCATAAAGTTACTGTATTGATGAGAGTGTGTGAAAAATTATCACCAGTAATATATCATTAGTAGAACTAGGGATATCAGTTTTGATGCTCTGGGAGAATGGTGGTGTAAACCAAGTAATCGAGCACATCTCTTAGCCTCTTTAGAGTTTTTAGCTTCTTTTTCTTTTTCAATTAATTATTTAAAAAAATATTTGTCGGTTCGAATTTTTATATTTATTATGAACTTTTGATGCTCTGAAAGAATGGTGGATAAACCAAGTAATCGAGCACATTTCTTACCTTCTTTAGCGTATTTAGCTTATATTTGATCCAAGATGCTTTTAAAAAATTATTTTTCGGTTCGAATTTTTATATTTGTTTAAGAGCTTTTGATGCTCTGGGAGAATGGTGGGTTAAACCAAGTAATCGAGCAAATCACTTAGCTTTTTTACAGATTTTAGCTTCTTTTTCTTTTTCAATGAATTATTAAGTCCGATATCTTAAAAAAAAATATTTGTCGGTTCGAATTTTTATATTTATTACGAGGTTTTTTATGCTTGATTGTATTAGTTCGATTATTATGATTATTATTTCTGGTTTATTAATTTTATTAGTTATGGTCATACTATGAGTTACTGTATTTTTATGCCTATTTCCACTATTTCAAATTTAGATTTCTCGTCGTGGAAATTCTGAAGTACTATGTCCTGTATTATGTAATACAAACAGTTACGTATGATACTAAATACTAGTGACCATCATATCGATATATAGATGATACATCTTTTGGAGCAGATGATAACGACTCAAAGATGTTCTTATTTATATATTTCATTATTTTAAATATTGACTACGATAGTGTTAACAGTTTTCGTTTGGAGTTAATTCCAGTTTACAATGGGAAGCGAATACACACTGACCTGCTTAAATGCTCTTCATGTAATCGTTAAGAAAATTTACAATCCTTTCAACAATTCAGTTATATTCGGCAAAACGAAACGTCACTATATTCCTGACTTGTTCAGCATGTTTTAGTCATGAACGTCAAACAGTCGTTGGTTTATTGCCATTCAATATTATGCACCAAACGCGCACCTCTTAATTAGACGTGAAAAATTGTCAATCCCGAACTGTCCTGATTTGGCCTGTGATGATCATCTGCAGTTCAGTTGCGATAAACTCACAGATAAAAATCTGGGTTGGTTCAGTTGAGTGTGAAGCCAATTTAAGACCCTATCTCCTACTAATGAGACCATCACTAAAATAGTGTCCTCTCATATCATTGAACGGCGATACAATAAAGTGGGGGTTCTTACTAAAACTTAGTGAACACGCCAGGCATCGACTAACGTTTACTTGTGTTAAATATGGTTGGATTGCAAATAGGATTGTGAATGTTCTTAACGATTGCATTTGCATGTTGTTACATCGATATAAATTTATAGACAATCCTTTATAATAAAGGCTAGAACTATATATGTGCGAGTATCTCTATGATGTTCTGACTCATAGGCTCAGTTCTACCTCCGGAGTAAGAGGTGAGGATCTCCCATCCACAAATTGCACATATTTCAAGATGGTGGCTCAGAGGTGTCGTTTTGATTTACAATTTTATTGAAATTAAACTAACGTACTTAGCTACAATTTATTGAAAATAGTATTTGATTTATGCTTTGACGATTTTCAGATGAGGATTGATAATTTGTATGATGTAAATTATTCGGACGACTGTTCTCATCTTGAGTGTTATTGTCACAACGTTTCGGACAATGTAACCTCTGATCTTCTTCGAGTGTATCTTGTCGAACTCGAGAATCTTTCTGTTTAACTCTGGAATCTGCACAGAATTTCGAACGGAACCCTTTATTTAATCCACGGAGGTAGCATAACCGGGTAGAAGTCTTCAGTAATTCGCAATTCTTAGTATCGGGGCAGATTCCCGAGTTCTACAGAAATATTCCCGAGTTCGACAAAATACACCTGAAGAAGATCGGAGGTTACATCGGCCGAAACGTTGTAAGAATAACACTCAAGATGATAACAGTAGTCCGAATAATCCAAATTATACAAAGTACTTAATTTGTTCGACAGTTTGCTGATATGGAGACATTTTAAAAAAATCAAAAGATAAATCAGCTAAGGAAAATAACTCGTACTCTTTAAGTAAGAATTAGCCTTCCTGATTTGTGTTTTTAGTTTTGATAGTAAATCTAGAAAAAACGCGTGGTTATGGAACACAGAAAGATTTACAAAAAAAAATTGAACGTAATGGATCCCGGGAAACGGTGGATCGGGACGGCTAGTTATATATAATAAGTGCCTATATCTCTACTGTAACTGCTTGATTCGTATTAGAACTTGTCAGAGTTTAGACAAATCGGTAAAAGAGTTGGCAGTGATTTGGAATAACCTATAATACAATTAGTTCCTACGTAACATTTGAAGTTAGACGTTCAACAAAGATGGAAGTAGATTTTAAAAGAGCAATCGAGGTGTATAATTATATTTAACCTATTCAGAAAGGAATGACTAACAATACAAATAATTAACTTTATTAAAACCTCTTTAACCATTCTATCAACATTTTAGAAAATCACAGTTCATCGAAGGTCATAATAATCCATAATCTTGTATGTTTATCCAGCTCTCCTAAACACCAGCCCAGTCTAATAATAACATACCAGTATTAACAAGGTCATCATAATATATTTCCCTTATTACTTACACACCTCTTTTCTTTTGTTTTTTCTTCTGCTGGATTCTTCTCAACGTCTTTTATCTCTTTACTATTTAACGTATTTATAGACGCCTGCCTTAGCGTCAGTGAAATCTAAGTCTATTCGAGTTACATTCTACACTTATGCTCCGCGTGGTTACTAGTAGTTTCGTATTATTATACTGGGCTTGTCTACAGGAGAGGTGGATGCAAATTATACGTTTCTTGGAGCACTTTGCAATTATTCTTATCTCATCTTATCTGGCCCGTGTTTTGAATAATGATTCAAATAACGACCATCATTTTGTCCACAACCTGCAAACCTTCAGATGTGATCAAAGTATTTATTCAATTTATATTTAATTAAATTTCTAGTCAGCATAATATTTATCTAATCAAATATTATTTTTCAACATTTCACTCTTTCACAGAGACATTCTCTTTTTCATGTGAATAAAACATATTCTCCCCCCCCCCCCAAAAAAAAGGTCTAATCTAAAAATTGTACATTAAGTTAAAACATCTTTTTTTAAATTGAGTTAAGGATTTCTTTAATTGCTTCTCATGGTAGCAAAGTTAGATATATAAGTGTGTAATGGGAAATCGGCTCCCCAAAAAGGGGAATTCTGGTCTGACTCCAACCGTTCCATTTTTTCCCCTTTGAACTGTACTGTTTTACATCTAGTAAACCAAAAACTCTCATCCATTCTTTCAACGTGGCAATATCATCGAAGTCTCTCGTTCTGCACAAAAATAGCAAACGGCTTTCTTCAGCCCTCACTATTTTCTGCTTTCCTGAGCGTGCTTCTTAGCATCAGCTTTTTCAACTCCCCTTCTTTTGCCTGCCCCTCATTCTTCCCTTCCTCTTGCAGGATTTTCTTTGTGAGACCTGATGATCGTGTAACCCTAACATAACCTTAACCCTACCCCTAACCCTTACCCTAACTCGAACGCTTACCTTAACCTTAACCCTAACCTTAACCCTAACCCTAACCCACTTCATTTTCTCCTTTTAACAGTGGTCAGTAGATCCTCATATGGCCCGACTGCTTGTATAAGTCTGTTCTTCACTTCCTCATTTGTATGAGATTACATTTGTAATGACGAGACTCTAATTTTCATAAATAAATCCACGTAGCGATTATTATCAGACTGGGGTATTATTCAGGAGAGATGGAGACAAACTATAGATTATTTAGGCCATCCGTAAGTATAACAGTTATTTTTCATTAAAATAGTAAGAATTATCATTAGATTAGGCTAATGATATTTTATTTAGACCATCTGGAACATATGCAGTCTGTAATAAATAGATGTGTGTGGATATTGTGGGCTAGTGTTTAGGACATATACTGCATAGTACAGCTAGCCAAACCTGACTTTGTCGCATGACCTGATTCGTATCTGCTCATATCCAACCATGAGTGTGATAACGATGCTGCTACTGCTGTTGCTGCTGTCGATGATGATAATGATGATGATGATTGACTAGTAATTTTATTCGTCCAGTTCGCGATTTTGGATTCGGACACCAGACGCTTGTCGGTCTGAAAATAGATGCCCTCGACGAAACAATGTCACTTTTTCTGACGGTTCCTGTAGTTTAGTTTTTCGGATTCTTGGAGAAGATTTCTCATCTTCTCTGTCATATCTGTTACATGCCTGAACAAGCCAACGTCGTAAAAAAGTTTTCTTTCGAAAATTATGATCATTACTTCTCGAATTGGAATAGTCAGGGAAACATCTGGCTTAGATGATAGCGACCGCAGTAATCGCTTACTTATCTTGTCAAGTTGGATGGGTTGGGGAGCGAGAAACCAAAACTTGCTATCCTGAATTCTCTTTATTTTCCTATTAATCTTTACAAACATTTTGACCCGTCAAGTCTTGAGATTAATCTCCACTAAGTCACCCACAATCATCCCTACATACTTTTCAAACATTATTCCCTATCATTTACACTTAAAATATCATTTCTATGTATATTTTAATTGCTAATGTCTCTCATTTACTCGGAGTTCTACGCAACACAGTGTTATATACGTATTCAGTAATTAATTGTATATTAAATGTGAATAAAAGTACACAATGGTTTACAGTGGAGGAATCGTAAACAAAACAATCAGCAAATAATTCATACCAAACGCAGTAAAATTTAATTATCTACCGATATGTATACTTTTATCGTGTTGAAACTGATTGTAATATTTTTAAACATTTTATTTTTACGAAAGCTGGATTTGTTGCATAGCCCCCCCCCCCCCCGCTTGGCTCACGGCAGTTCTCATTTTGTATACTCGTCCCGGAACGGGCCGTGGCAGTTCTTGTTTTATCACTCGTCATTTTTAACACCATAAATCATATAGTTTGCATACCTTTAAATTTATCCCTCGCCGCGTAGAGGGTGCGTGTCTTCCAGCGGTTGTCTTCTTTCTTCTCCTCTGTACTGCTATGAACATCGCAGCTACAACAAAAACTTCATGACCGACTCCGAAGACAAACAATCTTTTCAATTTAATTTCTGTTTTATTTCACGCGTTAGTTATTCGTCAGCTGGGAGATATTCACTAACGTCGAGAGAGAGAGAGAGGGAGAGAGAGCAAATTACTGCTTTCGTAATTACTTATCAATTAAGTCTTAACCATTCCTGGAAAGGGGGGAAATAGATCTTTCGCCTGTATTTTCTTAGGGAAAAAATCCCCCTATGTATGTTGCAGACTACATGGTAAAAATCACGTCTGATAGGTTCGCCTCCAAAACCCAAACTGCTAAAACTCTGCTTCCCACGCAAAAGCCCGTGACGTCACCGAGCCTCTATCGCAGGTGTACATTGACCCTTGATCTGAGGTCTCGTCACGCGGTGACCCTGTCACGTCTGTGAGCTCCGACTGTGAGAACAGCCCTTATTCTGCACTCGACTGCACGGGTCCACCTGCACAAATTCGCGCAAGTCAAACAAACGATTTCCAACAGATACGTCCATTCCCATAGGGCCATTACCCAACAGCTTATCGACATATAAAAACCAAAATGGTCGCCGCGATGTCGCTTAGCAGTTAAGGGCATGCACGAAAAAATAGTAAAGATATGAATTTCCTACTACTTTTTTTAGTCTAAGTGGTAAACCCCCGGACGTAGGGTTAGTAGCAAGGTAAATATTTTTACTATCTTTTCAGCAGTGAGTTTTCCGAAGTTAAGCAGCAGGCGACGACCATTATTTTTTGTGTGTCGCAAAAACAGCTTTGAACTAAATTAAATTTTGAAATGGAAAAACTTAAAGATGGTTTCAGTACGTTAAAAGTATACAGAACGGTAGATAATTAAATTATACTGCGTTTTGTATAAGTTATGTTTTTTTTTGTTTACGGTTTCACGACTGTTTATCTTCTACATTTTCCCAAATGTGTTTTATTTTCAGAAAAGAAATTGTGTAAATATTAGTTTAGGTGCTAGATAAACCCGTTTTTATTACATCGTAAACTTGCACGAATTCACTCAATATGTTGGTCTGCATGAAGTTGTGTAATATCACTCGTGGGCAGGTAAAGATTTGTATCGAAACGTCGTGAAAAATATAAAACAATAGAGGTAACAAAAATAATTGCGGAGAGTTACTATTTATAGAATGAAATGAAATATATTTTCTTTCAGACATGACAAACCAAACACTTATAATTGTCATTTCTTTTTTTAAATATTTTGAAAGTCATAAAAATCGATTCTTTTACAAATTAAAGTTCACTTTAAAGAATCACAAAATGGATCTTTTAATGCTAATTTTGAAATTAGGAACATATTTTAACAGAATGTTTGCAACTGATTGGTGCGATTCAGTACGGAAAATGAAAATAAGAAATTAGTACGCATTCTCTATTTTTCATGAGAAATATTTCTGTCTAAAACAGACGTCAGTCATTTTGGTTAATTAATTAAACCAAAATCATTCGTGTTTTGCGTGTTGCTGCGTTTTCCTGCAATATTCAAGAGTCGAGACGTAACTATTTTCATAAATAATTGTGTCACTTTTTCAAACCAAGACGTTATGTCGTTCTTAATTATATATATAAAAAGGGTATACAATGGCGAAAACAAATATATTATTCAAGATTGAGCATATTAATTTTCATATTTTATTAATACGTTCAATTAAGAATTACATTTACTTTAAGCCAGGATTTTCAAGAAGAATTCCGATCTCATCAAATTGGTAAGGCATTCGTTAAATTAATAAAAGGATGCTTCATATTTTATGAAAATTAAAAATTTTTTTTAACAGTTTAAAAAAATATTTAGAAAGATTAAAAGAGACCTCTTAAACGATTCCTGTTAAAAAGTTTTTCAAATTAATGGATTTTTGTTTCAAATTAATGGATTTTTGTTTCAAATTAATGGATTTTTGTTCAGTTTCGCGTTAAAAACTCCACAACTGAGAGCGACATTACTGAGTATAAAGAAGTCGTAAACACAGGGTAGACATTCAGGTAAATACATCTACCGTGAGGAAATAACACCATGTCAGAAATCTGTTGTGAAAGGATGTATTTGTACAATTTCGGCTTCCACTGAATATTCCTCAAGCGGTTTAAAGCGACGTGCGTATTTGCTGGACCCTATTTTAAGGCACAATTGTAAAACCTGTACGAGTCTCACTTTTCACTTGGTGGATTCTTTGTTTATTTCCAGTCCTATAGACTACATACATCGTATGGTGAGTGATATTACCCACGCAAACATTGACATCAATAAGAAGTTACATAAAAAACATAATAAATTACAATTTTAGGTATATACATATTTATTATATAATAATATACCAGGTATATATATATATATATATATATATATATATATATATATATATATATATATATATATATATATATTCAGTATTTACTTTAACAGTGTTTAATACGTGAGTAGAACTGTGTATTTATATAAGATTTAAATGTAATTTTAGTCCATTTTATATATATATATATATATATATATATATATATATATATATATATATATATATATATATATATATATATATGGTACACGTATATATATGGTACACGTATTGTATTAGTTTCTGTAGATGTAAATCCATTGAACTCTAGTGTTTATAAAAAGTGCCCAATAACGAGTAGAGCTGTTCTTAAGTATAAATTTTTATTTATACAAACATTATTGGTTACATATGTGCATACATGTTTCGGTTGTACTCTTCACAGAGAGTCAACCTCTTTGGTCTGAAAGGATTGCTTCTCTGTGAAGAGTACAACCGAAATATGTATGCACATATGTAACCAATAATGTTTGTATAAATGAAAAATGACACTAATATATATATATATATATATATTATTTCGTGTATCTACATAAAATGTTATAAGGATATATAATTTTTTATGTATCGATTTTCATTATTTATATAAACAGTGCTCAATATGTGAGTAGAGCTAGGTAGTAAGTTATGAAAATATATTTATGGCAATTAAGCTACACAAAGGATTTTCTGTTTCATCTCCGTAGGGAATCGTCAGGCTAAAATGCATTAAGTTTGTGTTGCCGGCTGTATTTACATATGCACGTGGTGTTTAGTCTAGATAGTTAACCAATCAGATTCCTTGTTATTCTCTTGCACGGGTTAATGCTTCAATGAGCTAATCGTTAGGTTGCTCACAAACAAAGGTTCGGTTGATTCTACTCCCTATAGGATGGCCCATCCCTGTTTCTTTGTTGTGTCAGATGAATAGGTATATATATATATATATATATATATATATATATATATATATATATATATATATATATATATATTAGTACTTCATGTATCCACATAAAATATTACAAGGAGATATCATTTTTTATGTATCAGTTTTCAGTATTTACTTCAACAGTGCTCGAGACGTAAGTAGAGCTAGGTAGTAAGCAATGAAAATATATATGGCAATCAAGCTACACAGAGGCTCCCTGACAAAAATAACTCCATGCATTTAGCCTGAAGATTCCCCACCGGCGATGAAACGTGGGAGCCTCTGTGTAGCTTGATTGCCATTATATATATATATATATATATATATATATATATATATATATATATATATATATATAAGGTCCTCTTTACCCTATGATAAAATATCCTAAATACGTAATTTGCTAGTCTTAGTCTTATCGATATAAACTATAATTGCATGTGTTCTTCAGAATTGTCTAATCCTTGCCTTACTTCCTTTGTTCTAGCTCGTATGACTTGTTGGTCCAGTGGTCTCCATTAATACGCTGTTTCATACATTGTAACACAGCTTTCTATTCCAGTAGATTCTTTACAAAAACTGCAGGCTTGTGGAACTGTCTTCCTGCTGACTGTTTTTTTCTTTCTGTTAACTTTAGCATTTTCAAGACTAAGGCCAATAGGCATCTTCTGTCTTTACAATGATACTCTTTCTTTCTTGTTAGCTCCTTACATTAAGTGGCTTCATGTCTTGTCTGGAGCGATTTCCATAAAAAACAAACATGGCTTCAAATTGTTCTTTGCAAGTTGATAGTAAAATTTATTTAGATAATTCCGCAAATTAGTGTTTCTAACTTTTTTGTCGTCTTTCAATTTTTAACGACTTGTTTTGTTCTCTACACACGAAGAATTCAATGGCGAAGAAGCTTTTCATATATTTAAAGCCTGTCACCTTTCATTTATAAATGCACATGCAAATGCATTTTATTATATTAAAATTAATGTAAATTGTATTCTACGCTTTGCTTGACTCGCACAGAAACACGGTGGGAAGATGGAAAAACTGATTTTCTTAAACGACTAAATGCAACACGATATCTGGTCAATACATTCTATATCCCCTCTCTCTCCCTTTATTCTTTCTTTCTTTCTATCTTTCTTTCTCACTATTTGCTTCTCACTCTTTCTTTTTTATCTTTCTTTTTGTCTTTCTCTCGTTCAGCAGGATATAAAGCATCCTCGTATGGCTACCCGACATGCTCATTAACATTGACAACGTTTCCATACATTTACTTATCAGACACGCTATAAGTAAAGAGTATTTAGCGATATCAACAATTAGGTGAAGTTTGGCACAAGATCAATTTTATTATGGGATGCTATACGTATGAATTCAAACGGATACACATCTCTTTCAGTGTTAATCGAGGCTAATCTCATTCGACTTAGACACTGGAGGAATGAAATTGCTGCTCTGGTGACACCACGATGTAAATTTACTAGACCAACCCGACAATCTGCTAAATCCCCCAAAAGAGTTGCCAACTTGATAGGCCCTTCACTATTCACCAAGCTCCAACCCCTGTCCGATCGCCGCAATGTTGCTTCCTTGTGCCTGTTTTACAAGTACTTCAATGGATTGTGCTCTGATAAGCTTGCTGCCCTGGAACCCCGACGACGTAAATTCACTAGACCAACCCGACAATCTGCAAAATCTTATCCATTCATTGTGGAGGTCCCCAGATGCCGAGGAGCTTTCTACTCCAAAAGCTTCTTTCCTCGTGCTGCTAGACTATGGAACTCCCTCCCTGCTCCCTGTATTTCTGACGGTACTGACATACAGAAATTTAATATAAACAGACATCTCGCAGCACAGCTCCCAATTTAGGTTGACACCCTCCCCCAAAAAGTTTCACCCTTTTTCTCAGTAGCCTATTTACGTCTACAGTGGCGGCCTATCTTGTTTGGGGTGAACTATGTTAAAAAAATATCGCTCGACGGGTCGCCCTCTTTCCACCTATGAAACGAGCTATTCGCTTTCATAATCTCAGATATGCATAACTAGCGCCATAAAACCAAACCACGGATAATTCAGGCTATTATTTTATTATTAAATTCTTATTTAGTTTAATTGAGAGATATCGAATGTCCTTGTACCAAGCGAAGCATATTCTCATATTGTATGCTTTAGAAGAAGTTAAGAAAATTTACCCCGATTAGTTAAGGAGCGAAGAGCTGATTATGGATTGGGAATATACCAAGTGAGAATATCCCGGATCACGCTAGGCGTAGTGTTTGTCTGTTCATAAAATAAGTCATTGAAACACACGCAAAAGGAAACTTCAAAGGACAGATGGGAGAGACGAGTTCAATGTAATTCACAAACCAGCTCGTGATAGTAACACGCTCATCCTACTCTTTACCGCCCTTAATTTCAAGACGTCTGACGACAATGTCATTAATCATGTCCAAAATAACCTAAATTAACATGATATAAAAACAAATAAGGTTGTGTTTTACCGGTCTATTCGTTACCAACAAAATGGTCATTTAAAATATTTGTGTGATACGGTAAAAGCACGGGTTTTGCTATGGTCTAATGTCACCGTAATGGAATCAATATTGCGATATTTCCATTGTGTTTCTGGGAAAGTCAAGCTAACCACAGGATATAATTTGCATTCATTCCATGATAATAAAATGCACTCTCATATTCATTAGTAAATCAATTGTGACAGGCTTTAAATTGATGAAATGCTTCTTTGCTATTTAATTCTTCAGTTGATGACAACAAAAGAAGTCGTTCAAGATTGAAAGACGATCTGTCAACAAAAATAACAAGCTTCTCCATACAATCATAACTTAAATCAAAAAGGGATTCACTCATTTATTTTCTAACTTTACTTTAACGGCACGATATTTTTACTTTAAATATTATAAACATACAATTTCAGCCTCACAAAAACGTAGGTGACATATTCTGGTTTATGGTCAATTCGCTGCGATTTTGAATTAATATTGTTCTATATTTGATTTGGGGGCAGTTTACTTTAGAGATAATAATTTCTCTACAAATTGACCAATTTCAGCTTCACAAAAACGTAGGTGGAATATCTTGGTTTATTGTCAATTCGCTGCCATTTTGAATTCAAATTGTTCTATATTTGATTTGGGGGCAGTTTACTTTAAAGATAATAATTTCTCTACAAATTGACCAATTTCAGCTTCACAAAAACGTAGGTGGAATATCTTGGTTTATTGTCAATTCGCTGCCATTTTGAATTCAAATTGTTCTATATTTGATTTGGGGGCAGTTTACTTTAGAGATAATAATTTCTCTACAAATTGACCAATTTCAGCTTCACAAAAACGTAAGTGGCATATCTTGGTTTATGGTCAATTCGCTGCCATTTTGAATTCAAATTGTTCTATATTCGATTTGGGGGCAGTTTACTTTAGAGATAATAATTTCCCTACAAATTGACCAATTTTAGCTTCACAAAAACGTAAGTGGCATATCTTGGGTTATGGTTAATTCGCTGCCATTTTGAATTCAAATTGTTCTATATTTGATTTGGGGGCAGTTTACTTTAGAGATAATAATTTCTCTACAAATTGACCAATTTCAGCTTCACAAAAACGTAGGTGGAATATCTTGGTTTATTGTCAATTCGCTGCCATTTTGAATTCAAATTGTTCTATATTTGATTTGGGGGCAGTTTACTTTAGAGATAATAATTTCTCTACAAATTGACCAATTTCAGCTTCACAAAAACGTAAGTGGCATATCTTGGTTTATGGTCAATTCGCTGCCATTTTGAATTCAAATTGTTCTATATTCGATTTGGGGGCAGTTTACTTTAGAGATAATAATTTCTCTACAAATTGACCAATTTCAGCTTCACAAAAACGTAAGTGGCATATCTTGGGTTATGGTCAATTCGCTGCCATTTTGAATTTAAATTGTTCTATATTTGATTTGGGGGCAGTTTACTTTAGAGATAATAATTTCTCTACAAATTGACCAATTTCAGCTTCACAAAAACGTAGGTGGAATATCTTGGTTTATTGTCAATTCGCTGCCATTTTGAATTCAAATTGTTCTATATTTGATTTGGGGGCAGTTTACTTTAGAGATAATAATTTCTCTACAAATTGACCAATTTCAGCTTCACAAAAACGTAAGTGGCATATCTTGGGTTATGGTCAATTCGCTGCCATTTTGAATTCAAATTGTTCTATATTTGATTTGGGGGCAGTTTACTTTAGAGATAATAATTTCTCTACAAATTGACCAATTTCAGCTTCACAAAAACGTAGGTGGAATATCTTGGTTTATTGTCAATTCGCTGCCATTTTGAATTCAAATTGTTCTATATTTGATTTGGGGGCAGTTTACTTTAGAGATAATAATTTCTCTACTAATTGACCAATTTCAGCTTCACAAAAACGTAAGTGGCATATCTTGGGTTATGGTCAATTCGCTGCCATTTTGAATTCAAATTGTTCTATATTCGATTTGGGGGCAGTTTACTTTAGAGATAATAATTTCTCTACAAATTGACCAATTTCAGCTTCACAAAAACGTAAGTGGCATATCTTGGTTTATGGTCAATTCGCTGCCATTTTGAATTCAAATTGTTCTATATTCGATTTGGGGGCAGTTTACTTTAGAGATAATAATTTCTCTACAAATTGACCAATTTCAGCTTCACAAAAACGTAAGTGGCATATCTTGGGTTATGGTCAATTCGCTGCCATTTTGAATTTAAATTGTTCTATATTTGATTTGGGGGCAGTTTACTTTAGAGATAATAATTTCTCTACAAATTGACCAATTTCAGCTTCACAAAAACGTAGGTGGAATATCTTGGTTTATTGTCAATTCGCTGCCATTTTGAATTCAAATTGTTCTATATTTGATTTGGGGGCAGTTTACTTTAGAGATAATAATTTCTCTACAAATTGACCAATTTCAGCTTCACAAAAACGTAAGTGGCATATCTTGGTTTATGGTCAATTCGCTGCCATTTTGAATTCAAATTGTTCTATATTCGATTTGGGGGCAGTTTACTTTAGAGATAATAATTTCTCTACAAATTGACCAATTTCAGCTTCACAAAAACGTAAGTGGCATATCTTGGGTTATGGTCAATTCGCTGCCATTTTGAATTTAAATTGTTCTATATTTGATTTGGGGGCAGTTTACTTTAGAGATAATAATTTCTCTACAAATTGACCAATTTCAGCTTCACAAAAACGTAGGTGGAATATCTTGGTTTATTGTCAATTCGCTGCCATTTTGAATTCAAATTGTTCTATATTTGATTTGGGGGCAGTTTACTTTAGAGATAATAATTTCTCTACAAATTGACCAATTTCAGCTTCACAAAAACGTAAGTGGCATATCTTGGGTTATGGTCAATTCGCTGCCATTTTGAATTCAAATTGTTCTATATTTGATTTGGGGGCAGTTTACTTTAGAGATAATAATTTCTCTACAAATTGACCAATTTCAGCTTCACAAAAACGTAAGTGGCATATCTTGGTTTATGGTCAATTCGCTGCCATTTTGAATTCAAATTGTTCTATATTCGATTTGGGGGCAGTTTACTTTAGAGATAATAATTTCTCTACAAATTGACCAATTTCAGCTTCACAAAAACGTAAGTGGCATATCTTGGGTTATGGTCAATTCGCTGCCATTTTGAATTCAAATTGTTCTATATTTGATTTGGGGGCAGTTTACTTTAGAGATAATAATTTCTCTACAAATTGACCAATTTCAGCTTCACAAAAACGTAGGTGGAATATCTTGGTTTATTGTCAATTCGCTGCCATTTTGAATTCAAATTGTTCTATATTTGATTTGGGGGCAGTTTACTTTAGAGATAATAATTTCTCTACTAATTGACCAATTTCAGCTTCACAAAAACGTAAGTGGCATATCTTGGGTTATGGTCAATTCGCTGCCATTTTGAATTCAAATTGTTCTATATTTGATTTGGGGGCAGTTTACTTTAGAGATAATAATTTCTCTACTAATTGACCAATTTCAGCTTCACAAAAACGTAAGTGGCATATCTTGGTTTATGGTCAATTCGCTGCCATTTTGAATTCAAATTGTTCTATATTCGATTTGGGGGCAGTTTACTTTAGAGATAATAATTTCTCTACAAATTGACCAATTTCAGCTTCACAAAAACGTAAGTGGCATATCTTGGTTTATGGTCAATTCGCTGCCGTTTTGAATTCAAATTGTTCTATATTCGATTTGGGGGCAGTTTACTTTAGAGATAATAATTTCTCTACAAATTGACCAATTTCAGCTTCACAAAAACGTAAGTGGCATATCTTGGGTTATGGTCAATTCGCTGCCATTTTGAATTTAAATTGTTCTATATTTGATTTGGGGGCAGTTTACTTTAGAGATAATAATTTCTCTACAAATTGACCAATTTCAGCTTCACAAAAACGTAGGTGGAATATCTTGGTTTATTGTCAATTCGCTGCCATTTTGAATTCAAATTGTTCTATATTTGATTTGGGGGCAGTTTACTTTAGAGATAATAATTTCTCTACAAATTGACCAATTTCAGCTTCACAAAAACGTAAGTGGCATATCTTGGTTTATGGTCAATTCGCTGCCATTTTGAATTCAAATTGTTCTATATTCGATTTGGGGGCAGTTTACTTTAGAGATAATAATTTCTCTACAAATTGACCAATTTCAGCTTCACAAAAACGTAAGTGGCATATCTTGGGTTATGGTCAATTCGCTGCCATTTTGAATTTAAATTGTTCTATATTTGATTTGGGGGCAGTTTACTTTAGAGATAATAATTTCTCTACAAATTGACCAATTTCAGCTTCACAAAAACGTAGGTGGAATATCTTGGTTTATTGTCAATTCGCTGCCATTTTGAATTCAAATTGTTCTATATTTGATTTGGGGGCAGTTTACTTTAGAGATAATAATTTCTCTACAAATTGACCAATTTCAGCTTCACAAAAACGTAAGTGGCATATCTTGGGTTATGGTCAATTCGCTGCCATTTTGAATTCAAATTGTTCTATATTTGATTTGGGGGCAGTTTACTTTAGAGATAATAATTTCTCTACAAATTGACCAATTTCAGCTTCACAAAAACGTAAGTGGCATATCTTGGTTTATGGTCAATTCGCTGCCATTTTGAATTCAAATTGTTCTATATTCGATTTGGGGGCAGTTTACTTTAGAGATAATAATTTCTCTACAAATTGACCAATTTCAGCTTCACAAAAACGTAAGTGGCATATCTTGGGTTATGGTCAATTCGCTGCCATTTTGAATTCAAATTGTTCTATATTTGATTTGGGGGCAGTTTACTTTAGAGATAATAATTTCTCTACAAATTGACCAATTTCAGCTTCACAAAAACGTAGGTGGAATATCTTGGTTTATTGTCAATTCGCTGCCATTTTGAATTCAAATTGTTCTATATTTGATTTGGGGGCAGTTTACTTTAGAGATAATAATTTCTCTACTAATTGACCAATTTCAGCTTCACAAAAACGTAAGTGGCATATCTTGGGTTATGGTCAATTCGCTGCCATTTTGAATTCAAATTGTTCTATATTCGATTTGGGGGCAGTTTACTTTAGAGATAATAATTTCTCTACAAATTGACCAATTTCAGCTTCACAAAAACGTAAGTGGCATATCTTGGTTTATGGTCAATTCGCTGCCATTTTGAATTCAAATTGTTCTATATTCGATTTGGGGGCAGTTTACTTTAGAGATAATAATTTCTCTACAAATTGACCAATTTCAGCTTCACAAAAACGTAAGTGGCATATCTTGGGTTATGGTCAATTCGCTGCCATTTTGAATTTAAATTGTTCTATATTTGATTTGGGGGCAGTTTACTTTAGAGATAATAATTTCTCTACAAATTGACCAATTTCAGCTTCACAAAAACGTAGGTGGAATATCTTGGTTTATTGTCAATTCGCTGCCATTTTGAATTCAAATTGTTCTATATTTGATTTGGAGGCAGTTTACTTTAGAGATAATAATTTCTCTACAAATTGACCAATTTCAGCTTCACAAAAACGTAGGTGGAATATCTTGGTTTATTGTCAATTCGCTGCCATTTTGAATTCAAATTGTTCTATATTTGATTTGGGGGCAGTTTACTTTAGAGATAATAATTTCTCTACAAATTGACCAATTTCAGCTTCACAAAAACGTAAGTGGCATATCTTGGGTTATGGTCAATTCGCTGCCATTTTGAATTCAAATTGTTCTATATTTGATTTGGGGGCAGTTTACTTTAGAGATAATAATTTCTCTACAAATTGACCAATTTCAGCTTCACAAAAACGTAAGTGGCATATCTTGGTTTATGGTCAATTCGCTGCCATTTTGAATTCAAATTGTTCTATATTCGATTTGGGGGCAGTTTACTTTAGAGATAATAATTTCTCTACAAATTGACCAATTTCAGCTTCACAAAAACGTAAGTGGCATATCTTGGGTTATGGTCAATTCGCTGCCATTTTGAATTCAAATTGTTCTATATTTGATTTGGGGGCAGTTTACTTTAGAGATAATAATTTCTCTACAAATTGACCAATTTCAGCTTCACAAAAACGTAGGTGGAATATCTTGGTTTATTGTCAATTCGCTGCCATTTTGAATTCAAATTGTTCTATATTTGATTTGGGGGCAGTTTACTTTAGAGATAATAATTTCTCTACTAATTGACCAATTTCAGCTTCACAAAAACGTAAGTGGCATATCTTGGGTTATGGTCAATTCGCTGCCATTTTGAATTCAAATTGTTCTATATTTGATTTGGGGGCAGTTTACTTTAGAGATAATAATTTCTCTACTAATTGACCAATTTCAGCTTCACAAAAACGTAAGTGGCATATCTTGGTTTATGGTCAATTCGCTGCCATTTTGAATTCAAATTGTTCTATATTCGATTTGGGGGCAGTTTACTTTAGAGATAATAATTTCTCTACAAATTGACCAATTTCAGCTTCACAAAAACGTAAGTGGCATATCTTGGTTTATGGTCAATTCGCTGCCGTTTTGAATTCAAATTGTTCTATATTCGATTTGGGGGCAGTTTACTTTAGAGATAATAATTTCTCTACAAATTGACCAATTTCAGCTTCACAAAAACGTAAGTGGCATATCTTGGGTTATGGTCAATTCGCTGCCATTTTGAATTTAAATTGTTCTATATTTGATTTGGGGGCAGTTTACTTTAGAGATAATAATTTCTCTACAAATTGACCAATTTCAGCTTCACAAAAACGTAGGTGGAATATCTTGGTTTATTGTCAATTCGCTGCCATTTTGAATTCAAATTGTTCTATATTTGATTTGGGGGCAGTTTACTTTAGAGATAATAATTTCTCTACAAATTGACCAATTTCAGCTTCACAAAAACGTAAGTGGCATATCTTGGTTTATGGTCAATTCGCTGCCATTTTGAATTCAAATTGTTCTATATTCGATTTGGGGGCAGTTTACTTTAGAGATAATAATTTCTCTACAAATTGACCAATTTCAGCTTCACAAAAACGTAAGTGGCATATCTTGGGTTATGGTCAATTCGCTGCCATTTTGAATTTAAATTGTTCTATATTTGATTTGGGGGCAGTTTACTTTAGAGATAATAATTTCTCTACAAATTGACCAATTTCAGCTTCACAAAAACGTAGGTGGAATATCTTGGTTTATTGTCAATTCGCTGCCATTTTGAATTCAAATTGTTCTATATTTGATTTGGGGGCAGTTTACTTTAGAGATAATAATTTCTCTACAAATTGACCAATTTCAGCTTCACAAAAACGTAAGTGGCATATCTTGGGTTATGGTCAATTCGCTGCCATTTTGAATTCAAATTGTTCTATATTTGATTTGGGGGCAGTTTACTTTAGAGATAATAATTTCTCTACAAATTGACCAATTTCAGCTTCACAAAAACGTAAGTGGCATATCTTGGTTTATGGTCAATTCGCTGCCATTTTGAATTCAAATTGTTCTATATTCGATTTGGGGGCAGTTTACTTTAGAGATAATAATTTCTCTACAAATTGACCAATTTCAGCTTCACAAAAACGTAAGTGGCATATCTTGGGTTATGGTCAATTCGCTGCCATTTTGAATTCAAATTGTTCTATATTTGATTTGGGGGCAGTTTACTTTAGAGATAATAATTTCTCTACAAATTGACCAATTTCAGCTTCACAAAAACGTAGGTGGAATATCTTGGTTTATTGTCAATTCGCTGCCATTTTGAATTCAAATTGTTCTATATTTGATTTGGGGGCAGTTTACTTTAGAGATAATAATTTCTCTACTAATTGACCAATTTCAGCTTCACAAAAACGTAAGTGGCATATCTTGGGTTATGGTCAATTCGCTGCCATTTTGAATTCAAATTGTTCTATATTCGATTTGGGGGCAGTTTACTTTAGAGATAATAATTTCTCTACAAATTGACCAATTTCAGCTTCACAAAAACGTAAGTGGCATATCTTGGTTTATGGTCAATTCGCTGCCATTTTGAATTCAAATTGTTCTATATTCGATTTGGGGGCAGTTTACTTTAGAGATAATAATTTCTCTACAAATTGACCAATTTCAGCTTCACAAAAACGTAAGTGGCATATCTTGGGTTATGGTCAATTCGCTGCCATTTTGAATTTAAATTGTTCTATATTTGATTTGGGGGCAGTTTACTTTAGAGATAATAATTTCTCTACAAATTGACCAATTTCAGCTTCACAAAAACGTAGGTGGAATATCTTGGTTTATTGTCAATTCGCTGCCATTTTGAATTCAAATTGTTCTATATTTGATTTGGAGGCAGTTTACTTTAGAGATAATAATTTCTCTACAAATTGACCAATTTCAGCTTCACAAAAACGTAAGTGGCATATCTTGGGTTATGGTCAATTCGCTGCCATTTTGAATTCAAATTGTTCTATATTTGATTTGGGGGCAGTTTACTTTAGAGATAATAATTTCTCTACAAATTGACCAATTTCAGCTTCACAAAAACGTAGGTGGAATATCTTGGTTTATTGTCAATTCGCTGCCATTTTGAATTCAAATTGTTCTATATTTGATTTGGGGGCAGTTTACTTTAGAGATAATAATTTCTCTACAAATTGACCAATTTCAGCTTCACAAAAACGTAAGTGGCATATCTTGGGTTATGGTCAATTCGCTGCCATTTTGAATTCAAATTGTTCTATATTTGATTTGGGGGCAGTTTACTTTAGAGATAATAATTTCTCTACAAATTGACCAATTTCAGCTTCACAAAAACGTAGGTGGAATATCTTGGTTTATTGTCAATTCGCTGCCATTTTGAATTCAAATTGTTCTATATTTGATTTGGGGGCAGTTTACTTTAGAGATAATAATTTCTCTACAAATTGACCAATTTCAGCTTCACAAAAACGTAAGTGGCATATCTTGGGTTATGGTCAATTCGCTGCCATTTTGAATTCAAATTGTTCCATATTGTATTTGGGGGCAGTTTACTTTAGAGATAATAATTTCTCTACAAATTGACCAATTTCAGCTTCACAAAAACGTAAGTGGCATATCTTGGGTTATGGTCAATTCGCTGCCATTTTGAATTCAAATCGTTCTATATTTGATTTGGGGGCAGTTTACTTTAGAGATAATAATTTCTCTACAAATTGACCAATTTCAGCTTCACAAAAACGTAAGTGGCATATCTTGGGTTATGGTCAATTCGCTGCCATTTTGAATTCAAATTGTTCTATATTTGATTTGGGGCAGTTTACTTTAGAGATAATAATTTCTCTACAAATTGACCAATTTCAGCTTCACAAAAACGTAAGTGGCATATCTTGGGTTATGGTCAATTCGCTGCCATTTTGAATTCAAATTGTTCTATATTCGATTTGGGGGCAGTTTACTTTAGAGATAATAATTTCTCTACAAATTGACCAATTTCAGCTTCACAAAAACGTAGGTGGAATATCTTGGTTTATTGTCAATTCGCTGCCATTTTGAATTCAAATTGTTCTATATTTGATTTGGGGGCAGTTTACTTTAGAGATAATAATTTCTCTACAAATTGACCAATTTCAGCTTCACAAAAACGTAAGTGGCATATCTTGGGTTATGGTTAATTCGCTGCCATTTTGAATTCAAATTGTTCTATATTTGATTTGGGGGCAGTTTACTTTAGAGATAATAATTTCTCTACAAATTGACCAATTTCAGCTTCACAAAAACGTAAGTGGCATATCTTGGGTTATGGTCAATTCGCTGCCATTTTGAATTCAAATTGTTCTATATTTGATTTGGGGGCAGTTTACTTTAGAGATAATAATCTTTCTACAAATTGACCAATTTCAGTAAATGTGGCATCATTTTTAAGAGCTATGACAATTCTAAAATATAAGTAACGAAGATCGATACATTTGCCAATTTCAAGTCTGTGTTTATATCATTTATCGCAACAGTAAACATTAGAGAGACCATTTTTTAATGTTTGAGGAAATCTTTTATTTGCTTGTATGCACTTTCTTCCATTCCAGAATAATCAAATCTAAGGCAAGGCACATGGTTTTCCTTTTTTTATTCTCTAAAAACTTGTAAATATAAATGTGTAAATATCTTTTCAGATATAGCCTTACAACAATAAAAGATAATTTAAAGGACTACTAGTAACACTTAACTGCAGTTTCACAGAATGTCTGTTCGTCAGAAGTGTATTATTGTCTGGTCCGTTTCGTGATGATGTTAGGAATCTCTGAAACTACGATTCCTTGCCTCCAGCAGTGTTAGCAACATGTCCCAGTACTCGCGTACTATTATGCAGCCGTGATCCACTCTTACTTTCTAGCCCAAACGGATCTAAATGCTACGACACCTTCGTCAACATTGATGAGCTCAACCTGATGCCGCTAAGTGTATTGTGTCTTCTTGTGACATTACTCTACCGACAATGACTTTCATAATAAGAGAAGCAACATTTATGCCAATCCACATATGGGTCAAGCAGTATTTATTCCCCATGAGTTCTTACGGTTGTAAATGACCATAGCGTCTCGTGGCCGTAGTACTTGGAGGTACACTATCCCGAGGCCCAGTATGAATACGTACGAAGCATTCTGTCTTCTTTCGCATTGTCGGGCTACGTAGACATTCGTTTTTTACCGTAATAGTTGAGCTCTCTGTGCTCCATTACTAGACGCCCCTTGCGATTATTCTTCTACAAATAATATTTATTATATATTTACAACTGAAGTAGAATTACTCGTTTATTTAGACGTATTAATTGAAGATCGCTGTGCGACACGTCCCATCCAAAATGTCGCATGGTCTAAAAATGCAAGAGACATAACTCACTCCGGGAATCTTGTTGTAGCAATGGAAATAACCAAAGGTAAAGAGTTACTTCCATTGTAAATATAAAATGTTTCATATTTTTTGTTTTTTAAAATTATATTTTCTATATGAAATCTGTTTCATCGAACAATAAGAATCAAACCTTTGAGACCCCCACGTTTTCTCTGCATACCGTATAAGACAATCATTGTCTATTGTCATGTTCAGTTCCTGCTAATTTTACACTCTTATCTCTGCAGCCACGGGGTATTTCAACATTTAATTGTCCAGTTCTTGAGACACCCCATTCTCTAACAATTGCCATATTACGATGCACAGTACTTGCTCGTTTTCACCACTTTTCCCTGTAGCCATCGGGTATTTCAACATTCCATTGTTCAGTTCTTCAGACGTCTGATTCTCTAACAATTTCCACACCGCTACCCAGATACCCATGTGATTGTCAAAGTAAACGTAGACCTCAAGTCTGACGTATTGCACTGATCCCGCGGCCAAACAGCAAGGCTTCCTAATGTTCTTATCGAAAAATTTAAAATTTAACCATGAAAGATCGATGAAAATGATGTTTCAAACTTAACCTTCGTATACCAAAGAAAATCATATATTTAAAAATAACTTAAAAACTCCTGAGACAATCCAACCCCAATTTTAGCACATAATCAGAGTCATTGTCATATTTGATACACCTATTTGCATGTTTGATCTATCTGAAAAGGGTAATTTTTGCGCTAGGTGATTTGAGCGGGTTGAAGTATGGTTCTGCGTAGTTCTCGGAATTCCACCATCCAAGCCTTTACCTTCTGTCTTTCAGAAATGGTTTATCTTCTGTCTTTGAGAAATGGTTAGTTTATTGCTAATTGCATGAGACGCCTGACATGGAAATATCGACGGGGCTGCCTTTTTGTGTTTACTTTTCAATCTCCATCTTTCGACCTTGTATAACAGTAATGGCGCGATCATTCGTTCCAACTTCAAAAGGCAAGATTATTTCGAAAAATCATAAAACGAACATCATGATCTTTCCAAATCATTTGAACATGGCGCTACACCTACTTTTTTCTCAGCCTTCTAATTTTTAATTGATCCGTGAAATTCTTTCACGTGTTCTGCTAATTAAGATTGACTGAAATAAACTTCAACATAACAACCTAACCCAAACCGACTTAAAAACGTCTCTCGCAGATATGCCGAGACTAATCTGAACACATTTTTAATCCAATCCAATTTGTTGGTTGGATCAAAATTTAAAGCTATAGAATTGTATTTATTAAGAAAAAAATTGAGCTGTTTTCAAATTATTTATTCATACACAATACTTTTTATTTATTAAGAATAAAGTTGAGATGTTTTTTTTTTCAAATTATTTACAGTGTTTAGTCGGCGTCGATATGAATTTTAATTAAAGATAATTTATTGAGAAAACATTAACTTTAATGAAAATGACATTCGTTTTTCTAATTTCAAATTAATTGTTTGTTCGCTTTGCTGATGTATTTTTATTTTCATATTTTTATTCACCTTTTTGAGATATTATAAAAGATTTGATATTAAACTAAGATATGAAATGCTGATAGGACACTTCTTACCTGGTTATACACTTATCTAGAATAAAAAGATATAAATGAAGCTTCCATCATTTTCTAATGTACATTGTTTTATTCTATGGATACTTTGCAAAAGGTGGTATATATTTAAAAAAATCTTAATTACGTCATTGGAAACCACCAGGACACGATGGAATACATGCATACTGGTTTACAAAATTTACAACCTAACATGAACGGATAGCGCGGAAGCTGAGAGGAAGTATCCACAAAACAGACGCACCTAAATAGATGACCAAAGGAAAGACAACGCTAATACAAAAAGACGCAAAAACGGAAACGATTCAAGGTAACTACAGGGCAATAACCTGCTTACCAACAATGTGGAAAATCCTAACGGCACAACTGAAAGAAAAAATATACCACTCCCAGAACAATCGTAGACTGCTACCCGAAGATAAATAAAAGAATGCCGAAAAGGGACGCATGATTAGCTATACATAGATCAAAAGATCCCGAAGGCGGTAAAAAACAGAAAAAAGAACATATCCATAGCATGGATTGACTACAAAAAAGCTTACGACAGAATCTCCGTAGCATGGATAATTGAATGCTTAAAATATACAAAATACCCGACAAGATTATTAATCTTATTAAGAAAGTACTGGAAACAGAGATTAGAACTGACAACCGGAGGACAACACCTGACTTAGATAAAAATACAGAGAGGCATTTTTCACGGATACTCTCTATCACTACCCCTGTTTAAAATAGCCATGATGCCACTCAACTAGATACTCAGAAAATGTGATGCCGGATACAAGTTTACATACACAGAAGAAAGAATAAACAACCTCATGTAGATGGACGACTAGAAACTATTTGCAAAAAGTAAGAAAGAACTGGAAAAGCCTGTAAATACAAGCAGAGTTTTCAGCGAGGACATTTAAAAGGAATTCGGAACGGTAAAGTGTGCACTACCAGAAATAAAAAGAGGAAAACTGGAGACAACTGAGGGCATGAAACTAACCAACCAAGAGGAGATGAGGGTGCTTGACGAAGAGGGTAGCTATAAACATTTGAGAGTTCTGGAAGCATACACCGTCAAATCTACAGAAAGGAAAGAGAAGATCGGAAAAGAATATTTGAGAAAAACAAGAAAGCTCTTAGAAACGAAATTATATAGCAGAAAACTCGTAAAGGGAATAAACACCTTGGCAGTATCACTAATAAGATACTGTGGACAATTCATAGTCTGGACTAAAGAAGAACTCAGAAGACTAGAAAATAAATTACCATGCACAACGCACTACATCCAAAAGACGATACGGAAGAAGAGGACTGGTAAGTATAGAAGACTGCGTTGAAGACACAAAAAAGAGCTGAAGAAATACATAATCCAGAACACAAATAGGCTGATTACCGCAGAAGGAAACACCGAAACCAGAAACAAAAAGACAAGAAAAGTAAAGTGGGGAAGAAAAACAGCTACGCTTCATAAGACTGACAAGAGAAGACAATCACAAACATTCCTGGGTATGGCTAAGAAAAAAACACCCGAACAGAGAAACTGAATCTCTACTGACGGGTGCACAGAACAATGCGATTAAGACGAACTACATTAAAGCTAAAATAAATAAAACCATAGAAAACAGTAAATGCAGACTATGTGGACAAAGAGACGAAACAATAAACAATAAACCATATAATAAGTGAATGCAGCAAACTAAATCAAAAAGAATAAAAGAACAATACACTGGAAACTGTGTAAACAACTACATTTCGAACACACGGACAAATGGTACAAACATAAACCACAGACAATATTAGAAAATGAAAGTCACTAAATTATCTGGGACATAGAGGTACATACAGATAAACTCATAGAAGCAAGGAGACCGGATGTCATTATAGTCAACAGGAAGATAACATTTTGCCAAATCGTAGATTTTGCCGTTCCAGCAGCCCACAGAGTGACGATCAAGCCGACCGAAAAACGAAACAAATATACGGAACTTGCCAGAGAACTGAAAGGGATATGAAGCATGAAGAAAGTCAATATAATATCAATAACTGTAGGAGCACTAGGAACAGCTAGATAAACCTGAGAAAAAAAAAACTGGGAGAAATTGGAATAAAAGAGATCACTGAGATAATACAATAGAAGGCAATGATCAAAACAGCTGCAATCTCAAGGAACATCCTCGAATGCGGAAACCAACATGCATAAGGTACAAACGGTAACCAGTCACATGAAAATTATAATGGGAAGAAAACTAAACCACAGGAAGAACACCACCACACGAACCAAGTAACAGAAACTGCAAGAAAACTCATAATCCCTCCTCCCAAAGTGATGGCACCAACCTCGGCTGATACCACACAAAATAGTCGTAAAGGGTCCAGAAGGATGAGAAGACCGAACGGGGACAACACTTCCATCACCTCCACTGGAAGAACACGGAGTGTACTGAAAACATGGGGAGGCTTATTGCCATCCAAACCCCAGAAGAGATCAGTGGTTGCTGGCAGCGAGAAATCAATGGTAGGCGACTGTTGCGATATCGCAAGATCATTTGCGCTGGGTATAAAAAAGAGGTGGATAGTACTAGAAATCTGGGGAGGCTTGTTTTCACTCAGACTCCAGGGAACACCACCGGTTGCTTTCGATGAGCAATCACCGACAATAACTTGTGTGATAACTCCTAGTTAGTACAAATAATAATAATAATATGATAAACGACAACCGGAAATGATTAAATCTTTAATAAATCGATTATTTATGTCGGTTGTTCGAAAATACATCGAGAAATTGCGTTGTCAGTGCTTTAATATCTAGGATTATTGGTGCTATCGGTTCTTTCAACGTCTGACTTTTTTTTATTAAAAAGTCACGCTCCTTAGCAATAAAACCCTTTTGCTATTAACCAAATGTGATATTGTGTCTAATATCTTTTTAACAAATACGACGATATTCTAGGCTCCATTTATTTAAACTATCGCATTACAAGCGAAAATATGACGATCATCTACATTTTTCGAACTAAAAAATGATGATTTTTGTGATCTTTGTGGTGTTATTAAATCTCATTTGTTAATAATATTAATCGTGATAAAAATTGGCGGCAGTTTCTTTTTTTTCTCAATCAATGTTCGCTAAAAACGTATTTGAATTCAAATGGCGGGAATCCGATGTCGCCATTTTTATTTCGAATCAAAATTTAAAATTTATTTTCTACTTAAGCTTAATGCACGATCAAATCCTTCCAAATCCATTTTCAAATTGTCAAATTGCTCACAGAACATTCACTTTCACATTTCTAGTCACTTTCATTAACAATGTTTCAGAAAAGCAGACAATGGTATTTTTTTATAACAATATAAGTAAGAACGCAGTAAAAATAGAAACCGTAACTCTTAAGTTCCTTTTAACGTCTTCGAAAAAAAGTCTATTATGTAATTCCATATTATTAACCCCCCCAAATGTGCGTACTTATCCGATACTTTTATTGTGGAATTTTGCCTGAAAAAATACACTTATTCCTTCAGTGGATTACTATAATGGAGATTTAGTGTTTGTTGGTAACGAAACACAATAAATATGAGATAAAACGAACGCGGGTATAAATACACGATCATTATATTTAACGACATAAGTACAGTTATATAATAATATGTGTTACTGAACACTATTGTTCCTTAAAAATGATATTCATAGCGATGCTTACAGACACAAAATCTTCATTAGAGTAAACAAATTAATAAATAAATAACAAAACTAAGCATCGCATTATCAACACCGTTAAAAATGACAGAAAGAAATATGCTTTGCCAGTGTTCGCACTCGCTACTTATCTAGATATATTGCTAAAATGTTAATATAAAATCAGAGAATTAGGTCAATAACTTAATTTTTCATATATAAATTATATTATCATTTCTGATGACCTAAAAACACCCGTCGTTGACTTTTTTATTATAGTGTGGAGGATTTTCTTCTGAATCAATTTCAGACGGCGGGGTAAGTCTGAGGTGGTTGTCTGACATGCTATTTGCTTCGCCTCAATACTGAAAAATGGCATCGTCCGGGGGCAAGAAAAAGACACATGTTTTACTCGCTAACTTTTTCATGACGGGTTGCCGAGTGAATATGGCCATTGCTTGCAGATTCTAGGCTGACTCTGTGAACCAGTTAGCGCCTCCCGACCATCTGAAATTATTACTTTCCTGTACTGATGAAAACAATAAGCTTGAAACGCTAGCGTCTGTAGGTATTAATAATTTAATATTTATTTATAAATATTATACTAAGCCCTTTTAAGAAATTAAAGTTGAGCACTCTCGAGGATGTTAAAACTAGACTGTCAAAATGCTCTAATGCAAAGTTCCGAATACGTTCGTCGAACACTCTCGACTAGTCTTCTATATGTGCCCGCTTCTAGGTACATATATATCTTAATTTCCTTTAATTACGTGACAGTTTCCGTTGACCGAGTAAATATGGCGACTGCTTACAGATTCTAGGCTGACACTGTGAACCGGGTTCGCGCCTCCCGACCGTCTGAAATTGTTACTTTCCTGCACTGATGAGAGCAATAAGCTTGAAAAGCTAGAGCCTGTAGGTAATAATAATTTAATATTTATTCATAAATATTATATATATATATATATATATATATATATATATATATATATATATATATGTGTATGTATACAAATGATTTATTTAAAAACTATACGTTTTAGTTTCTAGAGAAATACCACAGTTTCATTAACGCGGATATGCCTATATCGTTTGAAAAAGGCATTTATGGTCCGCCCCAAATCCTCAGCTTCCTACGAAATGAAAACAAACTGAAAAAAAAAGAATAGAACAGACGGTGATGTCCACAACTTGTGAACGCTCGGTGTTTTATTTCAAGCTCCGTGTTTATGACAGTTACGTGTCTCGTGTTTATAATGGCTATATTGATAATTTTGGCATTAATATTTAACTGACAACTTAGCATTGTTTAAGTACAACTTAATATTACTAATTACGGAGGTGGAATGTTTATCTTTTTCTATTGTTTATTCGGATTTAGGGGTAATAGTGTGTAGTGTTATTTATTTATAATATGGACCGGCGTGAAGTTGGGTGATGTCCGTGTCCACTTCTACAAACTGTAATAAATAGTTCTTAAATAAATAATTTGTATTTTAGCACTCGCATTCTTACGATCGAGCACTTTATTGATTTCTTTTGAACATACCGTGACGCACACAAACAAACACACACACATGTGGCACAACTGATGAACCCCTTTTGGAGAGCTGGCGTTTCCCGTTGCATTTCGCAATCCTTGTGCCAAACTTGGAGACGTGTACAGTAATTCTCTGCGCTTCATGCGTGTGGGTGTGTGGCTGTGCTTCGGTCATGTTTTAGAGGACTGAATACCATGTTCGCGTTTTGTCGGCGTTATTGCCTCACTGTCACTAATACCACGTGTCAAACCAATTCAATGGCAGATGCATGTGATGGGTTCAAGAGATCAGATCACCTGCCATTTGAGACGTGTTGTTAAGGCAGAACGGGTTCTTAAATCATAACAAAACATTTATCAAAATTACGAAAAATGTGTTGTATATTGTGCCATCTCTCTCTCTCACTTCCCCCTCTACCTTTCGCTTAGTTCTACGAAAGAAGAACAGTCAGCTTTTTAAACTTGAACGAGGAAGATGCGTGCTTGCCACGCTGGCCGAACTTAGTTGAATCTCCGAGTTTAAATGTTTCTTTTCGAAATATGATAACTTATATTTTATATTTAAACGTAAAAATACCTTGTTTCGTTTTCATGTTCCAGCACAGCCAGTTCCGCATGCAAGCCGACCAAACAGCCAGCAAACCGACGGAATACCCATCCAGCCAGACAAACGGGTATGAACCTCTTCATTAAGGGGAAGTTCCTATCGTTGTCAATCTGGGAGCTTGGTATTGTGCCATGACTACAAGAGTCTTTCTACATACGTCTCCACGGCACGGACACGCTAAGTCACACTCCCTGGCCGTGACTATCGTTCAACGATCATTGCTCACTGGTGATGACGATAAGCACATTTCGTCCCGTTCTAAAGATCTTCCTGGTAAACGACTTTGTTGCACGCACACACATTTATATATATATAACGAAATCGATCACATCACAAACGTAAACCAGACACCCAACAAAAAAAAAATATTCGCCTCAGCCCTCGAGTCTCGCATTCACAAATATCTGGGGACTTAGAACCAACATCAACGACGTAGAAACTTTTCTCCTGACAAACTCTCCGGATATCGTAGCGCTAAATGAAACGAACCTTCACTCCTCTATTTCCTTTCACCACTTTGACATGACTGATTACCTTCCACTTTACCGTAAGGACTCTGTCAAACATATGCATGGGCTAGGAGTTTATGTTCGGACCCCCCCCCTTGATTAGAGAATATAGGTTAGAATCAGATAACCAAGCTTACATGTGCTTTAGATTGACCTTACATAACAGAGTTAGCTACTTCCTATACCGTTCTTTTTCGACCCAGGACTGTACTCTGCTTAACTGTCTTCGAAAGCTTAGAGCACTCTGACTCGACTCGAATGCCCAAATACATGTATTTGGAGATTTTAATGCACATCACCTGGGATTTTCTAGTGTTACTGATGCACCTTGGAACACTACGTTTAATTTCTCCTTTTCGACCTCTCACAGACTGTCACTTTTCCGACCCGCCTTCCTGATCGTGCGGACCAGCAAGCCTCAGTTCTCGACCTGTTCTTGACCTCACTACCCGAAGTTTGTGTGGCGAATGCCATAGCCTGCTCGGAAATTCTGATAACGTTGTGGTAATGATACTTATCACCTTAAAAACTCGCCCAAAAGCCGATGAGCCGTTGCTCAAAACGACGAGAAACTATGAGCAGGCTGATTTTGACTCTCTCAGGAATCACATTAGCGACGCCCCATAGCGTGAAACCTACTCACTCTCTGCTGATTAGTGTGCAAATAAGCTAACCGAATGGGTCAAAGCAGGCATTGATGCTTATGTCCCCACGCGAAAACCCCACTGTCCTCAATGGTTCACCTCATAATGTGCATCTGCTATTGCTGAGATGCAGAAGGCATTCCGAAAGTTCGGTCGCCATAAGTCAACTGCGAATAAACAGAACTTTATAAAAGCAAGAAATGATTGCAAAGTAGTGATAGATGAAGCAACGAGAAGGTATACAGAGATAACTAAACAACGCATTCAGTCACAGAAACTAGGTACTCGTGATTTATGGAAAATCTACAATAGTGTGATAAACAATGGGCAATGGACAATTCCCCCACTGTCAAATCACAACGAAATTGTTTGCACGGCAACTGATAAGGCTGAAATACTTGCCCAGCGTTTCGCCTGAAACTCCACTTTGGACTCAGCAAACTACCTTCTCCATAAATTCCCTTTGCGGACTAAAGCCACACTTGATAACTTGGTCATAAACCCATCTCAGGTCAGAGCCATCATAAACACCTTGACACCTCCAAAGCCTGTGGGCCTGATCTTATACCAGTAATAGTAATAAAGAAATACTCTGCTGAGCTGGAACCTGTCCTCTCCAAACTATACAACAAATGTCGTGCTGAATCTTGTTTCCCTGATAGTTGGAAAATTGCCTATGTGGTACCAGTATTCAAGAATTCTGGAGATAAAACTGATTCTTTAAACTACCGCCGAATCAGTCTACTCCCGATCTTTGCTAAAATCTGTGAATCATTAATCAATCTTGCTATAGTATGGCACCTAGCTAATGCTAAACTTCTTTCTGATCATCAATATGGATTTAAACAAGCAGGACCTACCGCAGATAACCTAACGGTCATCTCTGAACGCATATATCATACAGGTTGTCCTTGATGGCCGTTAATCTAAGCAACATGGCATAAATGCTGGTATACCCCAGGGATCCATATTTGGATCTATACTATTCCTTATTTTCATAAATGATTCCCTGATGTCATTAAGAGTGAGATAGGAATATTTGCTGATGACACCACGCGCTACTCTCGTCATGTGGGCAAAACGGACGCGCACATATCTGAGGCAATGGCTGAATCCTTAGGAAATGACCTGCAGTCTGTAGTGGATGCGATATTTATTTTATTTTAAAAGAAAAGAAAAATCGAAATCTATAACATGCTTTGATGGTAGTTTATTTACCTCACTCCTTTTTACTAAATTTCATTCGGAGGCTTTAAAAAAAAGTATGAACTTTTAAAACTATAACCGTCTCACGTGCATGCGTGATTTCATACGAGAAAAACAACAACATCTCATTCGCCGGCTTACACCAACAGAAGCTGGCATTCCAATAACATCGGATCTTCAAGCACACTGATGAGGCCAATTTTATTGGCAAAATTATTTGTATTACTATGAACTAAAAAATGAAAGTTTACAAAAAAAAAGAAAAAAAATCGGTTTCGATTTTTCTTTTCTCTCAAAATAAAATAAATATCGCATCTATAACATGCTTTGATGGTAGTTCATTTACCTCACTCCTTTTTACTAATATATATATATATATATATATATATATATATATATATAGTCTCGGAAGTTTCTCAACCATTAAAACTATATTAAAAAAACAAACAAACTTATAGTCCCAAGTCTTCCAGTGGAAAATCACTCATGTAAGTCAATTTATTTTTTACAGTTATTATATTAGTTTGTTTCTAAAACTATTTTAAGGGATCATCAGTTGTTTACCATGAAAAACTGTTTCGGGAATTTAAGATATATATATATTGTTACAAAATGTAGGGAGAGCTATCGGGATTCGAACTCACGACTCCGGTTTACGGAGAGAGATAGGATTCATTTTTGCACATTTATACACGACCGAGAAATTAACATAATGCGACTCAGATGACGTCAGAAAAAGAGATAAAAAAAGGGAGAGTGAAGAAAAAAAAACTTCAGCCGCACACGAGAGCCGCACGCGAAGAAGAACAGTCGACAGGAAGTTAACGAAAAAACAGAGGACGAGATATGCTGGCAAGGAAGTACGTTAACTGCCGGGTTAAGACGGACATATTTTGAGGACAACTACAGCCAGTCTTCCTGAGTACCTCTGCGCTAGAGAGGGGAAGAAATGAACGACCGTCGATAAGAAAGTCGCGAGGAAAGGCAAGGACCTTTTTGAAGATGGAATTATAGCCGTCCTCGGCTCGGGCGATACGACTCGCTGAACTAAGAGGAGAAAGAAAAAGTAACCAGCCAGGAATTGTTTTCCTGAGAAAAAAATGTATTTCAAGACTACATGTGCAAGGAGATACGGCTACGACGACATGCCGGAAATATCGGCTCTAAATCGAATAGCTGCAACCAACGTGTAAGTGACAACCTGAATATCTCTTCCCGGACATTCGCCCCCTAGGGCTGTTGTATGTGTATTTTTGTGTGGAAGTGAATCCTGCTACTATAGGGATATGATAGATAATCCCCCCCTCTTCTTAAGACTATACTTTTGTTTTGACGTTTTATTTCGTTTTGTTTTATAGATATACTCCCCTTTTTTCTAGTATATAGTTTTATTAAATAAATTAATATAAAATTTAAATCCTAAAGTCTTTTGTCGTTTCTTCGCATCTTTTTGTTGTATTTCCTGACGGTGTCTTATATTGGAGAAATCCCCATCCCATATCACGTTTTATTTGAACCTGGGATAATACAAGCCACTCCGGACTTTTTTTTTTTACTTTTTTTTTAAAAAACTTTTTTATCATTGTCACGTTATGTCTTTCAGTGGTCCCGACCGGCGGCATTCGTGACAATATATATATATATATCTCGGCGTACATTATCTTTTATGACTTTTTCATATAATCTAAATTTTGGTTGCATTTGATTACAATGGTATAGGTTAATAGAGTTAGAGTTATCATGCTGGATATTATTATTATTACTAGTATTCTAAATAGTATATTTGAAGTTCCCAATAATTGATCTGATTTGTTGGTCAACGATAAAATTACGGAATTCATTACTAATAAGGATTTATTTAATATTTTTAATTTAATAGATAGTAAATAGAGAAAAAAAATAAACGAGTAAAAAAGAAGATAAATTAAATGCAGTGACTATAATAGAAGTGAGTAAAAAACGCAAATAAAATATTAGAGTAGTGATGTCGGGAAAGGAGGATATACAGTTAGCCTATTACTAGACAAAAAGGACGTATTATGGATAAGGGTTTAACTTATATATATGTATATATATATATATATATATATATATATATATATATATATATATATGTCTTGTTTATTATCTATGTATGTATACGTTTCGTCCTTCATATTCGGGACTCATCAGCATAGAGATATGACTATTCACTACTGATCATGCGATTCGAAATCCCGGATTCCGAGTATTTTGAAACTCAAATCCCGACGTCTAGAACCACTAGGCCAACGCTGAATAGCGAATAAACAGTTATAATGTTAACACTTTATCCGGCAGCTTGACATCATAAAAGCGTTCTACTTAATGAAAGGAACAATACACATATAGCTAGCTACGTCATGCTGTGTTAATACTACACTTACAGTGCTCATCTAGACGGGGTTTCAAGGAGGTAGAAATAATAAATATGTGTTTTGTTTATTATCTATGTACGTATACGTTTCGGCCTTTATAATCGGAACTCATCAGCATAGAGATATGTGTAGAAAACTCAAATGCAGCCGGCATTCAACATCTTACAAGGTACCTTTCGGCTGGACTGTCTGTCACTTAGGTTACTTGTCTAGATTTAGTTGAATATATATTATTATACTAAATCAGCGTTTGTTTCCCTAAGGCTTTCTTTCCCATATAGTTTCATGATACTAATACATGCTAGACTATAACGTCTTTTTCTATGTTTATTTTACAGCCTCAAACCGAAATCCCTTAATTTAAAATAAGTGATTTCAGATACATTTTCTGTAATTACGATTGAAATGTGGCAAATGGGTTTGAGGGTAAAGTTGAATATTCTATTGAATACGAAGGGGGGGGGGCTTTTTAGAATGTCAATTAAATAATTGGATTGAATATTTATTTTAAGTCAACATTTTTTATTATTAATTACTATAACACATTTCTAAACCCATTGTAATGATTCTATTCTAATGCTTTTCCTTGCATCTGTTGTTATTGGAGTTCTCGTCATAACTACGTGGTATGTCATTCTCTAGCCAGTAAAAACAAGACAAATTAGAATGGCACTCCGGAGAGCGCATAACTTCGCCAACACTCATTTTAAATTCCATTCAACTATTATATATGTATTCAAACTCGAAAACCAAAACCTACCTGCCTGGCTTATTTGTATGTGTGTAAGCAAAATATTCAGACAAATTCCATGGGCAAAAATTATTTCCAAGAACGACTCGTATGTGGAACACAATACCACGGGACTGCTTCTAAGCTGACTACAACATGGTCGTTTTCAAGTCCAATGTTAAAAAATTCTTCGACCAATTAATAAAGCGTTAAAATTAAAACGATGCAAAAAAATAAAAATGATGATGAGTGGAAATAAAAGCAAACAAAAAACAAAAAACAAACAAGAAAACAAAGAACAAATCTGAACGTTTGGATTTAATCGATATTTATGAAGAAAAAGATCTGATGTGCCTTGGGGAAAAATCCGAGCAAACGGAATGTCTCTCCAGATGCGTTCGTGCACCCTTACGTGAGGCTTTTTTGTCGCTTCGTCAGTCTGCTACGCTTTTTACAATAAATATTAATATTAAAAATAAACTATACACTAATTTTTAATGGAACTACGTGTGTTAAGTGTGACAATTCTCCCGAATATGGGGTCGGATTGACTCAATGGATTTAAAGTTATTTTAATGCGATTCTCATTTAATCTGCAAAGCTCAACTTTTTAAATTTCTTTAGTCAGTGAAACAACTTTAAAATAAGAGGTTAATGTAGTTTGCTTGAAGCATTGTTAAGTTTGTATGAAAAATAATTTATAGAAGGACTCACAATGCAGAGTTGTAACGGATAAACACGAGCTTACACAAATTAAGACATATAACGGTGGAATGAGTTATGCAGTTTCTACCTTTTTTATTGATATAATATATATATATAAATATATATTTATATATATATACATACACACATATATATATATATATATAAATATATATATAAAGATAGATGAAAGAAGAGGGATAAACATGTACGAATGACACATTTATTTCAACTTCGATTATTCAATGCAACGTGTACTCGGTAAAAACATGTTGATTATTCTTTCCTTAAGCCAAGGCTTTTCAAAGATTAAAATATTATCATCAGAGGAATTACATACATAGATAATTGCTCTATCTCGTATATTGAGCTTAGACCATTTCTTATAGGTTCTATCTACTAAAAGTATACTTTTAGTTTCATATTTTATTTTTATTTTAAATATATATATATATATATATATATATATATATATATATATATATATATATATATATATATATATATTATGTTAAAATCTTACTTGCGACAGTGTGGCTTGATGGAAGTTCTAGATGATATGATATTTCATGATGAACATTTCGTTTCTTCAGACGTGTGTTCAACTTTAATTCAAACCTGCATAGGAAGACTGTTGCTGGTGAGAACTATTCTTTAAAATAGTATATTCGTCTTTTCTATTGTCACACTAAAGATTGCATTTTCATCACTAAACATGGTGCATATTTAATGGACGCATCTTAAGAATAAATATGGTCTTCTTTAATGATCGTTAAAGCAAAATATTGATGAAGCTTAAAAATTATATCAGTTTTTTTTTACTGAATAGCGCCATATTTGAATGCGACTTAATAATGGTATTGATTTACTTTGTCTACTTTATGGCATTTAGATGCAAACTTTTAGACGCAAACTTGCATGTCATTCATGAGGGTCTGTCTGTCATTCTGCAGTTTTAAATAATTTCGCTCTCGCTAAACACGCAGATTACATTTTATTTAAGATGGGTTCAATAATCGCTTTTCGGGTCGTCTAGAGAAAGGATCTTTTCCTCCTCTCTGCTATTTAATAAATAAGTGTGCACAGGGACAACATAACAAACAAAGAAAGATCCGCATCGATTTAGTAGTGTATAGACAGATGAATAAATCTCTGATGTTACTGTTATATTTTTCAATATAAAGAAATGAAGCAGTCTGTGATGTTTGAGGATACGATCTACTGTGCGGAACAGTCCGTGTCTCGGTTGTTTAAATTGTCACGTGACATGCAACACTGCTTTGGACCGGGTATTCAGAAGGGCTGATATGATCAATTGGCCGATCGGGTTAAGACTTACAACATATATTTTTAGACTAAATTGATAAATTCAAATTGCACATGTGACAAACAACCAACCCACTGTAAGTGCTAGAAGGTGGTAGCATTGGATCCATTTTGTTGAGATGATGACCTTCGTCGTTGTTGAAATGTGAGGTACTGAGTTTAGTACTAAGGGACAAAGATCAGTAGGGGCTCCGGATCCTAGTTCCAACTCGAGTATATTGGTAGTGTATCACCATATAAACTAAGGCGAATACGATCCTACTTTAGTAAATTCTTGTAAATTAGTAAATTGAAGTCAGACTCCTTTGTGGGTGGCAGATTCCAATACAACTGAAAGAGAAAATACACATGGCTTGTTAAAGTTTTGAATCTTTCTGAACCGTCAAATGCTGGAAACAAAGTCAATAAAGTTATTGAATAACTCGAACATGAATCACTCAGTGCATTGTCATTAAAGGTGTAATATTAACGAGTTGTGACAATAAAGAGGAACACTCACCATCAAGAAAAAGAATGAGGTGTTTCGCATGTCGTGTATGCAGATTAAAAAAGGGCTTCTCTTCATAGGTTCAGGTGTTTATAGTAGCCTGATTTGCATATGTGGATATCAGGTGATATAAATGAAGAAGAAAGGTGGGAAGGAGAGGAAGTGATTTGGATTGGAGAGAGAAAGGCAGAGAGAAAGTGGGTTGCACGAAATTCGGTTGGAAATTGAATCACAGTACACAACTTTTGGAGAAGAAAAGCAGAGAGACAGTGGGTTGCACGAAATTCGGTTGGAAATTGAATCATAGTATAAACTTTTGGAGAGAAAGGCAGAGAGAAAGTGGGTTGCACGACATTCTGTTGGAAATTGAATCACAGTCAAAACTTTTGGAGAGAAAGGCAGAAAGAAAGTGGGTTGCACGAAATTCGGTTGGAAATTGAATCACAGTCAAAACTTTTGGAGAGAAAGGCAGAAAGAAAGTGGGTTGCACGAAATTCGGTTGGAAATTGAATCACAGTCAAAACTTTTTGAGAGAAAGGCAGAAAGAAAGTGGGTTGCACGAAATTCGGTTGGAAATTGAATCACAGTCAAAACTTTTGGAGAGAAAGGCAGAAAGAAAGTGGGTTTCACGAAATTCGGTTGGAAATTGAATTACAGTCAAAACTTTTGGAGAGAAAGACAGAGAAAGTGGGTTGCACGAAATTCGGTTGGAAATTGAATCACAGTCAAAACTTTTGGAGAGAAAGGCAGAAAGAAAGTGGGTTGCACGAAATTCTGTTGGAAATTGAATCACAGTCAAAACCTTTGGAGAGAAAGGCAGAGAAAAAGTGGGTTGCAGAAATTCGGTTGGAAATTGAATTACAATCAACATTTTTTTAAAAATTCTTTTATTTTTAAATGAAAGTTATTTAACACAAGTAGCAAATGAAATACAGAAATCAGTTAAAGACAATTCAGAAACAGAAATATCTAAGTTGAAGTGAATAAGAAACACACGCGCCAAATATATCAAAACGGAAGACTTCCACCGTTACAAATATAAATGCTACTCATATAAGAAGTTAAACACTTGTAAAAGTGTTATATGAAAGCGAGGAACTTTGGCAACAAAAGAAGAAATTGAAATGCTATTGCATAAGCAAGGTTTCACTAAAGAGCGCAAAAGCATCATTTGAAGGGACAGTGAAAATATATTGACAAAAATATTCACATTCAATTCACTCGTAACGAAATGGAAATTGAGTTTACAATTGAAAAAGTTGAGCTTTACACACAGGCATCCTTGCAGTGCTTCACATGCCAGCAATTTGGGTTCAATAATGTCAACTGAAAACGAATGCGAAAAAGAGAAAAGATGAGGAAATTGCCATGGAAACCAACTCGCGTCCTAAAAATATGTGTTGTTTGCAGAAGAGTAAGAAATAATGCTGGTGAAACACAAAAGAAATTTACCATTCTTAAAAGCGAAAAGTTGTCCCCGCAATCATGTGTGTGTGTAGCTTCAAAGACCAACTATAACAACAACAAATAAAAACAAAAGAAAAATTATCTTAAGTTTCGGAATTTTTGAGATCATTCATTTCGTATGAATCGGATTGTAAATGCCGGCAAGAGTCACCTCAGAAGTTGATTAAAAAATGCGATGAGTTTGACAGAAGCCGATCATTTAGTCGGTCGAGTTTCAGTTACAAATAGCATTTCCATCCCGAAACGCGCAGATTAAAAGGACGTATCTTTTTTCTGTTCATTTGCAACGCATGTCATACGACCAGAAGTTGTTATTGAAATTGATATCATCTGGAAAACTAAGAAGTCGTTTAAACCAACCATTGCTCTTAATTCCAGGCGAAAGATAAAAAATGATATCTCTCTAGTCAGAATTCTTTCTAGAAACACGTAGGGTACTTAAGGAAGGAACCACAGAAAGATTACAACATCTTCACTAAAACTGTTTCTTGATTCGAAAAAGCAGGTTGCTAGTTAATGTCATTAACCACTTAGCGACCATCACCTCACATTTTTGTGACGAGGATTGATAATTTGTATTATTTAGATTATTCAAACTACTGTTCGTATGATTTCCTTACAACGTTTTGCTTTGATGCATTTCTCATGTCGACATACGTTATTTCAAATAATAAGAATATACTCACTCATCTGGATTCATCTTTGTCATTATAAACCAATGGATTAGTATTTAAAGATATTTTTATCAGAGAATAAAATTAGAGTAGTATGAATAAGTATACTAGCAATTATTAAATAGCATATGAATATACTAGCAATCATAAAACGCATATAAGTATACTAGCAATTATTAAATAGCATATAAATATACTAGCAATCATTAAAAAGCATAAAAGAATACAAGCTACAAATAAATAGCATATAGAAATACTAGCAATCATGAAACGCATATAAGACAATTAGCAATAATTAACTAGCATATAAATATACTAGCAATCATTAAAAAACGTATACTAGCCACAATTAAAACGCATATGAATATACTAGCAATCATGTAAAACATAAGTATACTAGCAATAATTACATAGAATATATACACATAGAACACATACAAAAGCATATAAGTATACTAGCAATAATTAAATAACATATGAATATACTAGCAATAATTACAACGCATATAAATATACTAGCAATCATAAAACGCATATAAATATACTAGCAATCATTAAAAAGCATATAAGTATACTAGCAATAATTAAAACGCATATGAATATACTAGCAATTATTAAAAAGCATATAAAAATACTAGCAATAATTAAATCGCATATAAATATACTACTAATAATAAAAACGAATATAAGTATACTAGCAATCGTCAAATAGTATATGAGTATACTAGCAATAATTAAAACGCATATAAATATACAAGCAATCATGTAACGCATATCAATATACTAGCAATCATTAAAAAGCATATAAGTATACTAGCAATAATTAAAACGCATATGAATATACTAGCAATCATTAAAAAGCATATAAGTATACTAGCAATTATAAAATGGCATATGAATATACGAGCAATTATAAAACGCATATAAGTATACTAGCAATCATTAAATAGCATATAAATATATTCGAAATCATTAAAACGCATATGAGTATACAAGCAATAATTAAATAGCATATAAGAATACTAGCTATGATTAAATAGCATATAGATATATTAGCAATCATTAAACGCATATAAGTATACAAGCCATTATTTAAAAGCATATAAATATACTAGCAATCATTAAAAAGCTTATACGTATACAAGCAACAATTTAAACGCATGTGAATATACTAGCAATCATACAACGCAGATAAGTATACTAACAACTATTAAATAGCATATAAATATACTAGAAATCATCAATAAGCATATATATATACTAGCAATAATTACATAGCCCATGAATATACTAGCAATCATAAAACGCATATAAGTATACTAGCAATTATTAAATAGCATATAAATATACTAAAACACATTAAAAACCATATAAGTATACTAGTAATCATTAAATAGCATATGAATTTGCTAACAATAATTAAAACGCATATGAGTATACTAGCAATCATTTAAAAGCATATAAGTATACTAGCAATATGTAAATAGCATATGAATGTACTAGCAATTATAAAACGCATATAAGTATACTAGCAATCATTAAATAGCATATAAGTACATTCGAAATCATTAAACGCATATAAGTATACTAGTAATTATTAAATAGATTATACATATACTAGCAATAATTAAAAAGCATATACGTATACTAGCAACAATTTAAACGCATATGAATATTCTATTAATCATAATACGCAGATAAGTATACTAGCAATTATTAAAATACATATACAAGAAATCATTAAAAAGCATATAATTATACTAGCAATAATTACATATGAATATACTTGGTTTCCTAAGACTCATATAGATATACAGCAATCATAAAACGCATATAAATAGACTAGCCATTATTAAATAGCATATAAGTATACGAGTAATAATTAAAACGCATATGAATATACTAGTAATCATACAACGCATATCAATATACTAGCAATCATTAAAAAGCATATAAGTATACTAGCTATAATTAAAACGCATATGAATATACTAGCGATTATTAAAAAGCATATAAGTATACTAGCAATAATTAAATAGCATATGAATATACTAGCCCTAATAAAACGCATATAGGTATACTATAAAATATTAAATAGCAAATAAACATACAAGCAATCATTAAAAAGCATATAAGTATACAAGCAAAAATTAAATATCATATGAATATACTAGCAATCATGAAATAGTATATAAGTATACTAGCTACAATTAAACAGCATATATATATACCCGCAATCATAAAACGCATAAAAGTATACTACCAATAATTAAAAAGCATATAAATATACTACCAATCATTAAAAAGCATATACGTATACAAGCGACAATTAAAACGCATATGAATATACTAGCAATCATAAACCGCATATGAGTATACTAGCTATCATTAAAAAGCATATAAGTTTACTAGCAATAATTAAAACGCATATGAATATACTAGCAATCATTAAAAAGCATATAAGTATACTAGAAATTATTTAATAGTATATGAATGTACTAGCAATCATTAAAAAGAATTTGAGTATACACGCAGTAATTAAATAGCGTAGGAAAATACAAGCAATCATTAAATAGCATATAAGAATACTAGCTATAATTAAATAGCATATAGCAATATAAGCAATCATTAAACGCATATAAGTATACTAGCAATCCTTAAAAAGCATATAAGTATATTAGTAACAATTAAAATGCATATGAATATTCTAGCAATCATAAAACGCAGATAATTATACTAGCAATTATTATATAGCATATAAATATACTAGCAATCATTAAAAAGAATATACGTATAATAGCGACAATTTAAACGCATATGATTATTCTAGCAATCATAAAACGCAGATAGTATACAAGCTATTATTAAATAGCATATAAATATACTAGAAAACATTCAGAAGCATATAAGTATACTAGCAATCATTTAATAGCATATGAATATACTACAATTATTAAAACGCATATAAATATACTAGAAATCATACAAGAGCATATGTATAGACTAGTAATAGTTAAAACGCATATAAATATACTAGCAATAATTAAAACGCATATAAGTATACTTGATATAATTTAATAGCATATTAATATACTATCAATCATAACACGTATATTTGTATACTAGCAATACACAAATAGCATATGAGTATACTAGCAATTATTAAAACGCATATAAATATACTGGCAATCATTGAAAAGCATATAAGTATACTAGCAATAATTAAAACGAATATAAATATACTAGCAATCATTTAAAAGCATATTAGTATACTAGCGATAATTTAACAGCATATGAATATACTCGCAATCATAAAACGCATATAAATATACTAGCAATAATCAAATAGCATGTTTACATTAGCATTAATTAAAACGTATATAAATATACTAGCAATCATAAAACGCATATCTATCAATTAGCTATAATTATAACGCATATTAATATACTAGCAATCATTAAAAATCATATAAGTATACAAGCAAAAATAAAATACCATGTGAATATATTAGCAATCATCAAATAGCATATAAGTATACTAGCTACAATTAAACAGCATATATATATATATATATACCCGCAATCATAAAACGCATAAAAGTATACTACCAATAATTAAAAAGCATATAAATATACTACCAATCATTAAAAAGCATATACGTATACTAGCGACAATTAAAACGCATATGAATATACTAGCAATCATAAAACGCATATGAGTATACTAGCAATCATTAAAAAGCATATAAATATACTAGAAAACATTCGAAAGCATATAAGTATACTAGCAATCACTACATAGCATATGAATATACTACAATTATCAAAACGCATATAACTATACTAGCAATCATTAAAGACCATATGAATAGACTAGCAATAATTAAAACTCATATAAATATACTAGCAATAATTAACACGCACATAAATATACTAGCAATCATTAAAAAGCATATAAGTATACTAGCGATTACTAAATTGCATATGAATATACTAGCAATCATAAAACGCATATAAGTATACTAGCAATCATTTAATAGCATATAACTATACTACCAATCATTAAACAGCGTATAAGTCACATGAATATACTAGCGATCATAAAACGCATATAAGTATACTACTATTAAAAATAGCATATGAATATACTAGCAAAGATTAAAAAGCATATTAGTATACAAACAATAATTAAATAGGATATGAATGTACTAGCTATATTTAATAGCATATAAGAAAACTAGCTTTAATTAAATAGCATAGTAATATACTAGAACTTATTCAAAAGCATATAAGTATACTAGCAATCAGTAATAGCATATAAGTATACTAGCATTAATTAAATAGCATATGAATTTACTAGCGCTCATAAAACGCATGTAAGTATACTAGCAATCATCAAATAGCATATGAGTATATTAGCAATAATTAAAACACATATAAATATGCTAGCAATTATAAAACGCGTATAAATATACTAGCAATCATTAAAAAGTATATAAGTATACTAGCAACAATTACATAGCAGATAGATATACCAGCAATCATGAAACGAATATAAGTATACTAGCAATCATTAAATAACATATAAATATACTAGCAATAATTAAAAAGCAGGTATGTATAATAGCAATAATTAAAAGCATATGAATATACTAGAAATCATAAAACGCATATTGTATACTAGCAATAATTAAAACCCATATGAATATTCTAGATATCATAAAACGCAGATAAGTATAGTAGCAATTATTAAATAGTATTTAAAAATACTAGAAATCATTAAAACGCATGTAAGTATACTAGAAATATTTACATAGCCCATGAATATACTATCAATCATAAAACAAATATAAGTAGATTAGCAATCATTAAATAGCATAGAAATATACTAGCAATCAGAAAAAACATAAGTATACTAGCAATTATTAAATAGCATATAAATATACTAGAAGTCATTAAAAATCATATAAGTATACAAGCAAAAATTAAATAGCATATGAATATATTAGCAATCATCAAATAGCATATAAGTATACTAGCTACAATTAAACAGCATATATATATATATATACCCGCAATTATAAAACGCATAAATGTATACTACCAATCATTAAACAGCATATACGTATACTAGCGACAATTTAAACGCATATGAATATACTAGCAATCATAAAACGCATATGAGCATACTAGCAATCATTAAAAAGCATATAAATATACTAGAAAACATTCGAAAGCATATAAGTATACTAGCAATCATTAAATAGCATATGAATATACTACAATTATCAAAACGCATATAAATATACTAGCAATCATTAAAGAGCATATGAATAGACTAGCAATAATTAAAACTCATATAAATATACTAGCAATAATTAAAACGCATATAAGTATACTAGCAATCATTAAATAGCATATACATATACTAGCAATCATCAAAAAGCATAAGAGTATACAAGCAATAATTAAAACGCATATTAATATACTAGCAATCATTAAAAAGCATATAAGTATACTAGCGATTATTAAATTGCATATGAATATACTAGCAATCATAAAACGGATACTAGCCATTATGAAAAAGCATATAAATATACTAGCACTCATTAAACAGCATATAAGTATACTGGCAATAATTAAATAGCATATAAATATACTAGCAATCAGGAAATGTATGCAAGTATACTTGCAATCATGAAAAAGCATATACGTATACTAACAATAATTAAAGAGCATACGAATATACTAGCAATATGAAAAAGTATATAAGTATACTAGCAATCATTAAATAGCATATAAGTATACTAGCAAGAATCAAAACGCACATTAATATACTAAAAATCATGAAACGGATACTAGTCATTATGAAAAAGCATATTTATATACTAGCAATCATTAAACAGCATATAAGTATACTAGCAATAATTAAAACGCATATGAATATACTAGCAATCATAAAACGTCTGCAAGTATCCTAGCAATCATGAAAAAGCATATAAGTATACTAGCAATATTTGAAGAGGGTATGAATATACTAGCAATACTAAAAAGCATATATATATACAATCAATCATAAAAAAGAATAGAAGTATACTACAAATTATTAAATAGCATATGGATATACTAGTAATTATTAAAAAGCACATAAGTATATTAGCAATAATTAAAATGCATATGAATATACTAACAATAATAGAACGATTATAAGTATACGAACAATTATTAAATAGCATATAAGCATACTTGCTATAATGAAATAGCATATACATATACTAGCAATAATTAAAAAGCATACAAGTATACTAGCTATCATCATAAGCATATAAGTATACTAGCAATAGTTAAAACTCTTCTGAATATAGAACCAATCAAAAAAACGCATATGAATATACTAGCAATCATAAACTCATATAAGTATACTGGCAATTATTAAATAGCATATAGGCATACTAGCAATAATGAAATAGCATATGAATATACTAGCAATCATTAAAAAGCATATAAGTATACTAGCAATAATTAAGTGGCATATTAGTACACAAGACATCATTAAAAAGCTTATAAGAATACTAGCAATCATTAAATAGCATATGAATATAGGTGCAATCATAAAACGCATATGGATATACTAGTTATCATAAAACGCAAATAAGTATACTAGCAATTATTAAATAGCATATAATATACTCGGACTAATGAAATAGCATATAAAAATACTAGCTATAATGAAAAAGCATATAAGTATACTAGCAATAATTAGATAGCAAGTTAATATACAAGCAATCATAAACACAGATGAGTATACTAGCAATAATTAAAAAGCATATTATCATACTATCCCTAATTAAAACGCATATGAATATATTAGCAATAATAAAAATTATTTAAGTATACTAGCAATTATTTAATAGCATATGAATATACTTGCAATCATGAAACGAATATCAGTATAGTAGCAATTATTAAATACCATATAAGAATACTAGCAATAATTAAAATGAATATGAATATACTGCTATCATTTAACGCATATAAGTATACTAGCAATCATTAAAAAGCATGTAAGTATACTAGTAATAATTAAAACGCATGAGAATATACGAGCAACAATAAAACGCAGATATGTCTACTAGTAATTGTTAAATAGCATATAAATATACTAGCAATCATTAAAAACCATATAAGGATACTAGCAAAAATTAAAACGCATATGAATCTATTAGCAATCATAAAACGCACATAAGTATATTAGCAATTATTAAATAGCATATAAATATACTAGCACTACTTAAAAACATATAAGTATACTAGCAATAATTAAAAGGCATATAAATATACTAGCAACAATAAAACGCATGTAAGTTTACTAGCAATTATTAAATAGCATATACTTATACTAGCAATAATTAAATAGCACATGAATATACTTGCAATCATGAAACGAATATAAGAATAGTAGCAATCATTCAAAAGCATATAAGTATACTAAGATAATTAAATAGCATATGAACACACAATCAGACATAGAACGTATAAAAGTATACTAGCAATTATTGATCAGTATATGAATATACTAGCAATAATTAAATAGCATATAAATATACTAGCAATCATGAAACGCATATGAATATACTAGCAATTATTTAATAGCGTATAAATATACATATAAGTATGCTGGAAAATATAAAAAAGCATACAAGTATACAAGCAATCATTAAATAGCATATGAATATACTAGCAATCTTTAAAAAGTACATGATTATACTAGCAATAATTAATAGCATATGAATGTACTAGCAATCATAGATAGCATATAAGTATACTTGTAATAAATAAATAACATATAAATACCATAGATACCATAAAACGCATATAAGTATACTAGCAACTATTAAATAGCATATAAATTCACTAGCAATCATTAAAAAGCATGTACGTATACAAGCAAGAATTAAAACGCACATTAATATACTAGCAATCATAAAACACATGTAAGTATACTATCAATTATAAAATAGCGTATAAATATACAAGCACTCATTAAACACCATATAAGTATACTACCAATAATTAAATAACATATGAATCAACTAACAATCATAAAAAGCATAAAAGTATACTAGCAATTGTTAAATAGCATATAGATATACTAGCAATGATCAAAAAGCATATGAGTATACTAGTAATAATTAAATAACATATGAATATACTAGATATCATTAAACGCATATAAGTATATTAGTTATTATAAAATAGCATATAAATATACTAGAAATCATTAAAAAGCATATAAGTATACTAGCAATGATAAAAACGCATTTGAATATACTAGTAATCATGAAACGTATACAATGATTATAAGCAATCATGAAAACCATATAAGTATACTAGCAATAATTAAATAGTATATGAATATACCAGCAATACTAAAACGCATATAAGTATATAAGCAATCATTAAATAGCATATACATATGCTAGCGAAGATTAAAAATTGATATAAGTATACTAGTAATAATTAAAACGCATATGAATATACTAGCAATAAGAAAACGCAAATTATATACTAGCAATCATTAAAAAGCATATAAATATACTAGCAATCATTAAAACGCATATGAATATACTAGCTATTATTAAAAAGCATATAAGTATACTAGGAATTATTTAAATAGCATATGAATATGCTAGCAATTATAAAACACATATAGGTATACTAGTAATCATTAAATAGCATATAAATATACTAGCAATTAAAATCATATGTGTATACAAGCTATGATTAAATAGCATATGAATATACTAGCAATCATTAAATAGCATATGAGAATACAAGCTATTATTAAATCGCATATAGATATACTAGCAATCATTAAAAATCAAATACTTCACCTTACCAACAATTAAATAGAATTAGGATATACTAGATATAATAAAACGCATATACGTATACTATCAATTATTAAAAAGCATACAAGTATACTAGCAATTATTAAATACAATAAGTGTAGACTAGATGTTATATCCTAAATTACATAGAACATACACAATTAAGAATACGCTGAGTTGTTTGCGTTTAACAGGGATCCGGTAGGAAGTAGAGACGTTTACTTTTCGCTCACTTCCAGATATGACTTCCCGTCTTATATACGTACTTTCGTATATAGTCAATACCTGATTACTTCCCTTTATGTTAGTTTCGTATTTATGCCAATCGTGACCTTTACAACACCTTACCCTGAAGCTGAAATCTTCCCGATTTTAGCTTTAGTACCGTTTCCTTTTAGGATCAGGGCTTAAACGCCTGATGCTTTTCCTTTTTCTGGTGCTCTTCTCTCTGGTCTGCGTTACCTGCGGTAAGGAATTCTGTCCACGCCGTATGGTATATTCAGGGGATACATTCATGGTTTCAGGTATACATACTGGCTTTTGTATATCATATGTATCACATATTGTTTCCATTGGAATTTATTCTGTATTTTGCGAAATTCTGGGACGGATTTGATTTATGTGTCTTTTACAGACAAAACTTGAGCCTTGAATGGTATAAATCATGTTCCCAATTCTTTTCATATTGAAACCGTCCACCCAATGATTTTTTCCATTCTGAAAATTTTTAAAATACACTTTGTCCCCTGAGGAATAGCACTTTACTTTCAAGTTTTCTCCTTTAGAACTTTTCTTCTTCTCAGGTATAAGTCTAATTTTTCTAGCAAACATCAGTTCTGCAGGGGATGAATTAACATTATTATTTGGGTTTGGGGTTACCCTGTAGATTGCTAGAAATGTTTGTATAGTTTGCTCATCTGTGTCCATATTCAGGTTTTTCTTTATTGCCCGTTTAAATGTGTCCACAAATTTTTCTGCCAACCCATTCGACCTAGGATGGTAAACAGGTGTCGTGATATGTTGAATATTCAGCGATTTGCAGAATTCTTTAAATTCGTGACCTGTAAATGCTGTACCATTGTCACTTACTATGGTTTTTGGTACACCAAAACGGCTAAATATTTCGTTAAGTGCATTTACAGTGTTCCTTGCAGTTGGATGTCTGGTTTTAAATATCTTTGGCCATTTAGAGAAAGAATCTACTACAATTAAGTAGAAAAAAACATTTAGAGGTCCGGTATAATCAATATGTAGACGTGACCAGGGTAGGTCCGTTTTCGGCCATGGGGTCGTTTTTACTGGCGGATCTCGGGCTGCTTACTGACATCCTTTGCATGCTTTGACACAGTTTTCTACTTCTTTGTCCATACCAGGCCAATATACGTATCCTCTAATTAAGGATTTCATTCTTGAAATGCCAGGATGACCTGTATGGAATTCCATTAATATTTTCCTTCGTAATGTCTGTGGAATTACGATTCTATCAGAATACATAAGTACACCTTCACAAATTGAAAAAAATGTAGTTTGTCCTACTTTGTTACTTTTTTCCCTCAGTCCTAATTGAGTTTTCATTTTCTTTATGTAAATGTCTTTTTCAGCTTCTCTTTTAATCTTCTCAAGGGTTATTGGAAGTTCACGTATCATATTACACATTGAACTTGTACATTCGCTTTCATCTTTAAGAGCAGCAATTACTGTCTCTCCGAAACTTTCGTTTCTTTTTGGAATCAACCTTGATAGTGCATCAGCGTGCCCTAACTTTCTCTGATGACACATGCTCCATCTTAAACTGATAGTTTAAGAGAGTTACAGCCCATCGCTGTAGTCGATTTGCGGTATGCTTAGGAATGCCTTTCTTTGATCCAAATATCGTAATCAAGGGTTTATGGTCTGTTTGCAATGTGAAGGTCCGTCCATGGAGAAATCGATTATACTTTTTGACTCCAAATATTATCGACAGAGTCTCCTTTTCAATCTGGCTATAGTTTTTCTCAGCTGCAACCAAAGTTCTTGATGCATGAGCGATTGCTTTTGTTGTTCCATCCTCATACTTATGGTGTAATGCAGCGCCAACGCCGTAATCACTGGCGTCCGTTGTTAGTACTAACTCCTTGTCTGGATCAAAATGCGCTAATGCCAAGTCTGATAGTAGACATTTCTTAATTTTTTGGAAAGCAGATTCACATTTCTTATTCCAACTGCATTTACTACCCTTTTTTAGTAACTCGTTAAGAGGAGCTCTCAAATTATGCACAGTAGGTATGTATATCGCGTAATATTGAACCAATCCCAAAAATGATTGTAGCTTCGGTACTGAGTCTGGAGCAGGCATCTTTTCAATTGCTTCGGCCCGTTGTGGATCTGGTCTTCGTCCCTCTTTGTCGATTATTTGACCAAGGTATCTGATTCTTTCCATAAAGAAATCGCATTTCCCCGGGCTCAATCTGAAACCAAACTCCTCTATTCTCTTAAATACTTCTGACGTGCTTCTTGTGTTCATGCAAATGTCTGCTCTTTATCAGGATATCGTCAAGGTATGCCATTGAAAATTCCAATCCTGCGAGCATCGTATCCATAACCTGTTGAAACAGAGCAGGGGCGACTTTTAATCTGAACGGAAGTCTTTTTAGTTTAAAAATACCCTTATGCGTGTTAATGCACAGGTACTTTGAACATTCGTCATTGACTTTGATTTGCAAGTATCCATCCGAGAGGTTTATTTTGGAAAATTGTTTTCCTCCGTTTAGTTTTGAGAATAGATCTTCTGCCGACGGAAGGGAGTAATTGTGGTCCTGCAAACAGTCATTAAGGCCCGTCGAAAAGTCAGTGCAGACTCTTATTTTGTTATTCTTTTTCTTCACATATACCGTCGGACTTGCCCAATCCGTGTGGTCAACCTTTTCAATGACGTCTTGATTGTTGAAGTCTCTCCAACTCCTTCTCTATTGCGTCCATCGATGAAAAAGGTACATTTCTTTTAGGTTTGAACACTGGGGTGGCATTTTTCTTCACCTCAAATTTTGCTTCTGTTTTCACACAGTATCCAAGTTTTTCGTCAAAAACTTTTGGGAATTCTGCATTTAAATCGTCCATGAAGCCTTCTATTTGGTTTGATATCTCTATGGTCAACCTATTACAAAAAGAATTTACCGGTCGTTCCCATAAGTTGAACAGGACAATCCAATCCACTCCAAATAGACTTGTGTTCTTTCCTGGTACTACGTACACTTTGGACTTGTGTGTTTGACCACCAAATGACACATTGCACCTCATTTCTCCTTTGAATTCCAACCTTTTGCCGCACACACTCTTCGCCATCTTGCTGGGTTCTCTTAGTTCAGGTCAACTGATCCTTCTCCAGATATCTTCATCTATGATGCTAATGTCCGCACCACTATCCAGGAGTAATGTTACAGGATGTTCATTTATCTTTACATCGACATATTTACGCCTTTTGCAGCTTTTCTCTTTCCTTGTGCGAAGCGTATTAACTTTGTCGGTCCTTCGTTTTTTCCTCTGGTTACAATATGTTCCCTTGTGGCCTTTGAATCCACATTCGTAACATATCCTATTCCTGAACCAGCAGATCTTTTTGGTGTGTCTTGTACTTCCGCAGCATTCACAACTTTGGTCGTTGTACATTCTGGGAGTCTTTTGTTCCTGGGTCTTGTATGTTATAGAAGTCCTTTGTCTTTTTACATGTTGTATCTTGTAAACGCTTTTTTCTTCAATGCGGGTGTTGTCTCTTTTGATATTAATGAGACGTTGACACTCCTCAGTTACTTTTTGTAAAGTTACATTCGGGTCCGACTCCATAATTGTCAGGATCCGGGATCTGACAATTTGGTCCCTTGGTGCTGTGAGTCCTTGTACAAAGATTAAACATTTAAATAAATCTGCCGAAATTTCATTTAATTTAAATGATTCACATAAGCAATTTACAGTAAATGCATATTCTAAATAGTCTTCGGATTCCGACTTCTGTAAATTTATATCTATAATGAAAAAGGCTGTCTCTTTTATCAAATATTCTAGATAAAGTATTAATTGTCTCTTCAAAATTACCTTCCTCCGGTTTTTTGGGTAAAATTAAATAAGCATACTTGGTGTTTTCGTCCGTACCCAGTTTTTGTAGTAACAGCGTAACTTTTTCTTCGTCGGTCCAGTCCGAACATCTTTTTGTAAAAACTGTTTCGTACCTTCTATAGTATGCTGGAAATGTAACACCAGTATCGGGAGAGTAGTGAAATTCTGACAAAGAATTTGAAATACCCTCTGCAGAAAAATTAGTTTTCTTCCCATCTGTCGACGTTTGAATTAATTTTTCAAAATTCTTTTTTTGCGTTAACATTTGGCGTTGAATATTTTTGTTTGCTCTTGTTGTGCCTCTAAAGTTTTTGTTTTTTTTCTTGCCGTCCTTGCAAACTTTGTTTAAAAAAAAAATCCTTGAATAGTACGGTAATTTATCTCTGTTAAGAGAAAAACATATCCTCGTTCGCCACTGTTATATCCTAAATTACATAGGCCATACACAATGAAGTATACGTCGAGTGGTTTGCGTTTAACAAGGATCCGGTAGGAAGTAGAGACGTTTACTCTTCGCTCACTTCCAGATATGACTGCCCGTCCTATATACGTACTTTCGTATATAGTCAATACCTGATTACTTCCCTTTATGTTAGTTTCGTATTTATGCCAATCATGACCTTTACAACACTAGATATCATAAAACGCATATAAGTATACTATACATTATTAAAAAGCATATAAATATACAAGCAATCACTAAAAAGCATATAAGTATACTAGCAATTATTAAATAGCATATGAATATACTAGCAATAATAACACGCATATACCTATACTAGCAATTGTTAAATAGCCTATAAATATACTAGCAATCACCGAAACGCTTATAAGTATACTAGCAATAATTAAATCACTTATAAATATACTAGATATCATGAAACGCATAAAAGTATACTAGCAATCATTAAATAGCATATACATATACTAGTAATTATACAATAGCATATCAATATACTAGCAATCATTAAAAAGCATATAACTATACTGGCAAGAATTAAAACCCACATGAATATACGAGCAATCATAAACCCATATAAGTATACTAGAAATTATAAAATAGCATATAAATACTCTAGCATATAAGTATACTAGCAATAATTAAAAAGCACATAAATATACTATCCCTAATTAAAACGAATATGAACATATTAGCAATCATAAAAATCCTATAAGTATACTAGCAATTATTTAATACCATATAAATATACTAGTAAACATTAAAAAGAATATAAGAATAATATAAGTAATCAAATAGCATATGAATATACTTGCAATAATGAAACGAATATAAGTATAGTAGCAATCATTAAATAGCATATAAGAATACTAGCAATAATTAAAATGCATATGAATATACTAGATATCATTTAACGCATATAAGTATACTAGCAATCATTGAAAAACATAAGTATACTACCAATTATTAAGTAGCATATAAGTACACTAGCAATCATTAAAAAGCATATAAGTATACTAGCAATAATTAAATAGCATGTAAGTATACTAGTTATAATTAAAACGCATAAGAATATACTAGCAACAATAAAACGCAGATATGTCTACTAGTAATTGTTAAATAGCATATAAATATACTAGCAATCATTAAAAACCATATAAGTATACTAGCAAAAATTGAAACGCATATCAATCTATTAGCAATCATTAAACGCACATAAGTATATTAGAAATTATTAAATAGCATATACATATACTAGCACTACTTGAAAAGCATATAAGTATACTGGCAATAATTAAAACGCATATGAATATACTAGCAACAATAACACGCATGTAAGTATACTAGACATTATTTAATAGCATATAAATAAACTACAAAAATTAAAAAGAATATAAGTATACTAGCAATAATTAAATAGCACATGAATATACTTGCAATCATGAAACGAATATAAGTATAGTAGCAATCATTAAATAGCATATAAATATATAACAATAATTAAAACGCATATGAATATACTAGCAATACTAAAACGCATATATTATATTAGCGATCATTAAAAAGCATTTAAATATACTAGCAATAATTAAATAGCATATGAATATCCAAGCAATCATAAAACGCATCTAAGTATACTAGCAATTATTAAATAGCATATAAATATACTAGGAAAGATTAAAAAGCATATAAGTATAACGGACATAATTTAAAACGCATGTGAATATACTAGCACTTATAGAACGCATATACGTATACTAGAAATTATTTAATAGAATATAAATATACTAGCAATTATGCAAAAGCATATAAGTATACTCGAATAATTAAATAGCATATGAACATACAAGCAATCATAAAACGCATAAAAGTATACTTACAATTATTGAACAGCATATGAATATACTAGCAATAATTAAATAGCATATGAATATACTAGCATATATTATATAGCATATAAATATACCACTAATTATAAATAGCATATAAGTATACTAGCAATAGTAAAAACGCACGTGTATATACTAGCAATCATAAAACGCATATAAGTATACTAGCAATTATTAAATAGCATATAAATATAATAGCAATCATAAAAAAGCATGTATGTATACTAGCAATAATTAAATCGCATATGAATATAATAGCAATCATTAAAAAGCATATGAATACACTAACAATCATTAAATGCATATAAGTATACTAACAATTATTAAAGTATACTCGCAATTATTAAATGGATTATGAATATACTAGCAATCATACAACGCATATAAGTATGCTAGCAATTATTAAATATCATATAAATATACAAGCAATTATTAAAAAGCATATAAGTATACTAGCAATCATTAAATAGCATATGAATATACTAGCAATCTTTAAAAAGTATATGAGTATACTAGCAATAATTAATAGCATATGAATGTACTAGCAATCATAGGTAGGATATAAGTATACCCGTAATAATTAAATAACATATAAATATCCTAGATACTATAAAAATCATATACGTATGCTAGCAATCATTAAATAGCATATAAGTATACTAGCAATAATTTAAAAGCATATGAACATACTAGCAATCATAAAACGCATATAAGCAATTATTAAACAGCATATAAATATACTAGCCAACATTTAAAAGCATATAAGTATACTAGCAATAATTCGATAGCATATGAGTATACTAGCAATCATAAAATTATTAAATAGCATATACATATATAACATATATTAAAAAGCATATAGGTATATTAGCCAGAATTAAATAGCATATAATATACTAGCAATCATTTAATAGCATATGAATCTACGATCAATCATTAAAACCATGTAAGTATACTAGCAATTATAAAATAGCATCTAAATATACTAGTAATAATTAAAAAGCATTTGAGTATATTAGCAAGAATTAAATAGAATATAAATATACTAGCAACCACTAAACAGCATATTATAATACTAGCAATAATTTAATATCTATGAGTATACTAGCAATCATAAAACGCATATAAGTATACTAGCTATCAGAAAACGTCTATAAGTGTAATAGCAATTATTAAATAGCATATAAGATCACTAGCGATAATGAAATAGCATATGAATATACTAGCAATAATTAAAAAGCATAGAAGTATACTAGCAATCATTAAATAGCATATAAGTATACTAGCAATTATTAAAAATCTGATAAGTGTACTAGCAATAATTAAAACGCATATGAATATAGTAGCAATCATAAAACACATGTGAATATACTAGCAATCATAAAACGCATATATACTTGCAATTATTAAATAGCATATAAGTATACTAGTAACATTGAAATAGCATATGAATATAGTATAATAATTCATTAAAACGCATATTAGTATACTAGCAACAATACAATAGCATATATGTACACCATCATCCATTAAAAAGCTTATAAGTATACTAGCAATAATTAAAACGCATATGAATATACTAGCAATACTAAAACGCATATAAGTATACTAGCAATCACTAAATAGCATATAAATATACTAGCAATAATAAAATAGAATATACATATCTTAGCAATCATAAAACGCATATAAATATACTAGCAATTATTATATTACATATAAATATTCTAGGAAAATTAAAAAGCATATAAGTAAATCGGCAATAATTTAAAATGCATATGAATATACTATCAGTCACCAAACGCAGATGAGTATACTAGCAATAATTAAATAGCATATACATATACTAGAATTCATTAGAAAGCCTATACGTATACTAACAATAATTAAATAGAATATAAATATACTAGCAATAAGTCAGAAGCATATAAGTATACTATAATTATAAAATAGCATATGAATTTACTAGCAATCATTAAATAGCATATACGCATACTAGCAAAAATTAAATAGCATATGAATATACTAACAATTATAAAAGGCATATAAGTATACTAGTAATTATTAATTAGCCTATAAATATACTACCAATAATTAAAAAGAATATAAGTATACTAGCAATTATTAAAACGCACATGTATATACTAGCAATCATTAAACGTATATAAGCATACTAGCAATTATAAAATAGCATATACATATACTAGCAATCATTAAACGCATATAAGTATACTAGCAATTATAAAATAGCATATAAATATACTCATTATAAAGTATATAAGAATACAAGCAATAATTAAATCGCATATGAATATACTAGAAATCATAAACTGCATATATGTATTTTAGCAATAATTAAATAGCATATATATACTAGCAATAATAAAACAGATTATCAGAATACTAGCAATAATTAAAACGCATATGAATATACTAGCAATCATAAAACGCATACGAGTATACCGGCAATTATTAAATAGAACAAATATACTAGCAATCATTGAAAGCATATAAGTATACTAGCACTTATTAAATAGCATATAAGTATACTAGAAATCATTGAATAGAATATATATAATTAAATATATAATTAAAACGCATATGAATATACTAGCTATCATAAACATTTATATAAGTCTACGAGCAATCATTAAAAAACATGAGTATACTAGCAAAAATGAAAACGCATATGAATTTACTAGCAATCATAAAATGCATATAAGTATATTAGCAATTATTAAAAAGCATATAAGTATTATAGCAACAACTAAAACCGATGTGAATATACTAGCTTTCATTAAACGCATATAAGTATACTAGCAATCATTGAAAAGCATATACGTATACTAGCAATAATTAAATAGCATCTGAATATACTCGCAATCATAACAGGCATATAAGTATACTAGCAATTATTAAATAGCATATACATATATAGCAATCATACACAAGCCTATATGTATGTTAGCAAGAATAAAATGGCATATAATATACTAGCAATAATTTAATAGCATATGAATATACCAGCAATCATAAAACGCATATAAGTATACTAGCAAGTCGGAAACGCATACGAGTATGCTAGCAATTATTAAATTGCAAATATATATACTAGCACTCTTTTGAAGGCATATAAGTTTACTAGCGATCATTACATAGCGTATAAATATACTAGCAATCGTTTAAATAGCATGTGAATATAGTAGCAATCATAAAACACAGAAGTATATTAGCAATCATTAAACCGCATATAAATATACTAGCAATCTCACAAAAGCATATAAGTATATATATAGTATTTGAATATTCTAGCAATCATGAAACGAATATAAGTATATAAGGATTGATGTAATAGCATATAAGTATACGTGCAATAATTAAAACGCATATAAATATACTAGCTATCATAAAACGAATATAAGTATACAAGCAATCATTAAAAAGCATATAAGTATACTAGCAATAATTACATAGCATATGAATATTCGAGAAATAATTAAACGCATACAATTATACTAGCAATCATTAAATAGCATATAAATATACTTACAAAGATTACAAAGCATATAGGTATACTAGCAGAATAAAAACGCATATGAATATACTAGCAATCATAAAACGCAGATAAGTATACTAGCAATCATTAAATAGCATATGAATATACCAGCAATCATTAAAAAACATATAAATATACTAACAATCAATAACACGCATACGAATATACTAGCAAACATAGAACGCATATAAGTATGCTAGCAAATATTAAATACCATATACATATACTAGCAATCATTGAAAGGCATATAAGTATACTAGCAATGATCAAATAGCATATAAATAAACTAGCAATAATTAAATAGCATATACGCATCCTAGCAATATTTAAATAGCGTATGAATATACTAGCAATAATAAAACGCATATAAGTATACTAGCTATTATTAGATAGCATATAAATATACTGGCAATCATTAAAATGCATACAAGTATACTAGAAAAAATTAAAACGCACATGAATATACTAGCAATCATTAAACGCATATAAGTATACTAGCAATGATAAAATAGCATATACATATACTAGCAATCATTATAAAATATATAAGGATACTAGCAATAATTAAATCCAATATGAATATACTAGCAATTAGAAACCACATATAAGTATACTAGCAATCATTAAATAGCATATGAATATACTAGCAATCATTAAAAAACATATAAGTATACTAACAATCAATAACACGCATACGAATATACTAGCAAACATAGAACGCATATAAGTATGCTAGCAAATATTAAATACCATATACATATACTAGCAATCATTGAAAGGCATATAAGTATACTAGCAATTATCAAATCGCATATAAATATACACGCACTGATTAACAAACATGTAAGTAGGCACGTAACCATTATTAAATAACATATAAATATACCTGCAATCATTAAATAGCATGTTTCATAAAACACATATAAGTATGTAAGCCATCATTAAATAGCATATAAGTATACTAGCAATAATTAAAACGCATATGAATAAACTAGCGATCATAAAACGCCTATTATGAAATAGGATATGAATATATAGCAATCATTAAAAAGCATATAAGTATACTAGCAATAATTACATAGCACATGAATATACTTGCAATCATAAAGCGAATATAAGTATACTAGCAATCATTAAATAGCATATAAGTATACTAGCAATAATTAAAAAGCAGAAATGTATACTAGCAATAATTAAATTGAATATGAATATACTAGCAATACTAAAATGCATATAAGTATACTATCAATCATTAAATAGCATATAAGTATACTGGCAATAATTAAATAGAATATTAATATTCTAGCAATAATAAAACGCATATAAGTATACTAGCCATAATTAAATAGCATATACGTATACTAGAAATTATCTGAAAGCTTGTAACGATACTTGCAATAATTTAATTGCATATAGATATACTAGCAATAATAAAACGCACATGAATACATTAGCAATCCTAAAACGAATATGTATACTATCAATTATTAAATAGCATACAAGTATACTCGCAATAATTAAATAGCATATAAATATACAAGCAATCATACAACGCATATAAGTATACTAGCAATTATTAAATAGCATATAAATGTACTAGCAATCATTAAAAAGCATATAAGTATACTAGCAATAATTTAATAGACTATGAATATACTAGCAATACTAAAACGCATATAAGTATACTAGCAATCATTAAATAGCATATAAATATACTAGCAATTATTAAATAGCATATCAGTATACTATCAATAATTAAATAGCATATGAATATACTACCAATCATAAAACGCATATAAGTATACTAGCAATTATTAAATAGCATATACATATACTAGCAATCATTTATAAGCATATAAGTATAATGGCAATAATTAAAACGCATACGAATATACTAGCAATCATTAAACGCATATGAGTATACTAGCAATTATTAAATAGCATATGAATATTCTTGCAATCATAAAACACATATAGGTATACTAGCAATCATTAAATAGCAGTTAAATATACTAGCAATAATTAAAACGTCTATGAATATACTAGCAATCTTACGACACATAAGTATACTGGCAATTATTAAATAGCATATAAATATACTAGGAACCATTAAAAACCATATATATATACTAGCAATAATTTAAACGCATATGAATATACTAGCAATCATAAAACGCATATAATATACTAGCAATCATAAAATAGCAGATAAGTATACTAGCAATCATAAAACGCATATAAATAAACTAACAATAAATAAAACGCATACGAATATACTAGCATACATAGAACGCATATAAGTATACTAGCAAATCTTGAATAGCATATAAATATACTAGCAATAACTAAAAAGCATATAAGTATACTAGCAATAATTTAATAGCATATACATATACTAGCAATCATAAAAGCCATATAAGAATACTAGCAATTATTAAATAGCATATAAATAGACTAGCAATAATTAAATAGCTATGAATATACTTACAATCTTAAAACGCATATAAATATACTAGCAATTATTAAAAAGCATATAAGTATACTAGCAAGAATTAAATAACATATGAATATACTAGCAATCATAAAACGCATATAAGTAAACTAGTAATCATTTAATGGTATATGAGTATACTAGCATTCATTCAAACGCCTATGAATGTACTTGCAATCATTTAAAAGCATGTAAGTATATACTAGCAGTAATTTAATAGCATATGAATATACGATCAATCATAAAACGCATATAAGTATACTAGCAATTGTTTAATAGCATCTAAATATACTAGTAATCATTAAAAAGCATATATGTATACTAGCAATAATTAAATAGCATATGAATATACTAGCAATCATAAAACGCATATAAGTATACTAGCAATAATTTGATAGCATATGAATATACTAGCAATCATACAACGAATATACGTATACTAGCAATTATTAAATAGCATATAAGTATACTAGCAATAATTAAAAATCATATACTAGATTTACTATATACCAGCTTCTTTTCTTTGCTTTATAAATTAAAACTAGGAATACAAGACCCCCTCTTTAATAGTGCAAAACTCATCATGGCTTGTCTTGGCAGGCGATGCTAAAATTAAAATTGCGAATCACTTAGAATTATGGCTGATGGAATGAGAGCAATCTGCTCCTGTTGATTAAATAAAGGGTTACGTTCCAAATTTTTATTTCATAGAATCGCTGTAGACAAGGCATGAAGCCACTTGATGTAAGGAGCTAGCCAACGATACGTGTTCGATCGATAGATTCTGACCCTTAAAACAGCAATTCTCCTCCATCCTTTGTCAGAAACATCACTCATGGAATGTGAGGACTAAAGGGCAAAATAAGGGAAGCGAGAGTTACGAGGCTGCCGAAAGTAAATCGAAAGTTCACTTTGTACTGTCCTAATTCCGTACAGATTCCACAGTTCGACAGAAGGATTCTCGAGTTCAACTTTGAAGAAGGTCTGAGGTTATATCTGCCGAAATGTTATGAGAATAACATTCAATATAAGAACAATAGTTCGAATAATCAAAAGAATACAAATATCTCGAAATTACTAAAAATTGTTACAGTTCCAAGCGATTGGCAAAATCTCCAAGAACGTCTGAGAAATGCTTTCTTTTTATGTCAAGACACAACAAAAATTAAATCTGAGATAGGAATATTTGCTGACGACACCACGCTCTACTCTCGTCATGTGGGCAAAACCGACGCGCACATATCTGAGGGAATGGCTAAATCCTTAGAAAATGACCTCCAGTCTGTAGTGAAATGGTGTAAAAAATGGATGGTAACTTTTAATGCCGCAAAGACAAAGATACTTTCCTTCAATAACTACAAGAAACCTCTTCAACCATCGATTGTCATGGCAAATAACACCATACCTGAGAGTTCATCATTCAAACTCCTCGGCCTAACTTTCACAGATAGCATGAATTGGAATAAATACATTGAAAACATTGCCAGGGCTGCTGCAAAGAAGGTGGGCTCTCTATACCGTGCCAGTAAACTTCTCACACCTGACATCATCCTATATCTCTACAAAGCCACCATCCGCCCATGCATGGAGTATTGTTGTGACATCTGGGCTGGTGCGTCACCCGCTAGTCTCTTCCTCTTAGACAAGGTCCAAAAAAGAGTTGCTAACTTGATAAGTCCTTCACTATCCACCAAGCTCCAGCCTCTGTCCCATCGCCGCAATGTTGCTTCCTTGTGCTTGTTTTACAAGTACTTCAATGGTTTGGGCTCTGATGAGCTGGCTGCTCTGGTGCCCCCACGACGTAAATTCACTAGACCAACCCAACAATCTGCCAAATCCGATCCATACACTGTGGATGTCCCCAGATGCCGAAGAGCTTTCTACTCCAAAAGCTTCTTTCCTCGTGCTGCTGGACTCTGGAACTCCCTCTCTGCTTCCTGCTTTCCTGACGTTACTGACATGCAGAAATTTAAAACTAATGTAAACAGACATCTCGCTGCGCAGCTCATAATTTAGGTTGAATCCCCCCTTTTTCTCAATAGCCCCTTACATCTACAGTGGCGGCCTGCAAAAGATCAATAAAACTGAAACTGATTATGTAACAAATAAAATAAAACGATTCATTCTACAATAAAAAATACGTTTCTGGAAATAAAATACCAGAAATCTTTATATCTTTCATTCTAACTTTCGAATTTGGTAAATCACTTCGCGAAAAGGGTGACATTTGAATGTCGAAGAATACCATAGTTTACAGTTAAGCACCAGACACGTTGTTAACAAATAAAACTTCATCACGTTCATGGGCTACACAATCTTTCATTGTTTTGAGATGCGTCCTCGTTTCGTTATGAGAAGCCATGCTCTTCAATCTTTTCGTCAGTCTGTCACGCTAAAATAGTATTTCTATCGCTAAGCGTGCAAATATAATCAACGAATCTTATTTTAAATGCTTCCACGGATTTCTCTTCGCCTGTTGGTCTGTCACACTTAAGTTTAAAATAGCATTTTCATCAGTCTGTCATGTTTAAATATGAAATAACATGTTCATTGCTATTGGCTGGACGCCTTTCATTTTAGATGCGTCCAAACAGATGCCCTGTTCTTCGGCCGGTTTTTCATGCTTAAGTTTAAAATGGCATTTTCTTTAGTCTGTCACGCTTAAGTTTGAAATATCAGTTTCATTGTTGACTGGAGGCATCGTATTTTAGATACGTCCACGCATTTCCATAAGTAGCTAAGTCTTTTACTGGGTCTGTTGCTCTGTCTGTCGCTTTTTCTGTCACGCTTAAGTTTCAAACGAACATGTTGAACAGACGCATGTTAAGAATACACGTTCTTCTTTGCTGTTCCTTTTCACACTCAAGAATCGGTTCAATGCGTATTTTAATGCGAAGAAACGGTTCCACGTGTTTTTCATAACCCAATTTTCGTCACAGATACGAGGCACATCGACGGCACACGTTAATTGCAATCGACATTGCTTTGTCATGAATCGCGTTTGCACACGGTTCACATTGATAAGCCACGTCGATTTGATTGCGAAATCACAGCGAGATAATAATCAGAAGAGACGACTTTTCAACGGGCAACTGACAACGAACAAGTCTTTACAATTAACCTAAATATTTATTTACAAAATTCATTTGTCGACGTCGGGAACCCAGGTTCTTGCTTGTTTATGGATACAATCACTCGGCCGCCGATGTTTAGTTTTTAATAAAGGTTTTTTTTACAAAGAGAAGAACAGTTACAAAAAATAGAAAAGCAGGTTACTTGCATGAAAGAGAGAGAAAAAATAGATGGGTAGCTCGTCCCGTTGCACATAGTTACATTGTGTGCGACCCCCAAACCCAACCATTGACGGCACTTTAAACACGTCTTTTCTGCTTGAAGTGTCGCTAGACAAGAAACAAATCTCCGTCCAGAAGTCACGTGGTTTAGCTGACTTCTATTCTGGGGTCACTTCTGACCCTTAAAGTGTCGCTCAAACTTTCCATTTAAATAACGGCCCTCGTTAAGTCTTCATAATTAACCCAAATATTTCCTTACAAATATTCATTTATTAAAATCACATTTTTCTTGCTACAGATTGTCCAAATAACTCATCTCTCTGAAACACTAGCCCAGTCTAATAATAATAATAATAATAATAATAATAATAATAAAAACTAGCAGTGACAATAAAAAGGCATGAGCGTAAATAATTCCTCTATGAAAATCAGAAGCCGAAATAACGTATTGATTTCTATATCTATCCTAAACATTAACCCAGTCTTATAATACTAAGCAGTGACAATTGGGGTATAAGCGTAGAATATAACATAGTGATCTAAATAAATGAATGGAATAGCAACAAATGTCTGCTCAAATAGGTCATTTAGTCGGATGAAACATGAGATTCAGTTAAAAACGTTTTCATAAATTATCATAACAGAATATGAAATTTAGTAAAAAAAGAAACATTTTAAACGCATTACAAGCATTCATTACTAAAAATCCGACTTCTATAGTTACGGATGGCCCAAATAACATATAAGTGTTTTCAAGCACTCCTGAACGTTAGCCAAGTCTAATAATCCCCTTTATCGGCATTTATTCTAAAGAAAAGTAGTCAATTGTAGTTACAGATTTCCAAATAAATTATAAGGTTTCTCCATATTTACTGAACACTACTCCAGTATAAGAATACTAAAATGACAGTGACAATAGGGGTATACTTATAGAATATAAAATAATGACTCTACGGCATGTGCCCGTAAATGCATCCGATAGACAAACAGAAAATAAAACTAGTGCCGATAAGCCATGATGAGAAAAACAGCGCGAAAAGGAAGAGGTTAAAAAGACTAGCAGAAACGATTATAAATATATACGTATATACGATTTCATGTTGTTTGGTTAGTATTATCAGACTGGGCAAATGTTCTAGAGAGCCGGACACATTTTGCGACATTATAAGCTATTAGAACCTTCCGTGACTAATACAATTCTCATTTTACTAAATAAATGTTGTACGATTATTTTATCAGCCCTGGCAATATTTTCCTTGACATTGTAAATCTTCGGCGTGTCCGTGCTCGTCAACCTACTCAGAAATTGAGTGTAAAGTACTGCACAGTCGGGCATGGCTCCGGGTGAAACTACTTAACGTTCCCTAACAATTACAGTCATAGAAAACATTGATACTCTTGTACGATTGAAAAGCATTAACACACATTTTATCTGTTAGATATGTTTAAACAGATTTACAATAAATTACGGGTATTTTTTTATTAATTCACATTTAGAAGATAATAATCTAAAATGAAAGTGGAATAAAATAAAATTATTATTACGTATGCGAATATTACATTTTATTTTAATAACAATGATAATAATTTTCCTCAAAGTAAATCTTTAATAAAAATAATAATAATTTTCCTCAAAGTAAATCTTTAATAAAAATAATAATAATTTTTCTCAAAGACACCATTTTACAATCAAAGAGATTTACTGTGCAGCCATGATCCAAAAATACCGAGGAATTATTACTTGTTTCACAAAATGGCGTAAGAGAGAGAGAGAGAGAGAGAGAGAGAGAGAGAGAGAGAGAGAGAGAGAGAGAAAGAGAGAGAGAGAAAGAAAGTGAAAGAGAGAGAGAGACATAATACATACATACATACATACATACAGACAGACACAAATACAAAGACAGAGACAGGGTTAGAGAGACAGGGAGTGTGAGAGAGAGTGAGAGAGAGAAAGAGAAAGAGAAAGAGACATGCATGCATGCATACATACATACAGACAGACAGACAGACATATAGACAGGCAGACAGAGACAGAGACAATGAGAGGGTGTGAGAGACAGAGAGAGAGAGGAAGAGTGTGTGAGAAAGAGAGAGAGAGAGAAACAAAGACAAAGACAAAGAAGGAGTGAGAGGGAGTGAGAGAGTATCCTTTAGTGAACCGTGATTCTAACCGATTCAACCGTGCAAATATCTGCCCAGTCGTGTAGATATCATACTTTACCGACAAAAGTCACACAAGGTCGAACACTTCGATTCAAGTCAACAGTTTTCAACGATCGATTACCAATAATCGAACAAAAAAAATGGGGCGATTTTGTCTTTTCTTTCTTTTTTTGTTTCGTTCTTTCCAGCCGATTCGTTAAGTTCTTTTTTGTTTGTAAACAGACCAACACATGACTGGCTGCACAAAACGCTCAGATCGAACTCAATGAAACAATAATTTACGCGGAATTATGAAAGCCTTTTCATCTTGTAGTCAATAATAACTTCATATTCTGAACTACTACCGAATTTAGTTCTGCTGAATCGGCACTTCCTGAACCGAACTTTCCATATAATCAATTATCAATAACAAATCGATGCTTAATGGTTAGCCAAAACATAAAACGAGCAAGACAAAGAAAACGCTGTTTTAAATCTAACACAGAAACGGAAATACTATTTCTAACTTTGAACGTGACAGACAGAGAAAATACGTTTTTTTAATAATAAGAATGGCATACGGACGAAAATGCATTTTCAAACTTAAGCATGACAGACCAATGAACATGGCATTTCAAATATAATCATGGCATGTAGACCAATGGATAAGGCGACTATTTAATCTGTGCGAAATAGTGGCAGTTTAAAAGTTTCGATGTTACCATAGTAACTAGGTCGAGATTGCTTACATATTGTGCGGACTAGATTAATTTCATAAAACTGTTACATTTGATTACGTGGGAATCAATTGAAACGTCTTGTTAAAAATTGCAGTGGCGTAGATTTTCCAAGCTTCTGATTGGTTGATACAAACATTTTTATATTTTCTTTCTGTATTCTTGAGCTGTTTTTCATCGTTTGTTGAACAAGAGTCCTATAAAAAGAGAAAGTCGACTCCTTTAATATTATGTCTTGATACGTATCGACGTGTCTTCCTTTAAGTAATCAGTTTTATTTTATAATTTTAAAACAAGAATTAACTCTCTATTCGATACTTTAAATGCTTTCAAATTCCTTTCAAATTACAAGAGGTTACGATGTAGCCCATTTTATTTGGGTTTAAAATATGTAAACACGACGAAATCGATATTTTTGTTTCATTTTTATCCGTGTTTGTTTTGGCACCTTTTTCTTTGTAATGTAAAACGTTTTCAGTTTAAAATACTGGATCTTATGTAAATTTATCGATTATTAAAACATTTTTAGATTTTTGATTTTTAAAAGTTACGTTTTTCTTATTCGTCAGAATCTTTACTCGAACATACGCCTCGATATTTCAGTCACCTAACGTCTTCTTTTTTACAACTAGTATTTGACTGGGTCTTAACATACGTCTCAATTATTTTACATGAATACAATACGACATGTTCATACATACATTTTCTTTTTGGCGGATGAGAAACAAAATATGATACTACGCAGAAATTGTATTAAACAATTATTTGGCATCCTATTTTTGGCACGTAAATGTTTTACAGTTTCCAATACTTGTAGCCTGTTTGTCATCTTCCAATCATGAGTAATGAATTGCAAAATGGCTTGGCGTTCACGGATCAAGCCATTTAACGTTCCCTATAGTATGCAGAACATTTACATTCATAAAACCATTCGTTTATCGTGTATTTTTAGAAGACATTTTTCAATTATTCTACGGATTATTACGTAATACAAAGAATGAAAAAAAAAAATAAAACAGACGATTTTGGTATTTTTATTTTCTTTCTACTTATCAAGCGATCAGTTAAGTTGTTGTCTTAGTAAACAGAGGAAAACGTGACTGGTTGCACAAAACGCTGGAATCGAACTTATGAAACAATAATCTACCCGGAATTATGATGATCTGTACATCTTGCGATCAAGAATAACTTTAGATTCTCAACAAGAAGAAGAAGAGTGAGTGGGGATTTCTACCAAATCTAGTTTTGCTTAATTCACACTTCACGAAACGAGTTTTCTATACATCCGATTATAAATCACAAATCGATATCAAATATAAATCACAAATCGATATCAAATATAAATAACAAATCGATATCAAATATAAATCACAAATCGATATCAAATATAAATCACAAATCGATATAAAATATAAATCACAAATCGATATAAAATATAAATCACAAATCGATATAAAATATAAATCACAAATCGATATAAAATATAAATCACAAATCGATATAAAATATAAATCACAAATCGATATAAAATATACGAATATTCTTAAGATGCGTCCGTTAAATCTGCGCAGTTAGTGAATAAAATAATATTTCACACATAGCGTGACAAACAAACGATGAAAATGTCATTTGAAGCCTGGAGACGTGACAGACAAACAAAAACACTCACATTGCGAGGGTAATATTTTCCCAGCCCTTGCGTTGCTGCTACGAAAGAAATATTTTTAATTTTTTTGTCTATCCGTAAAAGGAAAGTTCTTGAAAAACAAAAATCTATGAATATTCTTTTTTTCTTTTCGCTTTGCTCACTGAGCATTTTTTATACTGTTAAATCCACCCCTATGCAAATTGACTCCCCATCAGAGCCATCCAGCGGTTAGAGACTCCAAACAGCCAATCTGCAAAGGGGGATAACTCAAATAGCACTAAACCACACCCCTATGCAAATTGACTCCTCAGCAGAGCCATCCAGCGGTTAGAGACTCCAAACAGCCAATTTGCAAAGGGGGTATAACTCAAATAGCACTAAACCACACCCCTATGCAAATTGACTCCCCATCAGAGCCATCCAGCGGTTAGAGACTCCAAACAGCCAATCTGCAAAGGGGGATAACTCAAATAGCACTAAACCACACCCCTATGCAAATTGACTCCTCAGCAGAGCCATCCAGCGGTTAGAGACTCCAAACAGCCAATCTGCAAAGGGGGATAACTCAAATAGCACTAAACCACACCCCTATGCAAATTGACTCCTCAGCAGAGCCATCTAGCGGTTAGAGACTCCAAACAGCCAATTTGCAAAGGGGGTATAACTCAAATGGCACTTAACCACAAATTTTATTCCTGATCCGCCTTTGCACCTACTACACGTCTCTATCAATTTTGATACGCACCACATTTTAATAGATCTCTTGTTTTCATGCAAAATGCATAACTTTAATTCAATGTTTTAATCCCAGGCTGCCATACCATATTCACTCAATTTGGGCAAAATAGGTAATATATTCCATGGCCCTATACTACAATTGAACTTTTTTCATTTTTTTTGAGGGGGGGGGGCATACCTGTTAGGATCGAGGGTCGTGTTCCCTCGATTATGGACGTGTTCATTAAACCAAGCAATGTTGCATGCAAAGACAGAGTAATAATTAATAAACAAAATGAAATAGTGCAAATAAGGTTTATTGAACGTGTGTGTACGTGGAATGATGAGGTGTGTGATGTATGCATGTGTGTCGATGGAAAAACAGTTCTTGAAAAAGGTATAAGAAGAAATGAATCCGGCGAGAGGAAAGTCTTTGAAAGCCGTACACAAAGAAAATGAGTTGAGAACTCTTTCCGTTGTTTGACCACGTGTGTTGGTAGTTGTTATGCCGATGCCATTTGAAGAGAAAAGCGTGGGACAAAGCGCTAGTGTATTAGCGTCGTTCTGTCGACCAGAGAAGAGAGAGAGAGAGAGAGAGAGAGAGAGAGAGAGAGAGAGAGAGAGACAGAGCGCTGGTGCCAGCGTTGTTCTGCCGAGACTGGTCGGTGAAGGAGAGATGGATTTTCCGTTTGCAACGGTTTTTATAGTCAGAAAGGCAGATAACTCTGGTGTCGCTTTACAGTGCCACCTGTCGGTGAAAAAGCGACACCTACCGGCAAACCGGTGTAGTTATGTTTTGAAAGGAGGAGGTAACTGCTACATACCAGAGACTCTGATTTGTAGATATGAATCACGTATTAGGATAGGGAACAGGTTTGAAGTTGTTAGACTTAAGCAGGTCTTGGGAGTTGAATAATGGTCCGTTTCATCTTTTGATCAATAAAAAAACATAGTTATAGAAACTTTCTAGGAGTCTACTCTGCGACTAATTACGCGTGGGCGGTAATCAGATGATATATAAATTGACATTGTGAATCTTCGGCGTGTTTCTGTTCTTCTAACCTGTTTGTCATCTACCGGTTATGAGAAATGTATTCTAAAATGGCTCAGGGGTCGCGGGTGAAACCATTTACCGTTCTCAAGATAATATCGAACATATACATTCATAGAATAAATCGTTACTCTTGTGTGATTGGGAAGTATTTTTCAATTCTTTTACAGATTAGACGTGTTGAGACATATTTAAAATAAATGAAGGTCATTTTTATCAGTTACATTGTTATTGTATTTAAAAGATAATTACTTAAAATGATTCTGAAACAAAATAAAAGTATCATTACGCCTATGCAAATGATTAAAAAAACAAAAGTTCATAAAGAGTCTCTTTAAGATAAATATGATTTTTCGAAGAACTGTTTCTGTTTCTAAAAATTAAAATGCAAATAAAGTCGATTGATGAAAAATATTAATTTTTACTAAAAAAATATTTATCCCAAACGGAAACATTGCCACCCCCCCCAAAAAAAGATGACCGCGCTTGCCATTAATCCAACAATGAAACCGTTCGAACAGTAGGCGGAGATGGGTGGCATGTTCCTCAGGTGAGGCACTTGCCACAAATATGTCGTCTATGTAATTATAGACGAAGTCAAGATCTCGCACTACTTCGTCCATGAAGCGTTGGAAGGTACTAGCCGCGTTAAATAAAGTCGATTGATGAAAAATATTAATTTTTACTAAAAAAATATTTATCCCAAAAGGAAACATTGCCACCCCCCCCCCAAAAAAAAATGACCGCGCTTGCCATTAATCCAAAAATGCCTAAAAAAAATCATTAGTTGTTTTACAAAATGGCGTGAATTAGATAGATATATGTAGAGAGAGAGGTGGGAGAGGGGAGAAAGAGAGAAACAGAGAGCAAGGAAGAGAGAGAGAGAGAGAGAGAGAGGGGAAGGAAAGAGAGAAAAGAGAGAGAGAGAAAGAGAAAGTATCCTTTAGTAAACCGTGATTCTAACGATTCAACCGTGCAAATATCTACCCAGTCGTGTAGATATTATACTTTACTGACAAAGGTCACACAAGGTCGAACACTTCGATTCACTTCAACAGTTTTCAACGATCGATCAACAATAATCGAACAAAGAGAAAATGGGTCGATTTTGTCTTTTCGTTCTGTTTTGTTTCGCTCTTTCCAACCGATCCGTTAAGTTTTTTTTTATGAAGAGACCAACACGTGACTGGCTGCACAAAACCCACAGATCGAACTCATGAAATTTACGCGGAATTATGAAAACCGTTGCATCTTGTAGTGAAGAATAACTTGACATCCTCAACCGAGGGTGCTACCAAATTTAGTTCTGCTTAATTCGAACTTCTTGAAACGAGTTTTCCATACAGCCGATTGTAAATCACAAGTCGATATAAAATCAACGTATATTTCTAAGATAAGTCCATTCAGTCTGCGCGTTTAGCGATGAATATAATATTTCAAACACAACCGTGACAAATAGACGAAACACTATTTCAAACTTTGAGACTGACAAACCGACCGACGAATAAAACCTTTTATAGTGTGTCCACTCAATTTGCGCGGTTAACGATGAAGATGCTTTTTCAATCTTAAGCCTGACAGACAGACTAACGTTCTTAATGAGATTTATTGGACGCATCTAAGATAATATACGTCCATTAGATATGTGTGTTTGAAAACGGAAAATTCTATCTCACACGAAAGCGTGACAGACCGATCGATAGACTGACGAAGAAATCCTCTCATGAAAATGCGAAGACGCATCTTAAATGTTGTTTATGTCTGATCCACAAAGATTAAAAGCTGGGTGTGTTGTTATCGGCCGATGTTGTCAGTTCAGTTCTCTTTTTGATTCAGGCTACACATCAATATCAGTTCATAGATTATAGACACACCGGAGATAGGAAAAAATAAAATGTCACTCAGCGCGGGGGTTTCACACCTATCTTTTGGTCTTAAAGAAACGTTAAAGATAACTGGACCATTGAATCAATAATAACCATTTTCTAATGAAAAAGTGATTGACATAAAATTGATCGAGATGATCCGAGTTTTTTTTCTAATTCAAACCAAATTCAAATTCTCTCCAGTATCGACAATAAAGATCACTGCCGAACATAAAACGTCGTTCACAACTCTCGCCAACCTACTTAACTCACTAAACCAACGAGAACCCTATCACTCTTTATTTCATTCTCTTTGGAACAGGCGACATAATCTTGCCTAGACAAACCGGCACATCTTCATCCGAAAGACTTACGTATGCCATTGTACATATTTAAATACATGTCATCCTTTTAACAAAAATCGAATTTCTTTTTCTTTGCTTCATCGGCATCTGCTTCTTACCATTTGTCGTTCTCTCGCATCTATACGTAGACTATAACAATATCGAATACACTGATTTCGAATAGAATTGTATAATTCTCCTTTGGCTTGTGGGATAGATTTTATATATATATATATATATATATATATATATATATATATATATATATATATATATATATATATATATATATATATATATTATATCCCCTTATATATATATATATATATATATATATATATATATATATATATATATATATATATATATATATAACTATTTTCTGTATCCACATAACATTTTATATGAGGATGTAATTTTTTATCTGTCAACTTTCAGTATTTACTTCAACAGTGCTCGATACGCAAGTAGAGCTGGGTAGTAAGTTATAAAAATATATTTATGGCAATTAAGCTACACAGAGGCTCCCGCGTTCATCCCCGGGAGAAATCTTCAGGCTAAAATGCATGGAGTTAGTTTCTATCTATCTATCTATCTATCTATCTATCTATCTATCTATCTATCTATCTATCTATCTATCTATCTATCTATCTATCTATCTATCTATCTCTCTCTCTCTCTCTCTCTCTCTCTCTATATATATATATATATATATAAATACAGGGTGGGCCAAAATAAGGGTCCTATCTTTAAATTTGAATAACTTGAATTTGAATAACTTCCACAAAATAAAAGTTAAACTCACCAAACTTTATGTGTGTGTAGACTGACCCTTCCGAGATTTTTTGAAATAAACAAAACAAATTTTAGCCGAAAAACACTTCTTAAAACTTACAAAAACTAAAGTATTGTTTTTTACACTGTTTTGAGTTTTTTAAGCAAAAATGTTTTCTAAATGAGGGTACGTTCCTTAGGGCTAATACGGCTCATGCTTGCTTCGGAAGGGGTCCTTTACTTATTCTAAAAAGAAAATTAAAAAAAAATCAATAAATAAAAAAGTTATGAATTTTTAAAAATAGGACCCTTATTTTTGCCCACCCTGTATATATATATATATATATATATATATATATATATATATATATATATATATATATATATATATATATATAAATATATATATAACAACACAAAAGTTTTGCATCACTTTATGCCCTCCTATCAATATATAATGAAACCTATGTTTAAAATCCTTATTCAAAATCCATTATATAATTTTGATTCTATCAAATGTCTAAAATTTAAGATTCTAGCTTTAGGGGTCTTAAGAAGAAATTGAACTTTAGATAATCTTGCCGAATTAGTGTTGACTGACTGTAAATAAATTCAGTCCAAGCATGAAATCATTTAATTTTTAAATAGAAAGTTATGCCGATACTATGTCCCCATAAACCCTAAATTGAAATACTCTAAAGCAACTAAAATGTGTTGAATATTTATTGATTGATGTCTAATACCTATTGTAAATATTTCACAAAAACGTATCAGAGACTTATCTGAATTCTCACATTTTATTTGACATTAAACTAAATTAAACTATATATAGCTTACATTACCACCCCTTACGCATAGCAGATGTGTGCCAAAATTCATAATGATCGTTTAATTAGTTAATAAGTGAATTCTGTACATACAAATGTGTAACTATGTACGCATGCCTAACTTTATATAAATAGAGATACGGCAATGGCCCCGTTTTATATACAAAATATAGATGACACAATTGTAATGTGGCTGGCTTGACTAATTCAGTAATAAGCATAGCCTGGCTTTATCGCATATATCAGCCTATATATAATCATCTGAAACTCTATAATCTAGTCTGCTAAATGAACCATGTACTCTGACCACCAAAGCAACAATTTTGTACTCGATATTCTTAACCCAAACCCTAATCCTACCGTAACCTTAACCGTAACCCAACCCTAATTCCAACCCTAACCTTAACCTTAATCTTAACCTTAACCCTAACCCTAACCCTAACCATAACCCTAACCCTAACTCAAACCTTAACCCTAACCTTAACCCTAACCCTTACCCTAACCTTAACCTTAATCCTAACCTTAACCCTAATCCTAACTCTAACCCTAACTCTACCCTAACTCTAACCCTAACCTTAATCTTAACATTAACCTTTACCCTAACCCCTACCCCTAACCCTTTACCCTAACACTAACCCTAACACTAACCCTTACCCTAACCTTAACCTTAACCCTAACCCTAAACCTAACTCAAACTCAAACCCTAACCCTAACCCTAACCCTAACCTTAACCCTAACCCTTACCCTAACCTTAACCATAACCATAACCGTAACCCTAATCCTAACTCTAACCCTAACCCTAACCTTAATCTTAACATTAACCTTTACCCTAACCCTAATTCTAACCTTAACCTTAACCTTAACCTTAACCTGAACCCAAACCTTAACCCTAACCTTAACCTTAACCGTAACCTTAACCTAAACCCTAACCCTAACCTTAATCTTAACATTAACCTTTACCCTAACCCTAACTCTAACCCTAACCTTAATCTTAACCTTAACCTTAACCTTAACCCTAACCCTAACCATAACCATAACCATAACCATAACCATAACCATAACTCTAACTCTAACCCTAACCCTAAACCTAACTTTTACCCTAGCCCTAATCCTTAAACAAACCTCAATCATTTTTCTATAAGTTTTGAAACAAATTACTGTTTGAATTTGTCGAAAATTCATGACGTTATTGGAGAGAGATCGTAAAAATTTAGTAAGTTAATACATACTTGAAGCGGTCTGAATCAGTTGGATGATCATCTTCGTTTCGGTGTCATATGATGCTTATGTCAAGCAAAAAGGGACATTTGCGTTTATAGGATTTCTTTAAATATGCAGGTGACTTTTATTTCTTCTGCTTATTTCAGTTGCTTCAGAATTGAATGTTTCTATATGTGTTTTCTTTCAACTGTGAGGGCATTTTATTATATCTCACGATGTGACAACACTTGAAAGATTCTACCCTATGCAGTACTATGTTTTTTTGCGGATCTATTTAATAACGATTTTTTCGTAACACACATAACTCTTGTACTTTTAAAACCTGGTTAAAATGCCATGTTGAATCTACGGATACTCATATCTTAAGCTTTTTTCTTTCATGTAAAAATATTGAGCTTATTTTTCTTCCTTGCAAGTTAGACGTAGTTAATTTAGATTTCACCAAGCGAGATTTTCTCATACGAATTTTCTTATAATTATAAATAACTTCCTTTTATATGATTTATTATCTTCTATATATGTATCCTTATAATACTATACTACAACGAATAGATTAAACGTCATCATGTATGAAACATGGTTAGATATTACTGAAACACTGCACATCATTTAATAATAAAAACATCACCCAGAAAGGTACACAGATTTAAAGGGATGATGATGATGATAATGATGATGATGATGATGATTGTTTTGAATAACCATCAGCATGGCTAATTCCTCTTTTTTTTACATCTACAAAGGCACGCACCCAAAAGGAACGAACCAATAAATAATTATATTTAGGAATTTTTAAGATGAGGATTGACAATTTGGATTATTTGGATTATTCGGACTACTGTTCTCATCTTTCTCAACATTTCAGCCAATGTAACCCTCGACCTTCAGGTGCATCTTGTCGAACTCGGGAATCTTTACTAAGAATACAATTACAAATTACTTGACACTTCTACCCGGTCATAGCTAACGGAACGAGAGCAAGCTACCCCGTTAATTAAATAAAGGGTTTCGTTTGAAATTTCAAGACAAAACAAAAGTTAAATTAAGAAAACTGAAATTGAAAATGTAAAAAAATGAAATAAAACAATTTTTTCTACAAAAACGATTCCGGAAATAAAATACCAGAGATCTTTATATCTTCCATTCTAACTTTCGATTTGGTAAATCACTTCGCGAAAAGGGTAGTAGTTGTATGTCGAAGAATACCGAGGTTTACAGTTAAACACTAGAGACGTGGTTAACAAATAACACTTCATCATCTTCATGGGCTACACAATCTTTCATTGTTTTGAGATGCGTCCTCGCTTCGATATGAGAAACCATGTCCTTCGATCTGTCTGTCAATCCGTCACACTAAAATAGGATTTCCATTTCCATCGCTAAACGTGCAGATTGAATGGACGCATCTTATTTGAGATGCGTTCACGCATTTCTATAAGATCCTTTCTTCGCCTGTTGGTCTGTCACGCTTAAGTTTAAAATATCATTTTCGTCTGTCTGTCATGTTTAAATATGAAATAACATGCACATCTGTATTGACTGGACACTTTTCATTTTAGATACATCTAAACAAATGACCTGTTTGTCGGTCAGTGTTTCATGTTTAGATTTGAAATATCAGTTTTATGATTAAACTCGGAGATTAATTAGACGTATTTTAGATGCGTCGACGCATTTCTTGTTCGACATATGACGAATAAGTAATGCCCCTGACCCATTTCCCATAGTAGTAGATTAATGAAACTTGGCACAGTCATTAGCGTTTCTATACATAGGAACCCTCCCCCCCCAGAGTTATGCATTTCTCTCATCGTTTGATGCAGCTCTTGACGCCGTTTTTGTAGAACACCCCAGGTTGGTCCCCCAACCACGTCGTAACTTCAGAAATCAAGGCTGCATCATCTGGGAAACGTTTTCATTTCAAAAACAACTTCATCGCTGAGAAGAGATGAAAGTCAGAGGGTGCAAGGTCAGGAGATTAAGGGAATGGGGTAGGATTTCATAGCCACACGCCCGTGCTTTTGATCTAGCGACATGCGAGTTGTGGACCGGAGCGTTGTCCTGCAGGAGGATACCTTTGCTGATCTTGCCCCGCCTCTTGATTTTGATAGCTTCTCTTAATTTCATCAAAAGTGAAGCGTAATAGGCTACTGTAATTGTGGTACCCTTTGCCAGGAAATCTGTCATCACTACTCCGTCTTGGTTCCAGAAGACTGTGAGCATGACCTTGCCAGCGGAGGGCTGCACCCTTGCTTTCTTTGGAGATGGTGAGTCCAAGTGCTTCCACTGCATTGATAGGACTTTGGTCTCTGAGTCATAGTGATGGACGCAAGTTTCATCCTGTGTAATCAGTCTTTTGAAAAACTTTGACTCATCTTCTTGGCACATCTCCAAATTCATTCTCGAGCACTCGACGCGTTCTTGCTTCTGAAAACGTGTGAGCAACCTGGGAATCCATCTGGCAGACACCTTATGCATATGCAAATGGTCATGAATAATAGTTTCCACAGACCCTGTACTAATATTGACCTCTTGGGCTATTTGGCGAATAGTAATGCGTCGATCCTCCAAAATGGCCGCCTCAACTTGACGGGCAGATGCCTCATCAATGGCAGAAGAGGGACGACCAGGTCTGGGAGCTATTTCTACAGACTTCCGGCCATATTTGAATTCACGATGAAGGTTACATTGGCCGTAACGTTGATTACTGTAGTCCGAATAGTCCAAATAATACAAAAAAAACGTATTCATTTTAATTTGATTTTGTTGCAAAAATCAAGATATGTTTTAAATGTTCATTAATGTGTGAGTTCTAACGAGTGTGCGTTTATTCGTAATAATAGTTATTGGATTATTGTTATTGAAAGTTGTTAGGTTGTCTCCAGCATCCTCTAGTTGTAAGGTTAGGGGTGTCAGATACAATCTCGTGCTCTTTTCTCCAGAATTCTATAGTTGCAACGTGGAGATGTGGGATGAAAACCGCTGATGTTGGTAAATGAGCTTTTATTTCATCCGAGGGAAACAAAACTTGGTCGGTTAAATCGCGTAGGAGGTTAGGGTTAGGGTAAGGGTTATGGTTAAGGTTGGGGTTGGGGTTGTGGTTAGGGTAAGGGTAAGGGTAAGGGTAAGGGTTAGAGTTAGTGTTGGGGTTGGGGTTATGGTTAGGGTAAGGGTAAGAGCTAGAGTTAGGGTTGGCCCAGAAATTGAGCTTAATTTTTTCTTAACTGCCTGTTTTTATGCCTCCCCTGCCTGTCGTTTGATTCTCGCGGATGTCTTTGTTAACAATGATTACACACGACCCTACAGAATAAAGAGATTAAAATTACCTACTAGAGACTATCCTCGAGTGTCTTCGGTCTCTCTGTACAAGGGTTTGTCAGGACAACCTGACATGAGGATACTTCTCCGACAAGTAAACCCTGACCAAATGTTCAAAATAACATAATATTCGCAGCACAAATAAGATCCCCTCGACACGGCTATACACTGTCTCATACGAGGAATAGTGCACTTTCTCCTAGTGATGTTACCTCAAGTAACACCACGTAGCTGGATACTCCACTAGACTAGATGAATTCTTGTCCTGGAATCCAGTAAGACCAAGAGACCACAAGAAAGATATACTATAACATAGTTAACTGGTACATTGGGGAGAGGAAAATTAATGTGTTTAACTTTTGTACTAACTCAACGTTTGAGAAATAAAGGAGAACTTTAATAGAATATTCGAATATCGATATATCTCATATAGAGATCAAGTGTAAGCCCAGGAAGGGGCCTCTTGATTTCTGAGAAGTTCGACTGAAGTAAAATGAAACAAAAAATGAGAAATATATATATATATATTTATATATATATATTTATATATATAAATGAGAGAAAATAAATAAAAAATGTAAGAATAACAAATCTATTTTATCTTCAGTTGTTCAAGACAAGGTGTATTCAATAAATTAATGCTTTTTTATATTGAATACACCTTGTCTTGAGCAAGGGAAGATGAAATAGATTTGTCATTCTTACATTGTTTATCTATCTTCTTTCATTTATCTATATAATTTATCTATCCCGTATATTGAGCTTCGATATACATTCTAATTTTAGTTTCATACCTTTATATATATATATAATGATAATAATAATCCAGGTAACACATCCACAGGGTAGTAATCCAAATAATTTCAGCCGGGTTTATAAAAAGTGCTCAATTTCAAATAGAGATTTTATATATGAGTATTTTTATTTACACAGACATGTACAAAATCTGCGACATTGGCATGTCGATGTTATCGAGCAACAGCTATTGTAACCTGATATCTCATCATTAACTTTAGATCATATTTGGAAAGAATGAAATGGAGAAAAGAGAAAAGAAATTTAAAATTACATTTTGGAAAGTCACGTGGTTGGGACCGTTAAGAATCAAAATCAAAGTATAAAAATAACCCAAACAGTATACCAAGCAACGATTTCAACCAAAGAAAATTCAACCCTGAAAAAGTACTATATAGGTATGGCTGGTAATACGTTCTAAAAAGATATACCGGCCATAAATGCTCATTTAATAATTCTATCTACCAAAAAAGAACCTCTCTCTATATATACTTCTAGGAACTAATCCACAATAATCAATCACCAACAGTGACTTGGAACACTATTAGAAAACCCAGCACCCGCAGTTTCGTGAACTCACCATGTTACTTATGCCTAACTGAAAAAACTTTAGATACTTAGATTTAGTGATAGAAGTAAACTTCTAAACAAAAGACAAGAAACCTCAATTAACTGTAGGCACAATAGATCACACCTTCTCAGTAATTCACACATAACCCCTCAAACTAATATTACCTTAACATTTTTTAACTCTAACTAAACCTATCATCCCATAGTATCTACTAAATACCCCAGAACCAATCCCCCCAAACATGAACAAATACCTTTAACTATCCATTAACAATAAGTAGACAACATAACTATCATTGTATACCATATACTATACTTGATATAATTATTATATTCAATCTTCTATTTAATCAGAATCATATATATATATATATATATATATATATATATATATATATATATATATATATATGTATATATGTGTATATGTGTGTAGGTGTATGTATATGTATATATATATATATATATGAATGTATGTGCATGTGAATACCTATAATTATTATCATTATTTCAATTATTATTGTTGTTATTATTATTATTATTTTTATATTGTATATTTCTATATTTATTTCTATATTTATTTTTACTTTTTTATTTTATCATGATTATTTTATTTATTTATTATCATTACTATATTGGCTACCATTATATCTATTATTACAATAACCACCTCTACTATTATTATTAGTTTTATAAATTAATAATATTATTATTACTATTTTCATTATTACTACTACTATTATTTTTATTATTATCATTATCATTATAATTATAATAATTATTAAGATTACTATGGTTACCATTGTTATCATTCTTATTATTACAGCCATCATTATTATTATTAATTAATATTATTAGCATTATTGCAACCAATAGTTTTTCTATTATCAAATACATTATTTTTATTATCACTATGATTAATATTATTGCTATGTTCTTTATTTTTATTATTAACATTATTTTTCCTGATTATTTTATTTTTTATCCAACTATTGCTTATTATTATCGATTATTGTTGATTATTATTATTATTATTATTATTATTATTATTATTATTATTATTATTATTATTATTATTATTATTATTATTATTATTATTATCATTATCATTATTATTATTATTATTATTATTATTATTATTATTATTATTATTATTATTATTATTATTGTTTGTAGCAGTAGCAATGACAATAAATATATGGTTATAAAATTATAAATGTTGACAATATAACAATTTTTATTTTATTGTCAACATTTATAATTTTATAACCATATTTATCGTCATCTAGTTTTTACTACTATTGTTATTATTAGTTTTAGGTAGCAATGATAGTATTACTATTAGTGATGTTATCGATTATTGTTGATTATTATTATTATTATTATTATTATTATTATTATTATTATTATTATTATTATTATTATTATTATTATTATTATTATTATTATTATTATTATTATTATTATTATTATTATTATTATTATTATTATTATTATTATTATTATTATTATTATTATTACCACTGATTGTGTAAACTAAATTAATTTGTTAGTGAATTTGTTTAATTTATTAATTAATGATAATTAGATAAGTTTAAAAACCGGTTAAAACTAGGAACTATGAAACGAAATCAGTAGTATTAACGACCCCTTCCCTAAACACACACACCACACCCAGACGCTACTACTAACACCATCGCTGACTTAAACTTATGCTACGTGCCTTTTTAACCCTACTGATTTTGACACGTCCCATCGCATGTGTCTTCATTCCCTTCCACTCCCACTTCTTAGTCCAGGCAATATAGCACATTTTAGGGCCCAACTTGGAACAAATTGCAACAGAATTTTTTTTACCACCAGGCATTCCCATGAGGTGTCTAGAACATCATACTAAAAGTCCTAAGAAATCAACGTTGAGGAAATATGTCTAATTTGCATAAATCCAAGATGGCCGCCAATTTTCGATAATTTGCCACATCTCCGCATTTAGATGTCATAATTGAGTGATTTGAAGTGCTAAAATGGTGTTTTTGAACACAAGGATTTACGTTGAATAGGTTACATTTTTATTGGATAAAGAATTTATAGCCAAAAATCCAATATGCTGGAAAGAATGTCTATTTTTAGAATGTATTTGCTCAACATTTTATTTTTTTCGGTACATTTTTTAACCTAGGGCCTACTGAAATGTAGGAAAACACAATTGTAGCCATAGATAAGTTTGTTATCATACTCATGAACAACAGTAAGCCTGTGTTTCAACAACAGATCATCAATATTAATTTCAAGAGTGTCAATTCCAGTTGTGCCACTTTGCGGTATCCGGCTTAAGCATCGTCGTCTACATCATCTGACAAATCTGGCACCTGTGAGTTAGAGCAACTTGTACCACGACATTCTCTACACACGGCAGTGCAATGGAGACCATATTTTTGGCATGTGCACCTCCTTGTTTTGCAGTTTTTCTTGCAGCTACAACAGATGACATCCAGTATCTCCGGTGGTGCTGCGGGCTGATCTGTCTGTATAGGCATGCACCTTCTGTCCACAAGGTGCCATCCCCAATCTTGTGGCTTCATGTTGACACATGTTCCTTTCCACTCCATTACCTGGTAATAGACACGGAGGCTATGGAATCTTGCAGCTGCTGATGTTGGGGGTAGAGCTTGTGGTTCCACGGAAGATGTGTTCTTGGAAATCTTGTCACAGAACCGTTTGTATCTTAAGCTGTCCAGTCCTTCCTCTTTGGTACCACTGTACAGTGATACCAGAGCTTTCTCTCCTGCAGCATTTATGTCCTCCGGTGTTTGCCCTGATTTGTGGAACATCTCTGATTGGTCACGAAACAGGGAATCAGTCTTCACCTTCTTCACTGCCAAACCTTTTCCCAATCCAAACAGGCGACTAGTGGTATCGCAGCAAAGAATAGCATAGACAAAGAGCAGATGGTCGCAAATCTGAGGACCCAGCAACTCTTTCGACTGCTTTATGCACCACACCCTTCTCGATTTGGTGGCTTGCTTTGACTCTGATACCAGAAACAGTTCGTTTTCGGTCATATCAGCGTGATACAACAGGAGGACCAACAAATCCGTGTCGTCACCAATGAGAACCGTATCTCTTGTTCTGGCAGAGGCAAGGGCTGTTTGAACAATGAGGACATCAGCATCATGCTTTGCGTGTTCTGTGCTGCATCCAGCCCTTTCTAGTTTGTCGCTGAGAAAATGTATGAAGCGCTGTTTGTTTGCCTTGTTGTTCAGGAAGTCCTCCTTCTTGGATTGGATGATCATATTACCAGCAAAGCTTACGGTCAAACTAGAGCAGGTTCCTGTTCTTCTTTGTTGTGTGGCATCTTTAGTTGTGGGTTCATCTTTGTAGCCATCGAAAACAATGACAGCAGCTCCATATTTCTGTGTCACATATCTGACATAAATCTGACACACACTATTATATGGGGAACCTCTTGGCCAGGGAATCCGATGGAGTAGCGCGCCGCCATCAAGGACATATTGGACTTGGTCTACACTCGGCTCACGTTGTTCTTCATCTATAGACTTCCACAGAACATCAGCAAGGACTGCCTTATTGGCCTGCAAGGGAAGGGATGACGAGTCAAATAAGGCAGGAGGGTGGCTACAAACTTCGAACTTGAATAACGTTGACAAGTCTTTGCACCGTTCACTTACAATTACCAGTCGCTGGAACACCAATTGTGGATCCACTACTACAGATTCCCCTCTGACTTTGACAGTTGATCTGGATGCAAGTGTCATTGCTTCATCGGCTTTTCGGAAGGTGAACACTTCCACAGATTTCCCTGCCATGCTCACAAGAATCTTTTCTCCAATTTCTTTTGTTTGGTCAACATTGACTCCGTCCTGAGCGGCCATGCCATTAGCAATGTTGTGAAGTGAGGTATTCTCCTTGAATGGATCTCTTTCCTTCAGATAGCTGATAAGATCGAGGGTGTCCTTGACATCTCTGGCCTGTCTAGCCTTCGAAATATCTTTGTGTTGGTCGCTGGTTTCGTAGGAGACCCCGCTGAACTTCTGCATTGCATCGTTGATGTTTGCGCATGCTGGCATGAATAGGACCCACAGTAAGCGCTGAGTCTCTGTCATCCCTTTTCCTCGAGTTAGGCCCCCATGCGTCTTTATACTTCTAATCAAAACTTGTTCGATGATCAGATCTGTGGAGAGCCCTGCCGCACAACGTGGTATCCCTCTTGGAACTTCTTATACACATCCGGATGTGTATTTGGTAGTTCGGTCATCATTTGCAGGTAAACATATGCAGACTTTGTATACAGTCGGTGTCCAGAAGCGGCAAGGTAGGGAAGCATATCGTGCACACATTGGAGGTGTAAGCTCCAGTTCCCTGTTCTTTCAGCTTTAATAAATTTCCGCAAGATGTCCACCATGTTGAGATACTGCAACCAGAGTTTTGCTGTTGGCATAGTCATCATTTCCTTTTTGTTGTCAAGTTCAGCCTTGATTCTTTGCAACACTTTTGCAGAGCAAACTTCTTCCACTGAGAGGGAAGAGGACATTGCTCTGTCATACAATTCACTTTACTGTAGTTATGTCAGTCGTCACTGTATCTGAAGGAATATCTTGGGGTTCTACATTATCTGTCTCAGTATCAGCAGTTGCCACTTGTGGTTCCTGAACTGTGTCTTTGGTTGGCACAGGCACACAGTAGGCATCAGCGACCAAAATGGTGTTCAGTGCAGCATCTACCAGCATATGTCCCCGCACTGCTCTGGAAACAGCTTTGCCTGTCATCATGTGGGGCACTGTGTTTCCAGCATATACCACTTCGAGCAACTCTTGCAGTCCCGAGCCTGCCATTAGGTGACCTATGCTCCCAAGAAAGCTCATCTGCATGTGAAATCCCCCAAGCCTGAGGGCTATGCGCTTGAGATCACTGTCATTTGGTTGAGACATTATAATTGTTAAAGCTTTCCAGTACAAGGGTTGGTCGAATGTGAGGATTGGAGTAACGTCGTATAGTTAAGCTTGGGTAGACACAAACTTCATTGTAGAGTAGATACATGAAGCATGACTGGGATCAAGGTCAATCATTGGAAGGAATGTCACAGAAGCTTTTCCTGGGTGTTGACCTCGATGCAGGAACTGCATCATGCCAGACCATGATGGCCTTGGAGAGTGGAGAAGTAATGATGTCTTCCACAGTATATCTAACTCTGATGTTGGATCCTCTTCTATCGTGCGAACCAGTGGATTGTAGATGATAGGTTCCAATGCTGGAGGAATTTTGAAGTACTGAATGCTGATGCGACCAATGGCAGCAATTTCTTTAGCCGTCACATGGACTGTGGGGACAGCCTTGCTTGTTTTTGTTTCTGGTGTAACAGTAGCTATAATGCCCATTCCATGGAATACCCCTGTGCCATCAATTGTTGCCACATTATGGTCCACATTATCGGCAATATACTCTATGTGGTGTTCTTCGGAATACCCAGGGATCTCAGTACCTTGTACAACAGCTGCACTCCGTTCATATTTCATGACCTCAGCATAGGAAGATGAAAACCCATGCCCGTGAAGCGTGTCCACCAAAAACGTGACGCAAAATGGTGGTGCATCTGGATACCGAGGCCAAGCTGAAGAGGGGTTATTATTGCCCTTGGTCGTATGGCTTGCATTATGGCCTGCCCAATCGAAGCAAGTTTTACATCAACATTTTTGCCAGCAAACATAGTCCTAAGCAGTAATTGCAATGAGTTTGGAATGTAGCTAGCAGAATCAGCAATGTCGCCCGTGTCTGGATAGAAATCCTTTGGGGTTTCCATGAACTTTACATCACTGGCAATGAGTTTTGCAGCAGCTTCAATAATATTCAACTTGTCATCTTCAATATTTTCAGCTTTCTGTTGCTTGTGGAATGCATAGAGGATTGAGCTTGCTGTATCTCGCAATGTGACAACACATTCTTTGGTGCTCAGCACAGTCATTAAAACCCTCTCGCCAAAGTGCTCCTTTATTTTAGTTTTCATGTATTTAGCACTGTAAGGTTCATGCTCTGTGTTCTGAAGAAACTCTGACATTTTGAGAACAAGGTCATGTATGGTGGTTTGCTCCTCGTCATTTTCCTCTAAGAACTGAGCCACTTCCAGGAACGCTGACGTTCTCTCGTCTATCTCAGGCCTTCCGAGTTTGAGCCTCTTTGATTTGTCCTCCAGTACTACTGGTGTCTAAAGAGTGCTTAGTAGGAATGTTTTTCCCTGTCCTAAAGTTGCTACTGCACTGCTGGTGATACATTGCATCCGCTGCATGTAGGTCATTCACCGATGCTATTCTGCCTAATACTGTTGCAGACCATTCGTCATTTCTAGAATGACAAACCTGAAGGATACTCTTCTGAAAGTCTTCTGTCCTAACTGGGAAAACACCCAGTTCTCTTTGCTTCCTACCAGTTTTAACTGACTGTCCACACAACAAGCAGTGTTCTTGAAAATTGAAGTGTAGTTCAGAACGGAGCTCACAGCGGGGTTTTGGTGGTTGTTGCTGCCTTGCTAGGTCACGTGCAATGTTTTCTGCATTGCAATAGTTGCGGCGACATTCTACGTGTAGTGTCTCTCCTGGATTCACTACCAAATCGCTACCACGTTGACTACTTGCACGATTCATGCCATCGCTGCCTTTTGTTCGAAGAACAACTGTCGCCCTTCCGTCAGAGATTGATTCATTACAGATGCGACACTTCTCCATTGTCAATGTTTGCTGAATCTCAGATTAATTACCCTGGAATAGAAACAAAAATAATATATAAAGTTATAAAATAAATAGTTAAATATAAAAAGTTATAATATAAAGTTAGTCAAGAGTTAGTAAGTTATAATAAAGTTATAATATAAAGTTAGTCAAGAGTTAGTCACATGAGGCAGCAAAACAGTCACATTTCAGTTTGCCTATGTTTCGGATACCACGCATATGAACATTTTTCAATATTTTTTGGCCATATTGGATTTTTGGCTATAAATTCTTTATCCAATAAAAATGTAACCTATTCAACGTAAATCCTTGTGTTCAAAAACACCATTTTAGCACTTCAAATCACTCAATTATGACATCTAAATGCGGAGATGTGGCAAATTATCGAAAATTGGCGGCCATCTTGGATTTATGCAAATTAGACATATTTCCTCAACGTTGATTTCTTAGGACTTTTAGTATGATGTTCTAGACACCTCATAGGAATGCCTGGTGGTGAAAAAAATTCTGTTGCAATTTGTTCCAAGTCGAACCTTATTTTGCCTGCACTATCTGTCTCTATCCTAAATGATCTTATTTTATCCCGTACAATTTTATTTTATTTCATTTTATTTCTATCTATCTATCTATCTATCTATCTATCTATCTATCTATCTATCTATCTATCTATCTATCTATCTATCTATCTATCTATCTACCTTTTTATCATTTCTCTCTCTTTTCACTTTATTTTATTTCATTTCATATATTATATTTTATATTTTATATTAATATTTTTTTTACATTACTATTGATTATTGTTTAATTTTTTTTTGATTTTTTGATTTTTTGATTTTGATTCTTAACGGCCCCAACCACGTGACTTTCCAATTTAAATTTTAAATTTCTTTTCTTTTTTTTCCATTTCATTCTTTCAAAATATGATCTAAAATTTAAGATAGGATTCTAACTCTTCCTGATGAGATCTCAGGTTACAATAGCTGTGGATCGATAACATCGACATGCCAGTGTCGCAGATTTTGTACATGTCTGTGTAAATAAAAATAATCATATATACATAATTATATAGACATATATATATATATATTAGTATTTCATGTATATACCATATCATATAAAGTTATATTATATATAACATATATATTTTTTTATAGGTACTTCAAAATTTGCTGGATGATTTTCCCCGATAAAGAAACATAAACGTTTCTGTGTAGCTTACTTGCTATAAATATGCTTTCGTACGAATTATTTATATGTATATATATATATACGTACGTATATATATATATACGTATATATATGTATGTATATATATATATATATATATATATATATATATATATATATATATATATATATATATATGTCAGACTTTCAAGGTTAACACTCAATGTATGCTAATGTTTTTTTAAATTTTTCACACCATAGCATATATAAATAAACAATAGAAATCTAGATTCCAGTAACTATATCAATTCACATCTGAATAGTTGCACTTACCGAAAATCCAGGATATATACTCTATATTTTGGTTGTTCATGTATCAACGAAACATCCGGTAAAGTTTTCTTGATTATTTGAAAAGGAATAGAGACACGGTTACTGGAATTTAACTTTTTTCGCGCTCTCTCTGTCCGTCTCTCTTTCTCACTGTGTCTGTCTGTCTGTCTGTCTGTCTGTCTGTCTGTCTGTCTCTCTCTCTCTCTCTCTCTCTCTCTCTCTATATATATATATATATATATATATATATATATATATATATATAATCCTTAATTTCCAGCGTTGCTTTTAAATTAAAACAAGAAGAGAGTGAAAGGCAGTGGCGTAGCATGTAAGAAACTCCCCGTTTACCGCGTAACTTGAAAAATAATATTTTTAAAGAAATTAGAACGTATTTCTGATGAACTTTCACGTTGGTCGAATGTGATCACTTTCAAATTCTAAGAAAGTCAAAAGAAGATATTAAATAAACTATACCAATTATAAATGAAACACGGAAGCAAAACTAGACTAAAAAAACTCAATGATAAAATGAACGACAAAGTTTTGTAGATATCAGTACATTTTTTTCAAATGTGTGAAACAGTTTTATCGAGTTATAGAAACAAGGAATTGACATCTTCTATTACTATTACTGTTCTGTGAAAATATCTGCAGTAATTCAAAGGAACACAATGGTTATTAAATAAAACGCGATAGGGAAAGAATGAAAGAAGGTTCAAACATTTGAATTCTATAATCATATAAAATGCTAAATTATGAGAATCGATTTTGAGCAATCGATAGATTATTAGTGTCCATTGCTCGCTTCATTTTGAATAGATTAAATTGGTCAACACAATAGCTCAAAAGAATGAATACTAAAATATTCCAACTATTGACATTTTCCCCAATGCACAACCCTAAACTGACCTTGATCGACTCTGTGTACCGACAGCTGGTGGCGGGAAAGAATTAATTCAATTTGAGTTGTTCTATAAAATCACAACTATGGGACTCCGTCAGTATCTTGAAACAACAACAGACTGGACGCTGAGATGTTTAAAAAAGCACGAAACATACAAATCGCTTTATTTTATTATGATGGAAAGCTAAACGGACCTTGTGGACTCAAATACATGGAGGTTTGCGGTTACTAACACATGCTACGTCATTCGCCACTAGTTTTTTCTGCGAAAGTCTGTAAAGTTATGCGTGACGTTGTTTCTTATAGTGATGTTTCACTTTTTTCTTTTGGTTGAAGCATTCGACTATTTCCCGAAGTATTTTCTCAAAAGAAGACTCGAAAATACAAAAAGGATTTTACATGCTTACATTTATTTGTGGTATATATCGATATCATCTTACTCTCAAACTCATTTTTTTATGTATCGTGGGTGCCACGCAGCCTCCCACCCGCGGGATAAAACACAGGACGCCCTCGCGACTTGGTGACAATCTTTGCTCTCATGTTTTTCGCTCAATAGTCGTATTTATTCAAATTGTTTTTGTTTTCACACATTTCTCCTTTAAACTACACATGACAAATGTTTATTATTCCATTCAACTCTTAAGTCCTGATCTATCAGAATAACACCGTAATTCAAGAAGCACGTTCAGAACTGAACTCCAATCTGAAACTATATTTTATCAACACACTTTTGTAAACTCTCGCGTAATCGTAATAGTCATTACGAATTATCATTATCATTATTATAATTAGTATTATTATTACTTTCTCATAATCCCTAAGGTTAATATCGTTACACTAAGACGTGCAAAGTAAAGTGTTACACATTAGACAAAAAACAATAATAGTAAAATACAAAGATAAAGACTTCACAGCAAATATCCAACAAATGTGAACAGATCCCAACTTGTTAAGTGGTTGAGCAGGTATCAAAACAGCGAATTGATGGAGACCACTAGACCAAGATATTATCTTATTGAATTGCTTAAGTCTGATTATTTTATGGTACAGAGAAATACTAAATATAATTTGTCACCATTTTTGACTAAACCTTTGTTTTCGTAAATTAGAAAAATTATGGTTTCATCTCATTGTTGTGGCCTTAAAGGTCTGGAATTTCCGATGAAAGAACTGGAACGTCTGCAATACTACTAATATTTTTTAAATTCTGATGACACTGTCTTTGATAAGTTGAAGCTAGTGATGGGACGATTCCAATATTTGTCCCGGTTCCGATACAATTATCGATTCTATCTAAATTCCCGATTCCGATACAATTACCGATTCCGTTTCTAAAATTACCTAAAAAGCTAGAATTTAATTTTTTGTGGAGTGGGGATTTTCGACTTTTAAATCTAGATATTATGTTCTATTTAATTTGACAAACTTCTTAAAGTTTTCTCTTTATGTATCCTATCCAAGGTTTTGATAAACTTATTGTTTTAAGTGGTTGGACAGTTCTGGACTCACATAGAACGTTTCATATTTTCTGTATCAAATCAACATTTTTAGAGAAACCGTGAAAGAGTCATACACTACAATTGTTTTATTTTGATCTTTAATTTTTCGGCGATATACGCCTTCCTCAGAGTTAAAAGACATTGTTTCCATCCTTATCTTAGTCATTTTTTTGGTTAAAATCAACTTGTGTGATGTTGAAACCATATCTGAATGAACATTTTCAGTTAAGAACGATCGTGCGCGGCGACGCGGAATGAAGTAAAAATTTCTGAATGTTCCAGTTTATAAGCATTGTTGATATATAAAAATTTGAATTAAAAAAAAGGCTAAAACAGCTAGAAACCCATACAATGCAACTTTTTCATCGTAAATGTCAGACGATATACGCCTTCTCCAGAACCGATCCACATGAGGAAGACGTGTATCGCCGAACAATTTAAGATCAAAATGAGTTAAAAAACACGCATTGTATGAATTTCTAACGTGTTTTTCAATAATTCAAATTTCTTATGTATCAACAATGATTATGAACAAAAAAATTCCCATATTTCGACAAATACTTTAGTTTCAGAATTGTTTTAGATTATTATTGAAAATTTGTATTATTTAAATTATTCGGACTACTGTTCACATCGTAGATATTATTCCCACAACGTTTTGGTCGATGTCAAACCCTACCTGCTTCAGGTGCGTTTTGTCGAACTCGGGAATTCGTAAGGAATTTAGAACTGCACCTTTATTCAATCCACAGGAGTAGGTTGTTTTTGTAACGTTAGGTAAAAGACTTACGTGATTCTTTATTATATTTTAAATATCGCCTGTATCGAGGACCCCAGAAGACTGTCACGTAGTATTAATTATTACCTGGTACTTTATCCATTGCGCTATGCATCCACATGAGCGTATAGAGGATAACGTCCAAGAGTAGAACAGCAGTCCAAATAATCAAAATAATACACAAACACTTTACTTAAACCTGATAGCAGATCACGTGAGCAATGGGCCTTGTGAAGACCGAGCCCGGTACATGAGTAAGTGGTTTCGTGAGACGAGCTCTTTTCCTAGCCTATCTTTCATCTTGTGTGCAATTGCCAGGCATCAATAACAAGGAATAACGGAAATCGAAAGAACATTCAGGACCAGCTATTTCCCGTTGCAATTAGAGAGAAGGTGGAATTGGAATCAATATTCATCGATTAGCATCCCGGTTATAAGTTGAATTTTTTTAGAAAAACACTTATGGCGTAAAATTCATCTGCGGTGAATAGAGAATGTGGGGCCCCTCTTCTCATTGGGCAGCAAAGTGATACATAGAGTCTTCCAGGAGAATCATCATCATCATCATCATCATCATCATCATCATCATCATCATCATCATCATCATCATCATCATCATCATCATCATCACTACCATGAGCAGAATCTTTAATATCATACCCCCAACACCATTACCAGCATCACGACATCCCACATCATCATCACGATTAGCACCACCAACTTCATCCTCATCTTCACCAACACTACTTGTACTGTAACTACGTATTTAAAAAAAAACTTAGTTCAACCCAAACACGGCAAGTTGCCACTGTAGAAGTAAAGGGCTACTGATAATTAATTATGGTGAAAGTTTAGGGGTCCATCCTAAATAAGGAGATGTGGAGCGAGATGCTAGTTCACATTAGTTTTAACTATCTGCATCTCAGTACAATTGTGGAAACAGACGGCAGGGAGCGAGTTACAAAGGTCGGCAGCTCGAAGAAAGAAGCTATTCGATTATAAGGCTCTCCGGCATCTGGGAACCTCAACAGTGAATGGATGGGGTTTAGCTGATTGTCGCGTTGTGCCAGTGTATTTACGTCGAGAGTACACCAGGACAGCAAGTTTATCGGGGCACATTCGATTGAAGTACTTGTAAAACAAGCACAATGATGCAATATTGCGGCGATGGGACAGGTGCTGGAGCTTGATGGACAGTGAGGGACCTATTAGATTAGCGACTATCATTTTTTAGCTAGTCTAAGAGGGAGAGACTAGTTGATGTTGCACCATCCCAGATTGACAACAATACTCCATGCTCGGTAGAGGGAGCCCACTTTCTTTGCAGCAGCCTTGGAAATGTCTTTTATGTATTTATTCCAATTCATGTTACCTGTGAATGTTAGGCCGAAGAGTTTGAGCGTTTGGTTGTCAGATAGGGTGTAATTGGCCATGGCAATCGGTAGTTGAAGAAGTGTCTTGTAGTTGTTTAAGGAAAGGAACTTTGTCTTAGAAGCATTAAATGTTATCATCCATTTATGACCTCGTTCCACAACAGACTGGAGGTCACTTTCTAAGGATTCAGCCATTGCCTCGGATATGTGCGCGTCCGTACTACCCACATGACGAGAGTAGAGCGTGGTGTCGTCAGAAATATACCCATCTCAGAAACAATGTCATCTTTATGCCAGACTTTGTCAAAGGCTTTGGATATATCAATCGCTAGTGCCCTAGCTTCACACGCCTTGTTCAGTGTATGGTATATGCGTTCAGTGTATGGTATATGTGTTCAGAGATGACCGTTAAAATATCCGCAATAGAATGTGCTTGTCTAAATTTATACTGATAGTCATAAAGAGGTTTTGCATTAACGAGGTGACGAACGATCGCTAGATTGATTAAGGATTCAAAGATTTTAACGAAGATCGGAAGGAGACAGATAAGGCAGTAATTCTGAGGGTCAGTTCTATCTCCAAAAATCATTGATGACTGGTACCACAGAGGCAATTTTCCAGCTATCAGGGAAACAAGATTAGGCTAGGCATTTGTTGTAGAGTTTAGAGAGGACATGGGCCAGTTCAGCAGAGCATTTCTTTATTACTATTACTGATTTAAGATAAGTTCCACATGATTTGGGGGTGTCAAGGTTTTTTATGAGATGGGGTGATTGTCAGGTCATCAAGTGTGGCTTCAGTTCGCAATGGGAAATTTGGAAGGGAGTGGTTTGCGGAGTCCAAAGTGGAGTTGAAAGCGAATCGCTGGGTAAGTATTTCAACCTTATCAGTTGCAATAAAAACGACACCATTGTAGTTGGGTAGCATGGGAATTGTTGATTGTCCATTTTACACCACACTAATGAAGATTTTCCAGAAATTGCAAGTCCCTACTTTCTGTAACTGGATGCGTTTTCTCATCATCTGTGTATCCCTTCTCTTTGCTTCATTTATTTCTTGACACTATAAGTTGCTATATATTTGTAGTTGACTTATGGCGGTTGAATTGTCGGAGTTCTTTCTGCGTCTAGGCAATAGCCGCTGCACAGTTTGTCGCATGGCCACATATGCAGGCATTGCTTTGACCCATTCAGTTAACTCATTAGTGCACTGATCAGCAGGGAGAAAAAAAGTTTCACTTCATGGGACGTCTATGATTAGATACCCAATCAGCCCGCTTGTAGTATCTCGTCGTTTAAAGCAACGGCTCATCAGCGTTGGGACGAGATTCTAGGGTGATATCAATCATCACCAAAAGGTTATCAGCGTTCCAGAGCGGGCTATGGACATTCGTAACACAAGCATCGTGCAATGAGATCAAGAACAGGTCGAGATGTAAAGCTTGCTGGTCCACACGATCAGCGAGGCGGTTCGGGAAAGTGACAGTCTGTGAGAGGAAGTGTGCTATGGAGAAACTATACGTGTAGTTACCAACTGCGTCTGTATAGCTGGAGAATCAAAGCCAGTGACAGTGATGTACATTGAAATCCCCAAATACATGTATTTGGGCACTCGAGTCAGTAGAGAATGCTGTATCTATGCTTTTAGAGAGAGAGAGAGAGAGAGAGAGAGAGAGAGAGAGAGAGAGAGAGAGAGAGAGAGAGAGAGAGAGTTAACCAGTTTACAATCCTGGGTCGAAGGAGAACTGTATAATGAATATAAGTAACTAAAGATGTGCTGTAAGGTTAATCTAACGCACATGTAGGCTTGATCATCTGATTCTAGACTATGTTCTCTCGTCAAGGGTGGGGTATTCCGAACATAAACTCATAGCCCGTGCATATGTTGTCCAGAGTCTTTACGGTAGAGTGGGAGGTATTGACTCATGTCAAAATTGTGTGAGAAAATTGAGGATTGTAGACTTGTTTCACTTAGTGCCGGGGAGTTTACTAGCAGAAAGAATTCTACGTCATTAATGCTGGTTCTAAGCCTCCAGATATCTGTGAATGCTAGCGTCAAGGCGGAGGCAAAGATGTTATTCGGTGTGTGTTTAATTTAGCTACTATCAATAACACCACGTTCATCAACACCAGGATCAGGACCATTACAAAATCACCACCAACTTCATCATCATTATTATTACCATCATAATCACCACGTTCATCATGACCATCATTAACACCGTTATCACTATCACAACCAAAAACCATGAACACTTTTAGCATCAGAACAAACTCAATTACCACTACCATCACCAAAACCGGCGCAATCATTATACGCATTATCATTACCACGAACACGATTACCATAACCGTTAGCACAACCTTTAAAATAACAACAACTATCACCACAACCAGAATCATCATAACCAACACCTTCATCATCACCCACTGCAATATCAGACAACCTTTATTTCTACCAGCATCATTTCCACTATAACCATCTGACCCACGCACTGATGCAATCTTTAAAACGTTATCAATGTCTGTTATGTGCACCTCGCCAGCAGAACGACCAGCGACGCCAGTACGAGCACCAGTCGTTCTTTTCTTTTGGTTTCTGCCACGTGTGAACAATATTTTGTCTCTTTTGTTCTGTTTCGGCCTTTTAAAATCATTCGAAGCTCACGACCATGCACACCCATCCTCTGTCACCTCCACTCGTTCCTGTACACGCCTCGCCCTCATTTATCAATCTCTCTCCATCTCTTTCACTTTCTTCATTTCCCCCGAACTTCCCTCTTTTTTGTCCATTATCTTCTATCACGCTCCGCCCTCTCCACTCGATCACTACTTTATCGCACAAACACCTGCCACTTCCGCATGAACTAATTCTTCCAACTCCCCCTTCTCCTCTCATTTACCGAGTATCACTCACTCCTCGCTCCTACTTTTCTGTCCGTTACTCCTATCATTCCGTGGTCCATCTTTCTTCTCACTCTTTCTTTCAGTCCCTTTTTCTTCATCTCCATGTCCTCTCATAATCGTTTTCTCCGCATTGCTGTCCTGGACAATAACAATAACGATGACGATGATGATGATGATGATGATGATGATCATCATCATCATGTCTCTGTCACTTTCTCTCTTTCCCCTGTAATTCCCTCTTTCTTATCCCTCAATTCTCCAATCTTCTATCAATCTCCGCCATCTTTACGCTATTACCTTTCTTTATCTCACCAACACCTACTCCTAACCCAACCCTAACTCTAACCTCTTCACTTTTTTCTTTTACTCACCCTCTCCTCTCCTTTACCAGGAATCACTTTTTCCTATTCCTGCCCTCTTTTAATCGTTTTCTCAGAATTGCTGTCACATCATCATCATCATCATCATCATCATCATCATCATCATCATCATCATCATCATCATCATCATCATCATCATCATCATCATCATCGTCATCATCGTCATCATCGTCATCATCATCATCATCATCGTCATCATCGTCATCATCATCGTCATCATCGTCATCATCGTCATCATCATCATCATCATCGTCGTCGTCGTCATTTCAATGATGTCATTTTTTGTTTTTGTTTCCGTATTTATTGAACACTTTATCATTCACCCCCTCCCGCACCATAACAAAACCCCATCTTCTCCTTCCTAATAATCTCTATAATTCATGAATACTTTCTTCTCTTTAATAATACTCTTAGACTATGAAGATGATGATTATGACAGCATCAACAGCAGCACCAGCATCATCATTGCCGTCATAAATAACAATTTCTAACCCTAACACAACAACAATCGCTTTACGATTTCTTTTTTCTCCTTCATCCTTTTTGTTGCATACATTCCACCCCAGAAGCCACCCGCTTTTCCCCTGATATCATTCGCCACTGCCGGGTCAACACAATGATTGTCCCGTTCGTTAATAGCAAGAGGGAAGGCTGGCAATTATAAAGCAACGCACATCGAAAGAAAAGAAAATCAAATAAACAAAACATGATATCGCTCGAGAAAAGAACGTCAGACACCCAGAGCCACCCGATAAAACAAAAGAAAAAACAATTGACATAACGAAACACAAAAATAGAAAGAAAGCCGTACAAATCAGTGCATTGATTATTTTCTCTTTATTTGTGTATGAAAAGCTATTTTTGAAAGTTCGCAATTTTTCAAAGAGGAAGAAATTGAAGAAAGGCATAAAAGAAAATCAAGCAAGAAAACCCTACAAATGAAATAAAACTCCCATGAAGCATAAAAATCAGAAGAAAACAAAAAAAAACAATGACAAAAATGAGAAAGTAGCAACCGAAAAATTCTATTAAATTGCTAAAAAAGAATCAATCGATAATTATATTTTGTGCAAAAGATTAAATTTCAATTAGTTTCGCGGGTTTCTTTGGTTCGTCAAAAACTTTTATGAACCAATAAATCAAATATTCGCAGTTTTATACAGTACAGAACTATAGAACGGAACGTGCACACACACACACACACACGCACACACACATACACACACACATACATACACACCCACCCACACAGACACACACACACACACACACACATTTCTTCAGACGCCGTACTTTAAAAAGTAGCGGCGTAACGGCGGCGTCTACCACAAATAGATAGTAAAAAATTTTAAATATGTTACCACGTGCTACGAGCTCTCTGCTTGCTAGGAACCATCGCTCATGTAAAATCAATTAAAAATTCACACGAAAAACAAAATGGAATTAAATGTCGTGGTGTTAAACACTGCTTTAATTACCCCCCTTTTACTCTTTAATATATTTGGTATGAACTAGCCTTAATTGCCCGTGCCCAGTAATTATAGAGTGATCTCCCTTGGACCAGATCCAAGTTATCCATTCTGACGCAATACTAGCCAACGCGAGAACGCACTCTACTACTTTAGGAACCAAAAAATATTTAATAGACTCTGAATATATTAAAAGTGTGAACGTCTAGCAATGAAAAATTGAAACGAGAACATTTTGCGTCAAAATAAAGTCTTTTTCAAAATGTTTTTTTATTAAAAATAATTTTTGCTTTTGTTTCAGAACTGTGTTCCTTTCGGTCACTGCTAACTTTACTCAGTTAATTTCTGCTTTGGTAAAGTTTCTGGATATGGGTTATTTGTTGGCTCAGGAATTCTAGAGTAATCGCTCTTGAACCAGATCAAAGTAATCTCCCCTGAAACATTACTAGCCAACGATAGAATTCACTTTCCTACATCCGATAACTAAAGAATAATTGAATTCCACCCATGTGCGATTTTATAAAACCGGATATCATTCACTTCCCTGGTTGGGCATCAAAGCCAGTCGGACGCGGTTCTATTGGCGCTCTATCCTTACGTGGTTTTGCCGACTCCTTACACAGTCTGCTCGCTACGGTGAGCTCCCAGATATTATTAACAAAGTAAGCAATATTCACTTATACATTACCATGCGTTACTCTATTTGTTTACCCTAGCGACATATGTATTTCTATTGTATCGGGACAATTAACGTAGTATTTCAGTTAGTAATTACGTCTGTGATTTTCACTCCTTATTTGAATCATATTTCGTATATTCTTCTTACGTTTGTCTTTGACAAATTGGCTCTGTGAGAATAAATGCATATATATGTTTAAATTCAAATGTTTCTTAATTAGTTTCGTTATACATCATTTTTATTCTGACCTGGTGTGTACTCAAGAAAACACAAGGTATAATATGGCGACCTCGTGTCTTGGAAAGAATCTAAACACGTGGTCGCTACAAAAAAAACCCCGTTGAATTACGAATATGAAATTAAGGTTGCACCAGCCATATTTCAACATTGCTTAGCGGACTGAAATCTGCGACAGCTTATTTAGATTACATTCTAGTGATATGTAAAAGCACATGAATCACACGAAATACACGAAGTATTTATAAGGATTCAGATCGAAGGAGATAAAGTGCGTCTCTTTTTATAGAGAAAAATATATTGGTCCAATTATAGACAAAGATGGTAGAAGACTAGACCTAAAGCGATCTAGTGCCATAAACACTGTTCTGGCTCCAGAAACCGTATCAATACTAAAACGATATCTTGGTTTAGAAAATTATTTGATAATGTGTTTATTCCAAACAAATAATTTGCGAGCTCCTTTAAATGAGTCATTACCAACTATGGGTTATGTAATGCCGAATAAAGTTGTCAAATGCAATTCCAATTATTTCACATTGTCTTGAAAGGCAATAAAAAGTAAAATGAAGACTTTGTTATTAAATTTTTTGGAACAGTCCAACTTCCTTGATGAAATCTAAGATTTTCGTCACATTTGTGTTTTTAAATAAATCTTTTAAATTTTTGGAGTCGTAATATTTGCTTCGAGTTTGTTGCAGATCTTGACAGTCTATTAATATATGTTTGACTGTGTAAGATTGTTGATATGCTATGCACATTGGAGACTCCTCTCCTTCCAATAAGTGCTTATGAGTGATATGCGTGTGTCCTATATGGAGTCTGGTTATTACAACTTCTTCTCTTCTTACTTTTCTATAGTACAGGGGACACTCATCTATAATTGGCCAAATCTTGTATAACTTGTTATTTTGGCACTCATTCCAATATTCTTGCCATTTTTCATTGATTATTCCGTTAATAGAAGGTCGAAGATCAGTGTATGGGATCCTAGTATTGGTTGGTGTCATTTTTAATGATTCTTTTGCGGCTTTATCCGCTCTTTCATTGCCACGAATGCCGACATGACTCGGTATCCAGCATAATTTGATTTTGCATTTTTTCTTGTTATAAATAGTGGTGATCTTATTTAAGATTTTCACGACTAATGGGGTATCCAGGTTTTTGTTCTTCAGTGCTGTCAGCACTGATAGGGAGTCAGAGAAGATGATAAATCTATCAGTGCTACTACCTTCTATTATAGTTAAAGCCAAGTATATAACTGCAGCTCGAACAGAAAAGACGAACCCGGGTACACACCAGCTAAGGTAAACAGAATGCTATAAGAGGAGACAAAGAAAAATTCCGTTTTACCACGTTAAAAAAATCCGAATAAGTTTCACCTGTTGAATTTCATGATCGAATCCTAAAAAAGCCATCATCGTTTACATTTGTTACACAGTGTGGACGACCAAGCTAGAGGTTCGATGTTGTCTCGTTTCTTCTGGGTAATCGACCGCTGTCGTCTTTTATGTAGAGACAAATGAATCCTCAAATATTTTGTTATTTCCGTGTCGCCGCGTCGTCCACAACAATTAACTGTGTGTGGCGGCAAACAGGAGGAATTCGCATTTAGCAGTCTCAATACTAAACCAGAGCCGCTCATGGGGCCGCCATTTATAATTGGCAAATCAGGTGCGTTGAGCTGCAACAAAGTCTTATCAAGAAGTCAACTATACTCATTTTACGGTCGATTTATTGCTTATATATCTCCGATATATCTCCGTAGCCAGGGTATCACAAATCATACTTCTTAATCGGATGTCATTAAAGTACTAGAATCACCCCAAAGCTGGCTTTTTGGAAACGGGCCGAATAGGTACGAACCCTCAATTGAAATTAAGACGCCATTACAGGAACCTAAAAAGGCAGACAACTCTCTCGCCTTTCTCACCTCACTTTTCTAGAGAGCGATTCGCTACGTCATTCTCACTTTACAACATGCTTTACCTGCAGGATTTCAATTTTCATAACAAGTTAGAAACATTTAACTCTAGATAATTTTCAAAAACACCTCCATTGCAATACACACAACAATTACAATATATGTGTCACAATCTCTATCAGCCACGGTCATTCACCAAAGTGTATACGAATGCGCTCCAATTTATTTGAACCGGCATACTTTTCCCCGTCCCAATTGTGACGTCTCAACATGCAAGGTATTTCTTAACGAATTCTTACGCATGGCTCCGCCTAATACACTCACAATATTATTTTATGTCCTTCGTCGATGACAAAGATCAAAATTAACTTTTCACGCAATATGTTCAGAAAATTCGCCTCCCGTCAACTCTCCTAAATTTTAACTCTGGCAAGCAACTGCATAAAAAACACAATACACGAGATATATTAAAAAGCAACGATAAATATAAAACAAAGAAAAATAAACGTCTGTCCGTTCCTGATAATAAGTACCCGTACCATTTATTAATATTGATTATGGGTGCGTTTGATTTGAAACCGCTGCAAAATTACGGAAGAAAGGAAATAACCTCTAATGGTTTCATTAGATCTCTTCGTTGTGCAGCGCACCTGAGCCTTACTAGGATTTATCTTTATTTTAGATTTTTTAAATGAAAACTTTTTCTTGAAAAAGTTTAAAGAAAATTGTTTATTTTTCTCTTTTTATGAACAATTTTCTACCTTCTGTAAGTGTATTTTTATCCTGATTTTACGCTATGTCTTTCGTGGTAACTGTTAGACCGGCCGTTCTTACACAGGAGAAACTACACCGGTTGTCACTATAAATAGTGCGAGTCACCAGAAGACAAAGCACAGTCTTGTAACTGTCTAGCCAAGAGCTAGTCAGTTTCTTACTTTGTTAATACACTTGTTAAACCAACCCTCGACTTGACTTCCTTTATTTATTATTTACTGTGGAACAACTTCACAACAGTAACCAATTTTTAAAATTTTTTCCTTAAAGGGTCTGCATAGTAAGCTGTTGTCTCCTTTTACGTAGAGAAAAAAGAATGGTCGGATCTGGACTTGTTTCCTACGTGTCGCCGCATCGCCTTCATTCAAATGTGCGTGGTTTTAAAGACGAGGTTTCCACATTTAGCAGTCTCAATGGTATGTCAGAACCACTGCATACACTCTGAGTTCTTTTATGGGGCCGTAATTTTAATTAAGAAAGCACATGCGTGTACCTGGAACAACAATGTTATCACGAAGACAACAATACTCGTTGTATGGTTCACAGATTTATTGATTTCAAACTTCCTTGGACAGACTTTCGCAACCCGTACTTGTGAATCAGTTACCATTAATGTATTTCAATCTCGCCCCCCCACCAAAAGCTGACTTTAGAGAAACGGCAGAATTGATTTATAGGTCTGTATTGGACGTCATTATTCTCACCTCACTTTTCTTTCGTTGATATCTCATCATACTACACATTATAAAGGTCCCAATTAAGAATTGTGATTCCTTCTTCCTTTCCTAATCACCTTGATCACCTAATTAGCATTTTGTGAATTTCTCGTATTTTACTGTCAATTAATATCTGCACCACGGAACGAATCAACATCTACGTGCTAGAGGAATATCGAACCGCGCGCATCGCCCATAGGAAACAGGCAATTATTTTTCTTTGTTTGCAAGCCATATCATAGCTATTAGACAGGTGCAAAGAAAAGACATGTAGAAACACAATGGCAGAAAAACATGATTGATGACTGAACATACACGTAAAGCGATGATGGAGAGGAACAATAATAACAAACTAAAAGACAAAAGACAAAGAAAACACAAAAAATAGATAATTCTTGAGAACAGTTAGTTAGTTTTATATATATATATAAATATATATATATATAAATGAATAAATGCAATTTTTTTTATTAATTCCGACTATATTCATATCAAATCATTTTAAGCTTATTTCATTCATTTAAATATTTTCAAATACATTATATTTTATATACTCAAACATTTGAATAATAATTTTATAAAAAACATCTAATCACCTTTCTGTAGTTTTCCTTCAAATTACCAAAATGTGAAAAGAACACTGTTTCTTTGTTTTTTTTTCTGTAGATAAAAATACATATAGATTAATTGCTCCTCGGATATATATATATATATATATATATATATATATATATATATATATATATATATATATATATATATATATATATATGTGTGTGTGTGTGTGTGTGTGTGTGTGTTTAATATAACAAAAGATATGAGGCAACTAATATCTTTAATTAGTGAAGATCTGGATAAAAATAAAGCTCAATATACTAGATAGAGCATTTATAGCAATATATAAAGTGAAAGAATAAAATAAGGTACTAATCAAATTTTATTACAATTCAATGTTCAGGCAAAGTTCTTTAAAGTCCGTAACTCATGAGTTTTCAAAGAAAATCTTCTCCTTAGAGGACCATTACCGCAATGACATTACTGCAGGTAATAAAAATTAAACTTTGAAAATATATAAAATATATATAAAAATACCTAAAGATATATAAAACATCAAATATATTGGTCAAAAACATACTTTTTAGTAAAACTATACAGTTCATCCAAGTAAACAAGTCTAAAATAGCTCCAGGCAAGATATAAAAGAGGTTTATCAAAAAAATAATCAAAGTGGTGAATGGTGGTCCAAAAACGAAAAAAGTTATCCAGGCGGGAGTTCGTTTGCTATCGATGCAGTAGATAACAGTGAAAATTGTATTTAAGGTGTATGCAAATGAATAAAACGATAAAAAAAACGCTAGAGAAAACAAATCATAGGAAAAGTTCAGAAAACTCACTTGGTGTTGAATATTATAATGTCCCAATTCAGAGTCTCCAAGAGCTGATAGGAGTAATGCAAACCATAAAATCCAATTTGAATAAAATTAAACTGACCTGATGTATTCGCCCAATTTTTTTTCCGGGTCCGATAAAATTACTCAAAAGAAAAAATTACATTCAAAGGTAATAAAGCTCGCGCAAGCCCAGTAGACAGCGTAAGAAATCCGAAAACGAACACTATTCCTTGATAAGACAACGGCACGAACGAAAATGAATTCAAACCGCGCGCACAAGCGGATGTTACATGTCTTCAGTTAACAAGGAAAATACCCACACATAGTGAGAGATGTGTAAATTCAGTTATATGTATACCGGATGTTATATGTCTGGGTGAAATCAGTTATGTATATATTTGAATATTAACAGTCTGGGTCACATAGACGGATCTGTAAATTTAGGTCAGAATCTCGATATGTCCCCCCTCCAAACTTACTATTTGATACAAACCAAATTCACACATCTAGACCTTTCATATAATTTAGCAGATTTATGAAATTAATAATTAAGAAGTTGTTAACACATTTAGAATTTAATAATTTAAATCTTTAAAAATTTAAAAATCTACACCCCGCCATTTAATAACTTAAAAATTTAATAATATAAACAAATTAAAAAATTAAAAAATCCAGACTTTTTCAACTTAAAATCTTTTTAAGAGATTTAAAGAGATATTTAGGCATATTCAATGTCTAAGCCTTATAGGCAGGGAAGATTTAACACATACATCTCCTAGACTGGATACTCCGAATCCTGTCCCGACACTCACTTAAGCAGCTACGGTGGGTTTGATGGTGGGCTGAATTGTGCATACTTGAATTTCCTCCTATGGCGACATTTAGAAACTAATTTATTTCTAGAGTTGATTAAATTTAAACGTTTAGGTGCCGTGGCAATCATCACGGCTTCTGAATTGCATAGACCGCAGGATCTAGATCCTGGGTTATAAGAGTTTGATTTTTTCCGGATGGATCATTTTATACTGTGTGGAAATTTTTTGGATCTTAGATTTTTAACTAAAGTAGTCAGTGATGTTTTGTTGTTGCTGACATCGTTATTGAATGAGTAATTATGCATAGATATGCGGGTTTTAATTAGATTTGCTGTATCCCCAATATAAGTGTGTATCTTAGGGTTTGCTATTGTTCCTGAACCACTTATATTTCTATTCACGGGTCTACCTCTGTTTACTGTATTTTCATGATATGGATTAGGTTGGTTAATTGATTGCATATTATGGTAAGCGTTATCATTAACTACCGTTGGAAGATCATTATCGGCTTGCTGAGGTGGAGGATGGATATTGAAATTATTAGGTGTAGCATTATGGTGTAAACTAGTTATAATGCTCAGTTATGGAGTTTGATTAGGGTCTGCATTTATGTGATCTCTAGGGTTCATTGTAGAATTATTTAGTCTAGTTAGCGTACAAGCATAGACAATATCAGTGTATGTGCATTTATTATCCAATGGGAATTCACTGGTACGCCTGCAATTGCACGCATTTCTGGGATTGCTACTAACTAACATTGGATTGGATAGATTTTATTGTTTTGCTATTTGCTGAAATTATTGTTTGGGCTATGTTAGGCATAGTGGAATGGGACATTTTAATTGAGTTTTTATTAAGTATGGAGCTATATTTATGTGGGTGTTTAAAGGAGTTTTCTAATATTTTAAAGAATTACTTGGGAATGTTGGTTTTTACGTTGTTATTAAAAGGCGTTTATGTGAAGTATGTATGGAACTATCTATATGTTGCTCATTCACATCAGGTTGGATGGAGTGCCTCTGTTGTCTATGTTCATTTATATTTCTTTTGGTCCAGCTCCTTTTGCTAATTGTCATATTATGCGTTATAATATTTACACTTGTATCTTCCTGTTGATTCTCGTTATAAGTTATTTTTTTAGAGTATCCTGAGTTAAGTAAAGCATTATTATAAAATGGTGCGTTTTGGTCAAAAATATTTTAATTAGTGGAAAGAGATTCTATTTGAAACCGAAGGGACTATTGATTTGATTATAGCTTTCGAGTGGTTAGATAGTTTGTGTACATAAAAAGAGGTCATTGAGGTTAAGGGTAATATCTAGAAAGTTACAGGTTTTACTCTCAGGATCAACAGTAATTGATAGGCTGAAATTTCTGAAAAAAATCATGCAAAGCTTCAATTGTTTTGCTATACCTTCTAGGCCTCTCATCAGAGACAAATAAAACATTGTCTCTATACAGGCCCCCTTTTATATTTTAAAATTATGTTTGATTTTATTTAAGAGGAATATACCCACTAGGTCAGTTACTTGAGCAGAATCCTAGGACCCCATAGTAATATCGAAATCATTGGGGGTGTCTTTTCTAGTCCATAACTTGCCCTCGAATTGGAGGATAGATCTTCTGGCCAGAGTGATAAGTTTAATTTCTAAATCAGTAAGGTCTGAATTATTTTTCGCTAAATTTAGAGCTTTATTTAAGAGAGTTGGGGAAATAGATTGGTAATAGTTGTCTATGTCAAAAGTTATAAAGCTTACTCTGAGTTTGTCTTTATGGTTCAGGAACCATTCAATTACGTTATCTGATGATTGCCACAACGAAAATAAATTTTGATTTCTAATAGCTGGAATAATACTATCAAGAATTTTTTTGCTGATTATGCCTAGGTCAGATTTTGATGGGCAAATTAACCGTATTGATGAGTTTTGCTGAAAGTTAGTCTTATGGCATTTTCTGGGTGTGGCTGGCGTTACTAGTTCTGCATGGTTGGTTAGATTCATATATGTAAGTAGTGATTTAGCCTCTAGATTTATATCTATAATCTTATTGGGGGGTGCAATTTTATAGGATTTATATAACTCGCGGTATGTTAAGTTACTGTAAATTTGATTCGTACCTTATTTTATTCTTTCACTTTATCTATTGCTATATATATATATATATATATATACATGTGTGTGTGTGTGGTTGTGTTAGCGTTGTTGTGGGAGCGTAGTTGTGTGTGTATCACGCTGTTTTTTGGTTGCCATTTTTTGATATGCAAAATGGCGGAAACGTATACTGTTAACGTCCTTACCTTTTTCACTGATTTTAGCTTATATATATATATACGTGTGTGTTTATATATGTGTGTGCGGATGTGTTTGTCAGAGTTGTCGTGGTGTAACGAGTGTGTATCACGCTAGATTTTCTTTTAATATGTAAAATGGCACACACGCATACTGTTATCGTCCAGGCATTGCCCCTCATTTTCTGTTGACTTATTTCTTTTTTTAAATATAATCATTAAAACCATATGTGGGAATAGCGTAGAATATAGAATATAGATTCAAATACGTTTACGGATCTCCTATTTACATCTATATTTTATAGTCTACGCTATATTCCTATTGTTACTGCTTGTTTAATATGACTGTGAAGAAGAGATAACAAAAAATCACAAGGAAATATGTACGTGTTAAAATATGCATATTATATAATGATGCTATATTTAAATTTCTTCTGTGCTAACAAGATGATATTATTTCAGATCTTTTAAGTTCACATAAAAAAATTAAATATGATTAAATTCAAGATAAGTTAAAGAAAATTCAAACAAAGTTATGCCGAATTAAATTTGATAACAAACAACTTTTAATACGTATATACAATATATGAATTATAAGCATGCAATTTGTTAGAACATTAATACATACAGGTTGATTAAATATTTCATGTATGGTTAAATTGTATGATTTAAATTTTAAATTGATTTATTTAAATAATTTCAAATAGTTTTATACCTTTATACTAATTGTCTACTTGAGTTTTTTTTAATTTTTGAATAACTGAAATATTCTTAATTTTTAGTCAATTAAACCTTACCTTCTTTTAACTGCAATTTGGTTTTGCAAGACCTGAGTTTGAATAAGAACAATTATTTCGATTACTCTCCTATGTTTTTGTTAAAGAAAGTATTTTAAAATTATTTGTATTTTTTTATTCTCTTTCTCTTCATGGCAGCTAGTATTCTTGAAGCTTTTTAACAGTAAACTGGGCTTTAAAATGACATTTTTAAGAACAAAATTGTGAGAATTAATTTTTGTCTAAGTAGGTGTATTTTGTCATGAATGATTTATGATGAGAAATCATGTTTAATCACAACGCGTTGTTTGTTTGAATTATCGTAAGAAATAAAAACGATTACTTTTAATCTTTTATTTATATTTAAATATTGAGTTTTTAATAGGATTATCTAGAAACATGTAACATTATTTGATACGAATTTTCCTTTTGGAATTAACTAAAAAGCTATTCACAAAAACTTACATGCTTCTTTATTGTGTAAGGAATATTGAGGTTCGATGAAACTAAATTTAATTCAGAAACCTTATTTTATGAATCTCACAACGTGAAATGTAAATAATATATATATATGATGCCGTATACGTGGGAAGAACAGTGCAAAGGTTTGAATCCAGAATCAAACAACACATCCCCCCTGCCATACGCCAGGGCCGACTAAATAATTTAAATAATTTAGTTAATACATCCGGGTCTGCTATTGCTGACCATCTCATAAATAGCGCCGAATGTGCGTCGACGTACACTAGTGACTGGTTTTCTGTCATAAGTAGATCGCATTCTCTATTCCACCTCAAAGTCCTGGAAGCCATATATATCAAGTCAATCAAACCCTCCCTTTGTAAACAAAAGGAATGGCTTTTAGGACTTAATGTGATCAACTTATGACTCTCCTCCCCATATTTTTTTTTCTCCTAAACTTGTCACTAGTTTTTATTACAATTTTTTTTTAGGTTTTAGTCGTATTCAATCACTTCCACGTTTTACTCTGATGAGTGTGGACGAAAACCGGTTCAGTACATTAATTAATTTCTTTTTAATCGTTTTCTCTCGTTTTTATATTTGTTTAATCTCATTCTACCCTCCCAAAAATGTCCCAAACGTCCGTATTCCTCGCCGTTATTAAATTTTGTACCCCGAAAAATTTATTTAAATATATATATATATATATATATATATATATATATATATATATATATATATATATATAAACATTCAATGAATTAAAACGTTACAATTGTTCCAAGAATTAGAACATCAAGTCCAGTATGGCGTACGATCGTTTCCAAAACAGTTTAAAAATACTTTATTTGATTTTATAAATTGATAAAGCTAATCCAAAACATCTCTTCATCAGCGTCTTTAGAAACACGTCTTACAGAAAATAAAACTCGTTGTAGAGAAACATCCACTGACAGAAAGAGTCACCGGTTGATATGTTAGTAGCATAGGAGGGGAGAAAACACAATGGTACTTTTATAAACCAAAACACCGGTACATATAAAAGAAATAATCCACTACTTTCCATATATAGTAATAAAGTGATGAAATAGATGAAAGTTTATTAACTCATCAAGTGTTCAAGCAAGGAATACAAATACAAAGATTAATACTTTATCTACTATATTGTGGTTCACCGTACCTCGGTAGGATCTAATATAATTTTTATTTTTATATTATTCATTTCTATCTATCTATCTATCTATCTATCTATCTATCTATCTATCTATCTATCTATCTATATAAAGATATTAGTACTTCATGTATCCACATAAAATATTATATATAATTTTTTATGTATCAGTTTTCAGTATTCACTTCAGCAGTGCTCGATACGTAAGTAGAGCTAGGTAGTAAGCAATCAAAATATATATGGCAATCAAGCTACACAGAGGGGAATCTTCAGGCTAAATGCCTTTAGTCTGAAGATTCCCCCCGGGGATGAAACGCGGGAGCCTCTGTGTAGCTTGATTGCCATTTATATATATATATATATATATATATATATATATATATATATATATATATATATATATATATATATATATATATATATAAAGAAGGATAGATAGTGTTACACCGGCCTTTCTTACACAGGAGAAACTACACCGGTTGTCACTATAAATAGTGCGAGTCACCAGAGACACAGAGTAGACAAAGCACAGTCTTGTAACTGTCTAGCCAAGTGCTAGTCACTTTTTTACTTTGTTAATACACTTGTTAAACCAACCCTCGACTTGACTTCCTTTATTTATTATTTACTGTTTGACAACTTCACAACAGATTGGCGACGAGGAATCGAAACGATTTCACTGCAAAAAATCACCCAAACTTATTCGCAAGATCTTCATGGAAAAAAACTCATCTTCGTCAGATATTTGGATTCGCAAAGATTAACAGCAAATTAACTACTGAGTAGTTAAGCGAAAAAAAAACACAAACTCAAAACTTGCTACCAAAAATCTAAAACTAGAAAACGCGAAAGACATTTTCAATTATTGAAATAATTGAATACACTGATACCTTTATTTTTTCTCTCTTCAATTTCACTGACTCGTTAAGATAAATGTTATCCGCGTCAACTATTACAGATATTGTGTAAGTTTGTCGTTATTATTTGGACAACATCTGATATTTGAGCAAGATCCGGATTGACTATTTATTAAAACGGTCTACCACAGAATTGTCAAGAGCAAAGGACGGACAGTAAAAAAATATATTCGCGTAAGTCATTTGTGCTTCTAACAAAGAACTGTTAAATAAGCAAGTCGCATTTTTGCAAAATCTTTTTAGATTTCCCATAAAACTAGTCTTATTAGGCTTATAGCGACGGACTTGGTTTTTTTTATTTCTTAGTTTTGTTTTTCAAACAAAAGAACTGGGATTGAATTTTTTTTTTTTACTAAGAAATAATATATTTCTTGTTTTGTGTATTAGTTGAGCAAACTAATTATATTAAGCACGTTGTGGGGAAAACTGATTTATTTTTACAAGTGTAAATTGTGTGGTGCATAATTTGAATTCGTGAATGATGGACACTGGATTCAAAGATTCTCCTTTTCAATTACTTAAATTCCAAACGGAAAAAAATGTTGCGTTACAAAGACAGCAAGTTGAACAACAAATGGAACTTCAAAGAAAACAAGTTGAAATTGAGGAGAAATTTAAAAGAGAGTCGTTGGAACAGCAAAAAGCCCAAAGAAAAATGCATGCTGAACGAGAACAAAGATTCCAAGAAAAACTGCTACAACAGCAGAAACACTTCGAAGAACTCTTGATAAAAACACAGGAGGAACAGAGATGATTTCTGGAGGCAACACAGTTAACGAAAGCAAACGAGAATCATAATGCATTCTCCCTAACGGCTGTGTGGAGCGCTATCGAAATTTTTAATTATAATCCAGAAGACGATGTCACTTTTGCTCACTTCTATAGAAGATATGAGGATATTTTTGTATCGGACTGCAGTACATGGACAGACTCTAAAAAAGTTAGATTTTTGCTAAGAAAATTAGGAGCTGCCGAGCATACAAAGTTCGTGAATTTTATCCTTCCAAAAAAGACCAGTGAGTTGAACTTCCAGGAGGCAGTTACTTTACTAACAGAACTGTTTTCTACAAAAAACTTCTCTTTTCCACAGGAGATGTAAGTGTATGAATGTCACTAGAAGAGAGGAAGACGACTACATTACGTATGCAAGTATAGTAAATAAACTTTGCGACGATTTTAAATTAGAGGAATTATCATCGGATAATTTTAAATGTCTAATATTCTTGCAAGGTCTGGTCTTAAATAAAGACTCTGAAATCAGACGTCGTGTTTTAAATACACTCGAAAATGAGCCATGTCTAACGATACAAAACTTAGCGGAAGACTGTGAACGTTTTGTTGCGTTGAAACAGGACAGTCGTGACATAGAGGAAAACGGAGTGTCGCACATTAAAAAAATCCATCAGAAGAAAAAATTGACTTCAATGAATAACCATAGAAAAAAACATGGAAAAGATCCACCTGGACCGTATTGGAGGTGTGGAGATAACCATTGATACAATGAGTGTCCCTACATATTCAAACAATGTGACAACTGCCACCAGAAAGGACATAAGGCATCACGTTGTAGGAAAAAATCTGGTAGAAAGACAACCATTAAACTGACAAAAATTGAACCTGAAGAACAAAATATCCGGAAATATGTACAGGTCAAAATGCTTAAAAAAGTAAGACTACAGCTTGATAGTGGGTCTGACATTTCCATCATTAATGTACAGACATGGAAGAAGCTTGGGAGACCCACTATGATCAAATCACAAAAAACGGCGAGAAGCGTCAGTGGTGAAAAAATAACCTTCCAAGGGGAATTATTGACGAATATTTCTTTCCAGAATAAGACCGTAAAAGCCAAAATTTTTGTTATGCGAAAATCGAATAACCTTTTTGGAACTGATCTGATTGAAAAGTTTAGCCTATGGGATCTGCCTTTAAGTTCCTTTTGCCAAAAGGTTGAGGATTTGAATGTGGAGGCAGAAAAACTCAAGAGGGAATTAAAAGAAAAATTACCAGACGTATTTTCAGGCAGTCCTGGAAGGTGTACAAAAGCGGTAGCAAAGTTTAAAGTCAAAACAAATGAACTACCTGTGTTCAGAAAGAAAAGAAATGTTCCATACGCCGCTATAGTGCAAATAGATGGTAAATTAGAAAGACTCGAGAACATGGCTGTCATTTCAAAAATTGATCACAGTGAGTGGGCTTCACCTACAGTTTATGTTAAGAAAAAGAACAAGGAGATTCGGGTTTGTGCCGACTTTTCCACAGGCTTGAACAAGGCATTAAAAGATCACCATTACCCTCTTCCGAGCCCTGAAGAAATATTTGCGAAACTGAGTGGAGGAAAATATTTTTCTAAAATCGATCTCAGCGACGCTTATCTTCAAATCCCTGTCGATGAAGAGTGTTCAAAACTGTTATATATCAATACCCATAAGGGATTATACAAATTTAACCGACTTCCTTTTGGGGTGAAGGTCGCCCCTGCGATTTTTCAACAAATTATAGACATGATGTTAAATGGGATGGATTTCGCAGTAGGGGTCCTGGACGATGTGTTAATAAACAGCGTTAGCAAAGAACAACATAAGACTCATGTAAACCAAGTATTCCAAAAAATCCAGGATTATGGGTTTGAAATCAAAGATGAGAAATGTACTTTTTTCATGGAAAAAATAAAATACTTAGGGCAAATCATCGATGAGCAAGGAAGAAGGCCAGACCCAGATAGAGAATTGGCGATAAGGAACATGCCTGCTCCAGAAAATACTGCATCCCTACAAAGCTTCTTAGGGTTGGCGAATTACTACAATGTGTTCGTACCAAACATGCATAAACTAAGATCACCCTTAAATGAACTGTTAAAGAAGGACCAAAAATGGGTCTGGACGCAAGAGTTCGAAGAAGTGTTTCAGAAAATTAAAGATATCTTAACGTCTGACTTGTTTCTGGCACATTATAATCCCAAGCGTGATATTGTAGTTGCAAGCGAGGCCAGCAACTATGGTATAGGAACATGCATATTGCACAAAATGGATGATGGACAATTAAAACCCATAGCACATGCATCCCGAACACTTCTACAAACCGACAAAAATACTCTCAAATTTAGAAAGAGGCTCTAAGCATTATATTCGCGGTAAAGAAATTTCATCGTTTAGACGGTAGACAATTTCTGTTACAAACAGACCACAAACCCTTATTAACGATTTTCGGATCGAAAAAGGGACTACCACAACACACTGCGAATAGACTCCAAAGATGGGGTACTATTCTTCTTAACTACAATTTTCAAATAGAGTATGTACCATCTAAGAAATGTGGTCATGCAGACGGGTTATCAAGGTTGATACCTAAGCAGACATAACCATTGGAGGATATGGTGATAGCAGCTATTCAAGCGGAAGCTGAAGTAAAAAATACGTTATGTGACACAATAAGAGAACTTCCAGTAACGCTTGATGAGATTAAGAGTAAGGCAGAGGTGGATGAATTGATCATAAGCACGAAAGAAAAAAACCAACAAAAACGTTATTAATCCCCAGAGGGTATATTTTCAAAAGGGGGTGTTACACCGGCCGTTCTTACACAGGAGAAACTACACCGGTTGTCACTATAAATAGTGCGAGTCACCAGAGACACAGAGAAGCCAAAGCACAGTCTTGTAACTGTCTAGCCAAGTACTAGTCACTTTCTTACTTTGTTAATACACTTGTTAAACCAACCATCGACTTGACTTCCTTTATTTATTATTTACTGTTGGACACTTTCACAACAGATAGATAGATAGATATATAGATAGATAAATATTATGAATTCTCGGCAAACTTTTATATATATATAATTAATTTAATGAGTGAATCATATAAATATAAATATATAAATATATAAATATACCTAACTTTATATAAACAGAAATTTAGCATAGTAACCAAATTCTAAAGAAAGTTCTGGGGGATACTTGTTTTATACAAAATGCGTAGGTCGTTTACGCTGCCCCCCCCCCCATTTTCCATTTCTTTCTTATATACTTTCTCTCTCCCTATTCCTATGTACAGTGAAGTAATGGAGTCGCCTGCACTATACTTTTAGGAATAAAAAGGTTTTATGCTGTTACAAATGTTTATATATTTTTTCTTGGGGCAACCTATAAATTTATAAACTCATTTTAGCAATGTCCCTTCTTCAACTTATTTCTTTATACGATGACTAAATAGACACGTTTAACACGATATCTTTAGGGAATTTAGATTTAATATAGTTAAATCCTCTTCTAGTGCTTTCTGGGTTGGATAGGCCAAAAGCGATTATGCATTAATATCATATATGTATTTTTATAGAATTGTGTGTATGTGTTATATGTATGTATATATTTAAGTTTGTCTGCTTGAAGAAATATGCAAATAGATTTTCTTTACCAGGAAACCTTTTTGAAGTGGAAATAGATTTAATTCCGCTATTTTGTTCTGTCTGCAAAAAAGTGTTGAATTTAGTCGATCGGCAGCGAAGATATACTTTTGTATATCGTTTTTAGAATTACGATGTATGTGTTAGACTTATTTTGGAATATCATTTAGTGTGATGCATATTTTTATTTGTGACTCCCTAACCCCAATCTTTCTCCCTTTCTTTTATTTAGTCTTTCAAATTCCTTTTACTTTCATTTGGCCATACGTGTATTTGTTTAAAATTTTCTCATCCATTTATTTGATTTATTATTTTTCATGTATCCGCTACAATTATATTTTTTTATTCTTTCTTCCCTTTTTACTTCACATATATCATTTTTAAAGGGATGTTTTTATCTGGGGAGAAGTTGACTTCGTGTTTTGTTTGTAAACAGAGTTTCCGACAAAAAGATAGAACGAAAAATTGTAAAGTTTGCCAGTCCCAGATTTGAAAAAGCCGTTAAGACAAATAAATTAATCATATTCTACGTGTTGATATTTCTGTCTTCTATCAATATATATATATATATATATATATATATATATATATATATATATATATATATATATATATATAGTGTGTGTTAGAGTGAAATACATTCTACAAAGTAATCAGTGTAATAAACAGAGCAAGAATAAAATAAAGTAACACTGAAACGAGGAGCTTACATGTTTAAAAATGATGTAATCTCCTCGGTTGGGTGCTCGAAAAAGGCCGGAGGGTCGAAATAAATAATCGCCTCGGTGATTATGTTATCCCATGTTACTTTGTTTTATATATATATATATATATATATATATATATATATATATATATATATATATATATATATATATATATATGAGTATACATTTTTATTTATACAAACATTATTGGTTACATATGTGCATACATGTTTCGGTTGCACTTTTCCCAGAAAGTCAACCTTATCAGACCAAGAATTTCAGAGAAATGGATGAATCTGAAGAAATTTCTCTCCTAAATAAATCTTTTTGGGGTTTAGTCATTTACTATTTCTTATGAATTAGTATCGGATTACCTATTCCACTTGCTGACCTTTTTTGCTAAAATACGTACATATATGCACATATATATACATACACACACATTGACATATATATATGCACATACATATATACATATATATACACGTATATATACACATACATACATACACACGCATACACACATATACACAGGCGCCGACAGTTCACACCTATACATATATACGAATACAAATACATACATACACACCTATACTTATACAAAGTGCACACAAATTAATATATACAAGCACATACCTAGAATATATATAAACTAGACTATGCAAATATAAAACCTACCCATAAATGTATACGTGTATATTCATAGTCAGATATACACACCACACACACACAACGTACACATACACAAACATACACACGCACAAGTTCACATACATTCATAAATAAATATACATATATAAATATATATATATATATATATATACACACATACACACACATATACATACACATATATAAAGTACAAACCTAGACATATAAATATGTGCATTCATCAACGTATACGTACACAAGAAATAGAATATCAAAATGGAAATAAAAATAAAATGACATGAAAATACACCTTTTGCTGCAATATAAAATATCAGTTGAAATACCTATACCCATACATACATATATATTTCAGTCCAATTATACACACCCACGTATGCACACATACACACACATATGCTCACCAATATATATACATACATACCTAAACCATACGATTCCAAATGTATGCAATATTACAGATACAAGTATACTGTCATACCCGTATAACATAAATATATAATGTCATTATATATACATACACAGACCACGTACACACATATGTGTATGTGCATACAAATACCCACATGCATGCAATCAAAATATATTTTAGTAATCAAAACCATTCATTATTGCTTCAATCTATCTCAGTTCAAATTACTTGCTTTTATACCTGCTATTGTTTTAATATAAAGATAAATACCTAGATACAGGCAAACTAATAAAATACATCGTATGCAATTACAGTTTATTTACACATGCCTACGCACATACATACATACACACATATACACATGTACATATACACACATGTATGCATACGCACACATACATACACACACATTCGATTACTATTATATAGATTGATGTTAAGCATTTGTTGGATATTCTAGATTATATGAGTTCAAAATTATAAATGGGATGAGGGGGGAAATGATCTGATTGGATCATATTAGAAAAACATTAAGTGATGTTGGGACATGATAAGTAGGTGATACATTATTCTAAGGCGGTTGGGGAGGGGGAAAAGGCGGCAGAGAATCAAACTACGGTGAACAAAAAGGGTGTGATGTTTCCCCAATGTAGAACATCGGACATACGGCATATTTTATCTTGTAGATGCCAGCAGAGTGAGAGGTGTCTTTGGGGGATGTTTGGGAACATCACCCCAGAACTCCAAGACTCTATGGCCTATCTAAAACACACAAAAATGACATCCCCAAGAGACCTATTATATCGGGCATTGGCAGCACACTCCACAAACTAGCCAAAAAATTAGCAGAAATATTACCCCCCTTCTCGGCTCTATTAGCCCCGCCCATCTAAAAAACTCCGGAGATCTGCTACAAAGACTCAAACACATAAACATGAATAACCTCACTATGGCCAGTTTAGATATTAAATCTCTCTACACTAACGTACCTATACCTAAATGCCTCAGATTCCTAAGAATTCATCTTACCAAATCCAAAACTAAACTCCCCTTTCCCTACCACTCAAATTATCAAACTATCCCATCTAATAACACAACAATGCCACTTTACTTTTAACAATATTCTATATAAGCAAACATTTGGTCTACCCAGTGGAGTCCTCGCCTGTCTTTTCCTAGAATTCTTAGAAAACGGTCCTTTCAAATCTATTCTACCCAAGAACTCCCACTACTTTAGGTACATAGACGACACACTCCTTATTTACCCACATCACATTAATCTCCCCGACATTGTCGAACAACTCAATAAAATAGAACACACCATTTCTTTCACCTCCGAACCAGAAAATAACCACATCCTTAACTTCCTTGACATCACTCTTCATAACACCCCTAATGGCCTGGACTTCTCAGTCTTTTGGAAAACTACTAACAAAAATGACCTCATACATTTTTACTCTCACCACAACAAAAATATCAAATCCGGAATGATCATTGGATCGTTTCTCAGAGCTCTGAGAATTTGCAGCCCCGCCCATCTCCACAATGAAGAATCCTATATTCAAAAAACCTACCAAGCTCTAAAATACCCTCATTCCTTCATCCTTAACGCTAAACAAAAAGCTTCCAACATCCACAAAAAAGACCGACCCCACAAAAATATCTCCTCACAAAATAACGGAAGAAAACAAATCTTACTTAGTTCTCCCCAATAACTCCATATCTATCTCCCTACAGAAACAACTCAAACCCGATATAAAAGTAGTAACATCCACCTCAAAAACTATCAAATACCTACTTAATACGAACCCCCGTTCCTAACCATCCCCCAAAGACACTTCTCAATCTGCTGGCATCTACAAGATAAAATGCGCCGTATGTTCGATGTTCTACATTGGGGAAACATCCAGAAACCTGAGATCTCGCATTTACGAACACATTCGGGACCTCAAACACGACATTTCAACTAATGCTCTTGTGATACACAGGCACACTCTCTCCCATAATTTAAACCTTTCAGACTGCACTCTCCTTAAGAACGAACACTCCTCTCACGTTGCAAATGCATTGAAAGCGCGACTATTCTTCTTTCATCACCTTCAAACTTCAATTTAAGGCACGGATCCTATACCCTAAGCAGACATTTAGCAAAAGCTGCACTAAACCAATGCAATATATTGCACCACTGCGCCCCTGACTAAGTATATATATATATATATATATATATATATATATATATATATATATATATATATATATATATATATATATATACACATATTGGAAAATGTGTTTTGTATGTATGTATGTGTATGGATATATACACATATATGTGTGTATATGTTTACATATACACATGTGCGTGTGTGTGTGTTTATATATTTGTATATGTTTGTGATTTTTGCAAGCTCTCATTTATAATCTACCTTTTTAATACATCTCTCTTTAACCCTTTTTTTTCTATTTTAAAATCCCATTTATATTTTTGTTTTTCTCCTAACCGTTAACTTGTTCTTTCCCCTTTGTTTTCTTTTTTCACACATTTTCCATCTCAGTTTTTCATTGTCATGAATTGCTCTTTAAAAACCTATTGTTGACAAATTAGCTGACCCATCCCTGTTTATTTCTTTTTTATTCTTTAGGTGCTAACTTCCAGTGTATCTATTTCACACCCTTTTTGTCCACCGTAGTTTGATACTCTGCCGCCTTTTTCCCCCTCCCCAACGACCTTAGAAGAATGTATCACCTACTTATCATGTCCCTACATCACTTAATGTTTTTCTAATATGATCCAATCAGATCATTTTTCCCCTCATCCTGTGTGTGTGCCTTCAATATAAAATAAAATTATTTCTGTATTCTTCATTTTCTGAAGACGTTCTCCACGAACGAAACCGGTCAAAAAATCTCTTGTTCTTGTTTTTCTCCTGCACTTTTACTTGTTTTCCGTCTGTCATCTTTTCACACATTTTGTCCATCACGACACTTCATTTTCATGAATTATCGTGTACATTACCCCATATTTATATATGTGTGTGTATGTGTGCATGGGTGTGTGCGTAGATATATACATGCAAATATGTCTGTATATATGCGTGTGAATGGGATCACATTTGTAGACTTTATCTATAATGTAAGTAAAACTACTTTATGACTTTTAAACATAATACAAAACACCCGCTTCCATTTTTCTTAAAAGCGGAGTTTTTGTATTGCAAGATTTACATTGCTTTTATCTGTTTTGATCTGATTTTTAAATTTTAACTTCATACATTTAGACAACTATTTTTTGTTTGAAAATCGAGTTTTATTTATTTTGTTGCACAACTTTCCATCTGTTTATAACGATTCCTGATCTTAGATTATCCCGGATCTCTTTTATCTGATTTTTTAAATTTTAACTTCATACATTTAGACAACTATTTTTTGTTTGAAAATCGAGTTTTATTTGTTTTGTTGCACAACTTTCCATCTGTTTATAACGATTCCTGATCTTAGATTATCCCGGATCTCTTTTATCTGATTTTCGAAATTTAAAGCGGTCAGACTTTATGCATTGTACTTTGGACAATACTGCAAGCAATAATTTCTTGTTTTGATGATCGCGTTTGAGCGCTTCTATTACTGAACTTTCAATTTGATCGCCCTATCTTCCAATTTTCATCTGAATTTTCTGGCGTGTCCCGGATTTTCATCTTTCCGTCTTTCTGATGAAGGGGAATTTAAAACAACCTTGTCTAACTATGATTGTTTCTGACCTCTCTAGAAACATGTGTAAAATATTATTTTTGTCTGGGGGAATAACCGCATATCAAGGCCCGAGGCCACTTGAGGATAAGAGTTAAAAGGATTGTAAGTTGGACGATGGTCGATGCCACGATAGGATTGGAAACAATTGGTAGAATGGACAGAATATTACTTAAGAGGACTTGATTATCTAAGTATCTGTTTACGTTATATTGAAATCCGACTATGTTGTAGTCGGCTGAGAAGCAGCCTCGCAGTATTTTGTACCAAAAACGGGATGTTCTGGGAAAAAAACTGTACATAAAGCTCCGTTTGGTTTTAGTACAGAAAGAGAGAGAGCAAGAGAGAGAGAAAGAGAGAGAGAAACAGACAGACAGACAGACAGGCAGGCAGTGAAGTTTTTTGTTATTTTTGTAGCAAGGCAAGATTTTAGTTAAGTGATGTTTCTAAGTTATATTTTTCGATGTTTATTTTTCTAGTAGTGAAATAAATCCTAATGGAAGTGTTAAAGTACTTGATGGACTATGTGTTACTATCTAATATATATATATATTATGAAAATAAAATAAATAGGTATGTAAGACTTTCTTATATATATATATATATATATATATATATATATATATATATATATTATAAACATAAAATAAATAGGTATATAAGACATTTTCTTATATATATATTATAAAAATGAAATAAATAGGTATGTAAAACATTTTCTTATATATATATATATATATATATATATATATATATATATATATATATATTATAAACCTGAAATAAATAGGTATGTAAGACATTTTCTTATATATATATATCATAAAAAAGAAATAAATAGGTATGTAAGACATTTTCTTATATATATATATATATACATTATAAAAATGAAATAAATAGGTATGGAAGACATTTTCTTATATATATATATATATATATATATATATATATATATATATATATATATATATATTATAAAAATGAAATAAATAGGTATGGAAGACATTTTCTTATATATATATTATAAAAATGAAATAAATAAGTATGTAAGACATTTTCTTATATATATATATTATAAAAATGAAATAAATAGGTATGTAAGACATTTTCTTATATATATCTATATGTGCATTTACAATTGACATAACGATACAGTATAGAGAGGCCAGCAACATCTCTTCTGTGTGAAAGAGGCCACAAGGTAGAGAAGATATCATTCCCATGTAGCGAAGTCGGTTTTGTACTCTGTCAAGTCAAAAGAGGGTACTCCAACAGTTTAAATGATTCTTAAATCATCTCCTAAAATAAAAAAAAGTCATACCAACCTGTCCATTTCCTCATATCACTGCTATAGCACATCTACCATAAATTCAGGTAACTGAAAATCACCCAAAAGCACGTCGAGTAGTAGGGACGGATCAATTCAAAGGCAATTAGTCGTACATCCTTTTCTACTATGAACTCCTCGTATACATTTCTTGCACGCATATTCCGAAATGTCGATTGTGTTTCTGATACCTTCACAGAAACTATAAGCATTATCGTAATTTGTTCTATTTCAGGTGTGGGTAACACTTTTGATGTCTATGCCAGCTTAAATATCGAATATTTAAGTGATATGTTTAAATGTAAAACATTCCCGTATATAAATAAAAGTAAAACTGCTCTCCACCCCCTCTCCCGCATATTACTGTTTTAGTCCATGGGAGAAGAACGTATCTCCAAATTCTCTTGAAGAACCAAGAGAAACTTATATTAAGTACATACTGAAGATTTTATTGAAGCGTAATCGATTATATATATATATATATATATATATATATATATATATATATATATATATATATATATATATATATATATATATATATATAGTGAATGCTTTTATTCAAACATGTACAAGGTCTGCTACACTGGCATGTCGATGTTATCGATCTACAGCTCTCAAGAGCTGAGGTCTCATCAGGCAGAAAATTATTTTTTGATTCAACCTGGTTGCTGAATTCCAGCTTGAGAGCTGTAGATCGATAACATCGACATGCCAGTGTAGCAGACAATGTACATGTTTAAATAAAAGCATTCACAATACAGCTCTATATTTTTTATTGAGCACTCTTTTATAAACCCGGTTTGATTCCCTTTGGATTTCTACCCTGTGGATTTTTACCCTACCTGGATTAATATATATATATATATATATATATATATATATATATATATATATATATATATATATATATATATATATATATATATACATATCATATTTCATGTATATAGACGAATAATATTATAAGGAGATATAATATATTATGTATAAATTTACAGTATTTACTTCAATAGTAGTCAATACGTGAGAAAAGCTACATAGTAAGTTATGAAAATATATTTATTGCAAGTAGGCTACAGAGAAGCGTCCGCGTTTCATCACCATAAAGGAGCATTTAGTCTGACGATTCCCTACGGGGATGAAAAGCCGACGCACATGCGTAGCTTAATTTTCTCTCTCTCTCTCTCTCTATATATATATATATATATAAATATATATATAAATATATATATATATATATATATATATATAAATATATATATATATATATAAATATATATATATATATATAAATATATATATATATATATATATATATAAATATATATATATATATATATATATATATATATATATATATATATATATATATATGCTATTAACTATGGCTAAAAATTAATTTTATGTAAAACTATCTTTTTTATATTATTTTTAATATATTTTTTATCTACCTCAATTACACGAAAGCCAATAGAAAATGTGCAGATGCCACAACATTGGATGAAACCATACAAAATGAATTCAGAATATATTTGACAAAAGAAAATAAAGAAAATAAGATGGAAGGGGTGGGGAAAGAAACAATAGGGAGAGATTGATTTGTCTTGACGCGTAAGAAGGGTTCGAAAAGACTTTTCGATATGTTGGTTATAAGGTGTCCCTGAAAGAGGGAGATTTAAAAATATGTTAAAATCAAAGCGTGCTTAACGCTTAGCAAAACTCAATGCCTGGCTTTTAATCATTTCTACCCCTTTTTTTCTTATTCATGTTTTAATACACTAATTTAATACAAATAAGCGAGAACACTTATCTTGATCCTTTTGAATATCTGAAGAAGGAATAAAGTATATTTAAACATCCCTTTTCACATAAAACTATTTCATAGTAATTGTTTGCTTTTTTTTACCTAATCTATCTATCTATCTATCTATCTATCTATCTATCTATCTATCTATCTATCTATCTATCTATCTATCTATCTATCTATCTATTTACATACACGCATATATATATATATATATATATATATATATATATATATATATATATATATATATATATACATCATAAATGGATACATTGTAAAGATTTAACATCAAATCAGCCCGCACCTTGATGGGGGGAATGTTAACATACAAGTGTGTTTTTTTCCGTTATATTTTATGTTTTATATATAATTTTTATATTTTCAAAGCTAATTCTTTTACTCGCAGTGATGTCATTGCGGTAATAGTCCTCTGAGGAGAAGATTTCCTTTGAAAATCCATCAATTAAGGACTTTACAGTACTTTTTGCTTGAACTTTTATATGTAACAACATTTGATTAATTTCTCATTTTGTTCTTTCATTCAATCCATTATTATTAATGCTCTATCCAATATATTAAGCGTTGTCTTTATTCACTAATTAAATATTATTTATATCTTTGAAGTATCATTTTAATCTCTCTCTTTCTCTCTGTCTCCCTCTCTCTCTCTCTCTCTCTCTATATATATATATATATATATATATATATATGTATACACACGTATATATATATATATATATATATATATATATATATATATATATATATATATATATATATATATATATATAAAGACTAGAGGCAATGAATAGAGCCGGATTGATGAGAAGCTGGGAAGAACAAAAATAAACAACCGAAGGAGAGGACTTGCAACTATCTATTTATTTCTCTTTTCAATCTTACATAAACAGCAAGTATGGTGTTAGTTGTGTGTGATGTTTGGATGATTATTAGAAATCATTTGATATTTCGAGAAAATCTTTCCCTTGTCAAAAATGGACACAAAAAGAGAAGTCTGACTGTGTGGAATTCACTGGCATCCGTCTTAGTATATATATATATATATATATATATATATATATATATATATATATATGTATATATATTATTTGCATTCAAATAAACCAAACCATATTTTTCATTTATTATTTCAGTTTCTTTATTTTCATATTTCAGCGAATATATGCATTTTATGTAAATGGTCTGAAAGATCCAGCCCCCCAAATGTTTTTGGGATAATATCTTTTCTTATTACCATTAAATGAACTATTGTACTGAAGATCAGCATAGTTAAACTAAAGTCTATATATTTCTTTTGATTTCGCTGTTAAACGTGCGTAAGAAAAACGATTAAATTTGGGAAAAAAATTGTTTGTGATACGTAGAAGAAATACAGGTATTCTCTGAAATATGAAAATAGAGAAATTGAAATAATAAATGAAAATTATTGTTTCGGATTTATTTTTCCTGTGGTCATTGGAATGCAAATATAAAGTAAACATGCTCTGAAACTTGTAATACAACCCCATTGAGCTTGCAATTTGAAACATTTTTTATATTATAAGGAGTATATGCTTAAATATGTATTTTAAAAAAGATCTTACTATATATATATATATATATATATATATAAATTAGGAAAGTTCATTTTATAAAGCATCTTATGTAAGTTAATATAAATATAGAGGCTAACAAGCCTTCAAAAACCATGTATTAGATGCGAGTAATTAAATCAAAAGAAAAAACAAAAATATTTCGAAACATTTAATAAAATATTTCGAAATACCTTCCGTTTTTTTTTTTTTTTCTTCATCTTGATTTTTTTTTTTTTGGCTAATATTTCGCTTGACAAAAACAAGCTTCATCAGAGCCAAGACAAACAAAGGTATAACCTTTTTTTCCATAATTTACTTCCTGGTGTTGGTGAAGTGTCACGTCCGGTGTTGTGGACTATTGTTGAAAATGTCTTGTTTTAAATAGAATAGAACTTGAATGCGCATGGTCGCTGCGAGTAATAAATTAGGAAAGTTCATTTTATAAAGCATCTTATGTAAGTTAATATAAATATAGAGGCTAACAAGCCTTCAAAAACCATGTATTAGATGCGAGTAATTAAATCAAAAGAAAAAACAAAAATATTTCGAAACATTTAATAAAATATTTCCTAATTTATTACTCGCAGCGACCATGCGCATTCAAGTTCTATTCTATTTAAAACAAGACATTTTCAACAATAGTCCACAACACCGGACGTGACACTTCACCAACACCAGGAAGTAAATTATGGAAAAAAAGGTTATACCTTTGTTTGTCTTGGCTCTGATGAAGCTTGTTTTTGTCAAGCGAAATATTAGCCAAAAAAAAAAAAAAATCAAGATGAAGAAAAAAAAAACAAAAACGGAATGTATTTCGAAATATTTTATTAAATGTTTCGAAATATTTTTGTTTTTTCTTTTGATTTAATTACTCGCATCTAATACATGGTTTTTGAAGGCTTGTTAGCCTCTATATTTATATTAATATATATATATATATATATATATACATGCATATACATCTCTCTAATAGTCTTAAATACATTAAACGGAAGTGTAAGTATCTTAATGAAATAAAACGGAAGTGTAACCTCTCCAGCTATTTTGTATAATATTTAATGCAAAGAAATAACTGCGAAAGCGAAAGAATGCAAACTAAACTCAAGAACTCACGAGGGGAAACTTTAGTGATAAATCAATAACAATATATATTTAACATGATTGTAAGTTTTTTGGCATCCGAAACGTCTCTCTTTATCTTTCCCTTTCTCTCTCATTGAACACTTGATGTGGTCTAAACTCGTCAGGTCAACCTTTCAAAATGCCCCGGGGAGGTAGGTTTCTACTGTTTTTTTTTTAACGAGAATTCGCCAATACAAAACATTTTTCATTTGCATAAGTGTACGGAAATAACAATATTCTATCTTTTAAGCGGAACGCTTTCAGTTCAACTCCCCATGGACGACACACGGCGCGACCCTCACTCTTTTCCCAGTGGATCTGCATGATGGCTGCTAAAATGATGTTTACGTAAAAGTTAGCCGGATCTGTTCCTAATTGGAGAATAGATGACAACATATTGTTACTGCCTTTATTGACTGTTTCTATGTTTATACAATGATGCAACACTATTAAAAGAACAATAAGAAACAACTACAGGTTTACATAAAAATTGCTCGGGTCTGTTATCGATTCGAGAATAGAAGAAAGTATACAACCCGATGGCCTTTTCGAAACGTCCCGGACGGCTTCTATCTTTTTTACCATGTCCTGAGAATGGTGACCATTAAAGGATATTACGCGGTCTTAGTGGTTTTGAAGCCGAGGACTGACACAAATCTTAAAATACAACGGACATAATTCTCATTTCCCTTATATGTTGTGATCTGCGTCGACCACACAATGACTGTGATGAGCGATCGAATAACATTTAAAATAAAAATACTAATAAAATGCAATAAACTAAAATGAGAAAACATTTTCCTTTTAGAATCAATAATTCCCACAAGAGATCTATATTTGTATGAAGTCCATTTTCAGACAAAGATGTTCTTTTATAAAAAGTAATAGAAATTGATTTTAAAAGCTTTAAACGATCCAAAAAATTAAAAACGTTCTTTTATAAATTCCTTTACGTTTTAGACGCAAAATGATCCTTTCTGATCAGGTTAGAATTATAACTGACGCTATTGTGTCAACATTTCAGCGTTCTTTTACAATCGACCTCATGGATGTTTAGGATTACCACCAACGGTGTGCTGTACTTGTGTAAGGTGTTCTAATGCTATCAGTGTGTCTAAAATGTCTCTTACATTTTGATAATCGTGATACTTTTTAGCTATCTTAGCTTTTTGCTGACTTTATAAACGAATGATCAAGTGACTTTTACAAATAGTTATATTTCTAAAAGACTATATTCAGATTTTTTGTCACGATTATTGAGTGTATCTTCATTTACTGTGTTGTTAGGGGCTGCCATTTATAATTCTGAAATATAGAAAAGATAAAGTCAAATACTTAAAACATTATGTCATCAAATATCTTACGCAGCTTATATATATATATATATATATATATATATATATATATATATATATATATATATATATATATATATATATATATATTGTTGAATATATAACTATATTTAGAGCTATATACATTTTAGAATATTATTACTGATATTAAAGTTAATTCTATTAATTAGGGGAACTAACCAAGAAAATACATATACATAGGTTTGACTTCCACGACTTTGTCAGGAAGATTTACGCTGCATTTGTCTGATACTAGCGCCATAGCCCAACACTTAACTAACGACAACTCCTGCCCCCGATCTGAATTAAGAATACTCTTAGTAGAAAATACCCGAATCTTAGAATATAGTACTAACAAACAAAAACTCCATATATTAGAAGCCATATATATAAAAACCAAAAAACCCTAATTAATAGAATTAACTTTAATATCAGTAATAATATTCTAAAATGTTTATAGCTCTAAATATAGTTTCGTACTTATTACATAATCCCCTACCAAAAACCTATAAATACTAACACATGATCTGTACCTAATTAACCTCATTCCCCTGAAGATGGATCCGGATACATGTGAAAGTACTTGGGAGACAAATCCAAACTATGGCAAATTCATCAGCCAATTCCCCTCCGAAACTAAGATTCTGATTCGGACTATTGAAAGCATCTACCAAAGGATATCTAGACATGAGTTGTCTCTTATATTCAACAATACTTGCCTGCAAGAGAAGATGCTGCCTAGATATACACTCACACACGCACACACACACACACACACACGCACACACACATACACACATATATATATATATATATATATATATATATATATATATATATATATATATATATATATAAAAGCGGTTTGAAGCCTAACAATGCATTTCTTAAAAAAAAAGATATTAATTTATATTAATTTATAGATATTAATTTATAGGTATTAATTTATATTAACTTATAGTCCCAAATTTTCGCCGTAATACGTCCTCGTCAAAGGTGTAAGACATTTTTTTTTCTTAGCCACATGTTTATCGTTAGTAGAAAGTAGAATCCATAAGATGTTGATTCGGTAATAATTAAAAAATCGAAGTCTTTTAGGGAAATATGCGTGGACACGCATTAAAGATAAAAAAGATATCGTGGCCTCCAATTAGAAAGCATTAAATATTTAAATGTAAATGTTAATTAATATTCATCCTTTTAAAAAAATGCATTGTTAGGCTTCAAACCGCTTTCTAACATTTAAATATTAAAAATGTCTTGCACCGCCAGTGAGGACGTATTACGTCGAAAATTTTGGGTTATTTTTAAATAAATTAATATTTATTTTAGAAAATTGTATTGTTAGGTTTTAAACCACTTATTCTCTGAGAATAGACATGTAATTGTCGGAAATTAATATAATTTTTTTTTTAATAAAAATGGTTTCATCTTAAACGTGGTTTATATAGTCTGTGTTTTCTATTTTTCTATCTAAGTTCTAATTTCTTAAGGATGCTTTAAAAAAAACCTTTGCCAATTTTATTATATATATTTCAGAGGAAACATTTTTTAATCAATGAAACGGGCGGATGGAAAAAAAGAAAGGCGCTGAAATTTTTCTTTAAGGCCTTAAGAAGAAACGTCAGAATGATAAATTAAACACTAAGAAAATCAAATGAGATATGAGGGGAAAAATTGTTTAAGTTGGAGAAAACGATTGAGAGGAAAAGAAACAAAAGAAAACGTAAAGTTCTCAACGTTATGGTGGATTTCAATCATGAAAGATCTCCAACTGATGCTTCAAAATCTTTTGTACACACAGGGTAGGTTGAGAATTGTTAATATCTGACGCCTCAATAATATTAAGATGGTAGTTCGACAATTTTTCCCCTCATATCTCATTCGACTTTCTTAGTTTTTAATTTATCATTCTGACCTTACCTCTTAGAGGGTCAGACGATAAGGCCTTAAGGACAATTTTAGCAATTTTCTTTTTTTTCCACCCGCCCGTTTCATGGATTAAAAATGTTTCCTCTGAAATTTATCCTACGATTTTGTTGTACGCGAAATTTCCTGTTGTACGCGAAATTTAACTTTTTTATTTATTGATTTAAAAAAATTTTTTTTTTTTAGAATAAGTAAAGGACCCCTTCCGAAGCAAGCATGAGCCGTATTAGCCCTAAGGAACGTACCCTCATTTAGAAAACATTATTTTTGCTTAAAAAACTCAAAACAGTGTAAAAAACAATACTTTAGTTTTTGTAAGTTTTAAGAAGTGTTTTTCGGCTAAAATTTGTTTTGTTTATTTCAAAAAATCTCGGAAGGGTCAGTCTATACACACATAAAGTTTGGTGAGTTTAACTTTTATTTTGTGGAAGTTATTCAAATTCAAGTTATTCAAATTTAAAGATAGGACCCTTATTTTGGCCCACCCTGTATATATATATATATATATATATCGTCATCCACAGACAGACTGTTTCGCTGTATTAAAAGTCTTTAGTGTAGATAGATAAGAACTCATCCTACGCCATGGATTGAACAAACAATCATTCAGTTGAAAGTCAGTAACTCTAACCACAAATCGACGAACAAACGCTGTTAGTAAATGATATCTACAATGTTATATCTACACGGCTCTATGTCTTTATTTACAAAGTGTTTTGCATTACACTGCAGTAGTAACAGGCGATATCATTAAAGACAGTTCTCAAACCGAGTCAATACATTTTAAGCCAGGGATGAACCAACACCATCTAGTTGATAGTCAGTAGCTCAAATCACCAGGCCACGGACAGGTGCTATATATATATGGCATGTATCACAAGTTAGATGTAAAAATAAAACGCAAAACTGCTCGATCTTAGGTTCTACAAGAGCTTATATCAAATATTTTATTTTAAAACTATACATTATAGTTTCTGTTGAGTGTTGTACCCGGGTTTTATCTATCTTGTCATACTATATCTGGAGTAGAATCCGACAAGTATGAACCAGATCGATGCACCAGGCGAAGAATCAGAGAAAAAAGGGAACAGGAAGCGGTTTTGGTCAGACGATGCTTATTTTTTTGCGTTCTTCCATAACAGATATTTTATGTTCGTAAACAGTTGTCTGCTGTTATAATTTTAGAGGAGATTAAAAAAATGAATTACTAAATTAATTCATTTATTTTAAAGGCGTTTTTATTAGTGTTTATTGATTTTTCAGGCGTGTTTGCCTATTAGAGATATTAATATGTATTGCATTTCAGGTGTTTTTGCTTAGAGAAGATTTATGGTGATTACCACTTCTTTACATTAGACGGAAATCTTTATAAATTGAGATGTTCGGATGTGTGCTGGCAGATGACTTAGCAATCCCGATTAATTTTAGATGTATTGCTGCAGGTATGACATACGAGCCCATTTGCCCCGTTTGTACATAGTTATATTCAGCTCATTTTTTCACACTGGCGTGGTTGGTTGCGGCTATAGGACATCATGTGCCTCAGTCAGGAATCACACATATTCGTGTGGCTGAAATATATCTTAGACGTTCGACACTGACTTCTTATTCGCTTTCTCTACACCTTCCACAACCACAATGAATAAACTTACGCAAAACCAAGCTCCGAAGCCATTCTCTTTCAGTCCTCCAAGTTAACATTTTATTTAATGTTTCTTAGAAAATACCTCATTGCAAAAATAAAACGGGAATTTTCTCATTAGAATAAATCTTCTTAATTTGTTCTTAGAAAGCAAATAAAATATTTCTCGGACATTTAACATAACTGTGTGCTTCTTCATCTGTTTGCTGGTACTACCAGATCAAGCTGCCTGAAGATATCGGCTTTCTAACCCGAAATGCACCAAACATTGATGTTTTATTATATTATTCTATTCGCAAAACTGAATCATGTTCTGCAAAATCCAGAAAAAAAACAACAGTTCGCCCTCATTCTCCTCTCCTCCTCTTCACTCAACCAAACACCATGAATAAATACTTTGAAGCATTACATAATCCGAAAAGGCTTGATATGCCGTAAAACAAAACAACCAAAAAATTTGTTGTTTAATTATAAAGGCTTCCATCGATAATTTTGAAATATAGAACATCGTCAAAGACAATCAGTATTCTAGTTATAGGCAACAGTAGCATGGCTACTTAGCGTTACTCGGAGGATAAATAACAAAATAAAAAAGTTGTAAAATGGGTGTATAACAGATTGTCCTCTCTCTTTCTCTCAACTGGTTCAATATAATAGACAGTAGAAGAAGAAAGAAAGAATGAAAACGACACAAAAAAGCTGACCGACTGACTGACCTAATTACAGTGTGTTCGATACAACAAGATATGTAAATGTATCTTGTGTAGTTTTCTAATGTTTAGACACAGACACACATATAAACGACTCTCTTTTATCTAATACTAGCAGGGCTACCCGGCGTTGCCCGGGGTAAAAATGTAACATATTTCTATTAAAACTTCTATCCCTTTACCTCTCTCTATCCGTATTATTTCCCCCTCCATCTACCCAACTGCCCATTTCTCCTCCGCCTAGCCCATTCTTTTCTTTGGACATACACACACATGCATACACATACACACGCAACCAACTTTTATACATTCCTCGAGATATAAGTCAACATAAGGAAAGTATCCCTTTTAGTAAAAAATCAGAGTTACTTTCTTTTAATTAGTACATAAACTGCCTGAGAAATTGACGAAATATGCCCCAGTTTAGGGTCAAAGAATGAATATTTTTTCTAAATATTAGATTATTATTCTCGGAAGAACGCCGATCAAGAAAATACAAACTTTGTGTGCATTTGTTTTGTCATTCTTTTTACTTTAAACCGTACATACATACATACATACATACATACATACATACATACATACATACATCCATACATACATACATACATACATACATACATACATACAACTATCCTTAATATAATAGATAACATTTTAAAATGTCTGGACGAAAAATGCCAGTTCACATTAAGATCGATTGATAAATGGCTCTAAATGTCGAGTCTTTTGACTAATATTGTTCCTATTGACCCCCAAAAGAATTGATGTTACAAAACAAATGTGTCCATATTTTGCCCGAGGTAATGCTGAAAAAGAATATATAAGCTTTTTTGTTGTGTCTTGTATAGATTTTGACTATCCTATGTGGACGCTAGTCTGTACTCAAACAAATTAACAAACCCGACCGAAACATAACCTCCGCCTAGTCGGACGTTATAACGTGTGTCCTCAAATACCTTATGCACGCTCTAGATTGGCTCATCTGAAACTATGTAAGTGCTGTCATTGGAGTAATTGCTTTTATCCAATGTTTACAATGGAATATTTATCCCAATCAGATTGCAAACTAACGAATTAGAGCTAATCGAATGAAATCTGCCTCGTTAAGCTATGAACACTTTTAATTATGGTCTAATAAACATTAAATGCACTTCCTCTGCCGAAATGAAATCATTGTTGAGGTCTGTAACGTAATTATTTAGAAAACACCTCATTGCAAAAAAAAAAACGGAAATTTTCTCATTAGAATAAATCTTCTTAATTTGTTCCAAGAAAGCAAATTAAAATATTTCGTTATGTTTAAATTGACTTTTCATTTGTTTATTTGTTTTAGTTATTTCATAAAATTTGCCGATCGTCGCTTGAAGTGCAAATTAAAACGGATTCTCGTGAACGAATACAAAACTAATGTTTATTCTAACAACACACGATAGTGGTTGGCGAGATGCTACTTTTAATACTAGCAGGACAACCATGACATTGCTCTATGAAGACTTTTAGGTGTTATTTAGTGTTATTTCTTTCAACTACGCTCTAAACATAGTAGTCCAAAAATGGATTTTAGGGGTCACGTGATTAGGAATATATTTAGATTTACTTCGGAGTCAATGGATTTGCCGTTACCTTTTCTGCTCAAATTAAGTAATTTACCTTTACTTTTTCTGACGTAAAATGATTTTTACTCATAAAACTTGTATCTGATGCCTTTAAAATACGGTGTTATTTTTCAATCGACATCCTGGATCTTCTCGAACTACCACTAACGGTGTGCTGTACTGGCCAGAAAAACATTCCCATGTCTCCATTCCGCTCTTCACAATCTCTTTACCCCCTCTATCATCGCTGTCTCTCACAAATACCACGAAGGCACATTTAGACACGATGTCATTATTTATGCGGAGAATATCCAGCACCCTAAACCGGAACACTCTGGGTGGGACAAAAATAAAAATTGCTTTAGTCAAGTAAGATTTATCCTCCCTTTACCGACGAGAAAGCAGATACTACACTTTGATCCTAACTTAAAGGCCAAGTAACTCCCCCCCAGGAGATTAGACACAAGATCGAAATATTTTTTATTTACATCCTCTTCAGAAGGTTAGACACAAGGTCAGGTGTAGTTAGCCAGCGAACTAGGATTAGCGCGCCCTGGCTTACAAAAAGGTGTCTGAGCGGCATTCCCCGGTAACGGCGCCTCATGCAATTAGCAATAAGCAATAAAGAGAGGGTAAAACTTGGGAGAGTGGATCTCCTACAACTGTACAGGACAATATCCGAGACCGGCGAAATCAATGCCCGAAAACCAAGACAGTACCAATCTACAGATTGTAGCATTGATAGGAACATATGCTACACTCTGATCTTAGCCAACAGGCCAATAAATTGTATTTTACTTCAAAGCAATATGAATTAGAAGACATACAAAGACGGCATTGCCAAGGCTGCTGCAAAGAAGGTGGGACCCCTCTACCACGCTAGAAAACTACACACACATGCCAGTATTCTATCTCTACAAAGCCACTATTCGCCCATGCATGGAGTATTGTTACCACATCTTGGCTGGTGCATCAACCACTAGTCCCTCTCTATTAGAAAGTGTCCAAAAAAGAGTCTCCTATGTAATAGGTCTCGCATTGTCAACCAAGCTCCAACCCTTGCCGCATCACCACAATTTTGCATCACAGTGCTTGTTTTACAAATACTTTAATGGAATGCGCTCTGACGAACTCGTGACACTTGTGCATCTGCACCGTAAATACCCCCGACTAACCCGACAAGCAGCAAAACCCCACCCCTTCACTGTAGAGGCTCCCAGATGCCGGAAAGCTTTCCACTCTAGTAGTTTCTTCCCCCAAACTACTAGACGTTGGAATTCCCTCCCTGTTTCTTGCTTCCGTGACTGTACTAAAATGCAGAAATTTAAATCTAATGCGAACAGACATCTCGCTGCTGAACGTTTTTCTTAGAGTGCCCCTGTAAACATGAATTCTTATAGTAACCCCGTAAGTCCAAGTGGCAATATGCCTTGTTTGGGTAAACAAAATTAAAATAAAGTTATACACCAAAGATCGATGAAAAAATCGCTCTGAATGTCACCCCCTGACTAATTTTCCACCCCAAATTGAATATCATAAAAAAACAGGTGTCATTATTTTGTCCAAAGCAATGCTGTAAGAACATATATGCACTCTGTGGGTGTGTCTTGTGCAGTTTCAATTAGAAGAGATACACACACACAAACACAAACAGACAACTATCCTTTATATCACAGAAAATAACGCATGTTCTCAAATAACTTACGCACCCTGTCTATTCGAAACTATGCAAGTGATGTCATTTGTGTAATAAAGCCATCATTTGCCAATGCACCAACCACTAGCCTCTCTCTTGGGCAAGGTGCATAAACGTCTTTAATCAAATATATCCTGCACTGTCTGGCAAGTTCCAATCCCGGTCCCATCATTGTAATGTTTCATCAATGTTCTTGTTTTACAAGTACTTCAACGAAATGTCCCATAATTAGCTTATTGCGCTTGTACTTCCTCAATAAAAATGCCTTCGACCCACTTAACTAGTAGCAAAACCATTGTAGAGGCCCTAGATGCCAGAAAATGTTCTATGCTAGTAACTTCTTTCCTCGGATAGCTTGCCTTTTTAATTCCCTCCCTACTTACTGTTTCCTTGACCGTAGTAACATGAAACATTTAAATGTAATGTTTACAAACAGCTTGCTGACAAACTTCCTCTCAGTGGCCATATTTCTTGTTTGGGTCGAACAAAAGTAAAACAAAAAAACAACAAAAACAAATAGAAAAAAACCCTGACTAATTTTGATCCCCTAAAATGAGTATTCTGATAAGGAATTGTGTACATATTCAATCCAGAGTGATGCCGAAAAAGAATATATCAGCTTTGTAGGTGTGTCTTCTGTAGTTCTGACTTTTAGCTGGGTACACACAAACGGACAACTGCCTTTAATATGATAAAATTTAAGTATGTACCCAAATACCTTACACATCCTGTATATTGGCCTATCCCTACATTATGCAAGATCTATCATTGGCGTAATTGTTTATATCCAATGTTTACAGTTTTATCTTTTATCCGAATCTAATCTAAAACTAAAGAATTAAAACAAATCTAACGAAAGCTGCATCGTTTCACCGCAGGATATGAACACTTTTAATTAATCGACTCTTTTCAAATTACGGCCACTACATCTGCCTATAACAAATTAAATAATTGTTCGGGTTCGTAACGCAATTTGTTAGAAATCAGCTCATTAAAGAAAACAAACGTTTCCATATCCGAATAAATCTTCTTAATTTCATTGTAGAAAACAAACGAACTTTTCTATTATGTCTTAATTGAAATGTTATGTTTTATGATCGTTTTAGATAATTTAGCGCTTTACATTTTATTGTTGTAAAATGACGACATGTTTTTAACACACTCGGCTTTACGGATACATTCAACTCCCCAGCCCCTCTTTGGCAACAAAAGGCAGAATGCCCACTTCTGCTCTTTTATTTTCCCTGATTCGTTTTCGATTGATGACGTAATTCTAAAAATTGTACTTTTTAACACATCCCCTAATCCACGTACCCCAAAAGACAAACAATGAATGCTTATATTTTCATTTTCGTTTCAACTTTAAAATTATCAAAACAAGCACAGTCGTATTCCAAATGCGACGTATACCCACACCCCTGACTTACGTCTCATTATCGTTTAGATTATAATTCTTATTTACTTACTTGCTTTTTCGGTCACTCTGTGAATTATCTCATTAAACCTCTCTCTTTTTTATATGCACACTTTGGCAATATAAGAGAAAGAAAAAAGAAAGAAGAAAAGAAAGCAACAAGGAAGCACAGATAAAGTCTTTAGTAACCGACTGTTTTACCTAATTTCAGTGTTGTTTTTCGAACAATTACCAATAAGAAGTAAATAAAGACATTTTTTTTTCATTAAATATCCATAGGAATACCATCATTTGGTCCCTTCTGACGCGAAACAAATGAGTATTGTAGTCATCTGTGTATTATAACCAGCTCGCGGTCATACTGAATCATGACATGTAAGTTTTGAAATGTTTCTTTAAAATTTTGTTTTTGAGTTGTAGACAGATATACACAGACAAAAAAGAGATGAACGTTCTTTTAAGAACTTTCCTTTCTATCTCTGTACCAAAAAAGCAAAGTAGAACTTCCATGAACGAAGTTTCTTTCCAAGAACATCCTATCTATGGAACAAGATACAACGAGCTTGCTTTCCAACCGACCACAGCATAATAGTCTTCAAGTCTAATGTGAATAAATACTTGTCGAGCCGTCCTCTCGGAAAATCAAGTCCTCTTAAATAACTTATGTCAATTACACACGCGGTTTCCATTCCCCTGGTGACGTCGATCATCGTCCGACCAACAATACTTCTAACCCTTATCCTCAGACCTTAAGTAAAAATTAATAGCAGGGTTATCTGGCGTTGTCCGAGGATATGGATAAGGGAATAGAAAAATTAAAATAGTGTAGAATTACATCTTCTCTCCCCCTCTCCTTCTACCTACACCACCCGTCGACCACCTGTTTTCTATTTTTTGTTCACACTTTTCAGTGCTTCTAGAGAATTTGTACCGAACCAAACAAAATGTTGCCGTACTAAACCTAAAACTTAGTTTAGGGTTAGTTCATGGTAAGGTTAGATTTAGTTTATTGTCAGGTTATAGTTAGGTTAAAATTAGTTTATTGTTAGGTTATGGTTAAGTTAGAGTTAGTTTATTTTTAGGTTAGAGTTAGTTTATTGTTAGGTTAGAGTAAGTTTATTTTTAGGTTAAAATTAGTTTAGTTTTAGGTTAGAGTAAGTTTATTTTTAGGTTAAAATTAGTTTATTGTTAGGTTAGAGTTAGTTTATTGTTAGGTTAGAGTAAGTTAATTTTTAGGTTAGAGTTAGCTTAGTTTTAGGTTAGAGTTAGTTTATTGTTAGGTTAGAGTTAGTTTATTGTTAGGTTAGAGTAAGTTAATTTTTAGGTTAGAGTTAGCTTAGTTTTAGGTTAGAGTTAGTTTATTGTTAGGTTAGAGTTAGTTTATTGTTAGGTTAGAGTAAGTTAATTTTTAGGTTAGAGTTAGCTTAGTTTTAGGTTAGAGTTAGTTTATTGTTAGGTTAGAGTTAGTTTATTGTTAGGTTAGAGTAAGTTAATTTTTAGGTTAGAGTTAGCTTAGTTTTAGGTTAGAGTTAGTTTATTGTTAGGTTAGAGTTAGTTTATTGTTAGGTTATGCTTATGGTTAAAACAGTTCAAATCAAATTCTGTTAAAGTAACAGTTTTCTTTTGCAGTCTTAGTTTCTTTCATTCCTTGTTTTGTTTTCCTCTCGTTTTTTTCTCGTTTTTACTTCGTATCATTCTTTTGTTTCTCCTTTCATTTCTTACTTCATTTGTCTTTCATTCCTTTCCTCTTTTTTCTGTTCTCACATCTCTGGCAACTGGTTCGAATAGAAAAACAAAGAAAGCTGATCTAATAACTGTGAACGATCCGATGATGTAATGTTTTAATTGTGTCCTATACAGTTTCTTTTCTGACTTTTAGCCCGACATACACACAGGATGGGAATTATATATTTTCTTTTGTATAATAGATCAGATAATTCTTCACATTTCATTTATAAGTATTTTTACACGCCTTACCTTCCCATCACCGGCAATCTCTCTCCTTTTTTCCCCATTCTGGCAACTGGTTAAAGCTAAAAGTAAGAATGAAAACAAAGGCTGATTGGCTTAGTTTCAGTGTTGTTTTTGGAATAATTACAAGTCAAAATGAAAAAAGTAATTTAGTGCCTTATCCTATGCAATAATTTGGTACTTGTTGACTTGAAGAGGACAAAGAGAATGTGTATAACAGCATTTTAACCATAATCAGATTGGAATCACACTGGTTCCAATAATGTAAGGTGTATAAGTGTATCTTGAGTGGTTTCTTAGTTTTAGCCTAAGATACACACACGGGCAGAATTACGACCATTTTGATATAATAGATGCGATATTAACCCCCTTTGCATTTGAAAGCATTTTCACTGCCTTGCCATAGAATCAACTAACGTTGGAAGCTTTTTTTTGTAAGTTTTTCGTATTATTCCTTATCTTAATTTTCTCATCGTGAATTCTACCTCTTTTCTTTGGCGTACTACCCTGCGTATAACAGTGTCGTCAGTTTTCTTACAATTTCGTCAGCCGTTGATTTTGACACGTTCCATCTCACACCAGCGTGACACCCAACAGATACAATACTTGCACGCGTCTCGGGTTGGACATCCATTATGAATTCAATGGGGATCACGCTCGCAGGAAAAAGATCACAGTAGGCGCCATGGTGAAGCACTAACTAACACCCTGGAGCGAAGCGTTAGCTCAATAAATGCCAGCTGTCAGCAATACACTATCCTGCACAGAAAAGAACAAACACTTCATTAGTTCAGTCACAGATTAAGGCATGAAAAGAAAAAGCTAAAACAGTTATCTTATCCGGATCAATGTAGACATTAGCGTATTCTTTAAATACAAGCATAGACATGTTTCGACATTTTTGAGATGAGGATTTATTATTATTTTGATTATTCATACTACTGTTCTCATCTTGGATGTTGTTATCACAACGTTTCGGCCGATGTAACATTCGACTTTTATTAAGTGCATCTTGTCGAACACGGGAATATCTATGTCGAACTCGCGAAATTAAACGGAATTTCGAACATAACGCATGGACATGTGGCGCAACGGATTAGGTTGTAAAGTAATAATCAGTTTGAAGTAGTTTGGAGGTTGTAGGTTCAATCCTCACTACAGGCGATACTAACTAAGAATTAAATCAGAAAAATGTACCTCCGTGGATTAAATAAAGGGTTCAGTTCTTAATTTTGTATAAGTTCCCCGGTTTGACAAATATGACCGAATTCGAAAAGATGTACTTGAAGAAGGTTTGGGGTTACATCGGTCGAAACGTAGTGAGAATAACATCCAAGATGAGAACAGTAGTCTGAATAATACAGATAATGCAAAACATAGGAGGTTAGACACAAGGTCAGGTGTGAAAAGCCAGCGCACTAGCATTAGCGCGCTCCGACCCACGCAAAATATTTTCATTAATGTTTTTAGTTTAAGAAGCGCTTTGGCCGATATTTATTTAACTTCTTTGTTTCTGACCATCATCGTCAAGGTCCGAAGAGGTAAATTGATACGCTTATTAATTTTATAATGTCTTAATATACTTTCTTTTAATCGTTTAAGCATTACAGACCAACGAAATGACAGACCAATTCGTCCATCCCAGAAGATTATCCGGACGACGGCTCACCTCTTAAAGCGCTGAAGTTTCATCGCGTATCAGCTGGTGGTTCACTCTACTCTTCTTCTTTGTCTTCGTTGTTGTTGTGTTAAGATGCCAAACAGTACCGCTAACGACAGGACTGTTAAAAGAAATTAACCCCTAAATGGTTTTTGTTTCCAATATGACACATTCCAACTAAATGCTTATTTGATATAATATTCAACGAAAAATTGTCAAATTGAAACTTACTCCACATCTGTTGGCAAGTGTGAGTAGGTATTTGTATGATGTTGTATCAGCACACCCGCTAAATAAGTAATCAGTATCTTCGATGGCACGGGCGGGTGTCATCGGTGTGTCATCTGCCTAATTCAAGAGCCTAAGCATTTAAATCTGGTCATCATAATGGTAAGTAAAACATATTTTATAATTCGCTAGTGTATTATTATAATTTAGATACATTTATTGTAGTGTCTTGCTATACATGTAACATTTTATGTCATTTCTTGCACATTTGCAACATCATTCATTTTTTTCCATAAACATATATTTTTTCAAAAATCATTTATACTACTTTATTATTTCCCCTATGAAACGTTTTTTACTTTTTCAAACCAATATAAAACATAAACAATTTAAGGATTAAGCTTTTACCGCGCTTCAAACATGCTTATTTGTTTCTGTTAACTGTTTTTGATTGTCTGTTTGTGGGCATTTTTTTCTGTTTTAATTTTACATCTAACGATTTGAAATCTTTGATCGTCCATGTGCCATGTTTCTGATTTCTTCTCCGGATTGCGTTTTAATGCATTTTCCTGATTGAACGGGTTGGAGTAAGCAATTTGGGTTACATGTGTTTAATTCCAACTTCTCTAGAAACATGCGTAAGTTATTTTGTTTCGGCAGTGTTATAAATTCATACAATGATATGATCTTAAATGTAATACTTTATTTATTTATATAACAAATACAGACCCAACGGGTCACGGTTGGTCTATAATGTTGGCTTGTTTCTTGGTAAACTCAAGAATTGCAACCGTAGATCGATGACGAGAGATGAAATGTGGCTTCACGACTTTGAACTTCAAAGCATTATTCAGATCAATCAAATTTACTAGTTACTATATATGTATATTTATTCGTATCTCCCTACCAAAATATCTAAACACTTGTGTACAACTCTTTATCAGTTATCATCACATGATTTCAAGATAAAATTTTACTGAGATATTTCTGCCTTTTTGATGCCGTTCATGTATTAAAAAAAATCTGGCTTGACTCGAGTAAATGATAAGACGATGATATCGCTAACATTGACTCTTCTGCATTCTTAAACAAACATGGATTAAATAACACATTTAAGGGTTAATAACTTAAAACGTTATAAAATAATGCTGACAGCACAAAATAATTTGGGGTTAATAAAATAAGCGGTTATAAATAATGCTAACAACACAAAATCATTTGGGGTTAATAACATAAGCGGTTATAAATAATGCTAACAGCACAAACTCATTTGGGGTTAATAACATAAGCGGTTATAAATAATACTAACAGCACAAAATCATTTGGGGTTAATAACATAAGTGGTTATAAATGATGCTAACAGCATACAATCATTTAGGGTTTATATCATTAGCGGTTATAAATAATGCTAACAGCAAACAATCATTTGGGATTAATAACATAAGCGGTTATTGATAATGATAACAAGATAAAATCGTTTGGGTTAATAACATAAGCGGTTATAAATAATGCTAAAAAGATAACATCATTTGGGGTTAATAACATAAACGGTTATAAATAATACTAACAAGATAACATCATTTGGGTTTAATAACATGAGCGGTTATAAATAATGCTAACAGCACAAAATCATTTGGGTTTCATAACATAAGCGAATATAAATAATGCTAACAACACAAAATCATTTGGTGTTGATAACATAAGCGATTATAAATAATGCTAACACAACAAAATCATTTGGGATTAATAACATAAGCGGTTATAAATAATGCTAACAGCACAAAATCATTTGGGGTTAATAACATAAGCGGTTATAAATGATGCTAACAACACAAAATCATTTGGGGTTAATAACATTAGCGGTTATAAATGATGCTAACAGCACACAATCATTTGGGGTTAATAACATAAGCGGTTATAAATAATGCTAACAGCACACAATCATTTGGGGTTAATAACATAAGCGGTTATAAATAATGCTAACAACACAAAATCATTTGGGGTTAATAACATAAGCGGTTATAAATAATGCTAACAACATAAAATCATTTGGGGTTAATAACATAAGCGGTTATAAATAATGCTAACAACATAAAATCATTTGGGGTTAATAACATAAGCGGTTATAAATAATGCTAACAACACAAAATTATTTGGGGTTAATAACATGAGCGCTTATAAATAATGCTAAAGTCTGTCAGTACCAGATGGGTGACCGTTTCGAAATACCAAGTGTTGCATGTCGGAAGGGTTGTGTAACCTCACCGCAAGACTAACGGCGTCAAAACCATCTCTCTTGATGCACAAATACATGCGATTGGTGACCACTCGTGAATTTAACATTCCTTAGAAACTTCTCGATTGAAGAAGAAAGCTGGGTCAATCCGCCCAGAGTGAATGCTGAAACAGGACTAGACATTCTTGAATAAACATTCTTGACATAAAGAATAAAATAGTTAACACGGTGTTATGAGCCAGGACAACGAGACATAGATTTAATTCCGGAAAAAATCGGGTCTTCCTGTAAGTGGTTGTCATAAAACAGACATTGATTTCCTTTCTGTCGAATAAAAATAACATTCTTAAATAACAATCATGGTTACGGACGCAAAATATAGAATTGTTAAACCGAGATTAAATCCAGATGTCATACAAGGTATCGACTTTCTATATAATCTTTCTCTCGCCCTTTCTGACTATGTTTATGCAACCACTCTAATAGTTTTTAATGCCCCTAAATGAAAGAGGGACTCTCTCTTTACAGTTGATTTACATAGTGGTACTACACACCATAAACACGAATGTAGATGGCTAATTTATACTTCTCTGTACTTCATATGGGCAATATAGAAGTAAAGAGACTTATTATTTTTAGTTATGCAAGAACGATGTTTTAACAGATATGACGTCACAGTTTATGAATTTTCGAATGAAATCAAAGGGGGACAACTAGTGGTTAGAGTTGTGACCCAATGGGTCACGGGGATGTCTAGTAACATAAACATTGCGTTCTGTGGTAAATAAGCTATAATAATAGACAAACAAGTTAGATGTGTTGGTGGGGCTGTACACATTTCAGAATTGATGTGAAAACTCAAGAAGGATAGTAAGACCGAAGAGAGAGTGAGAGCACTAAGCGTGCGAACACTTGAGAAGACTTTTTGACATTCAAATTCCAGATAAAACTAACGGTTGTTGCTAGCGAGAAATCAAAGATAAACGGCTGGTGCGATAACGAAAAATGATTTGCAACGGTTACCAAAAGAAGTGCACAGTGCTTGAGAGACTTGTTGTTACTCAGACTCAAGAAACACAACTTGTTATTGTCAGTGAGTAATCACTGATAATTACTTGTGTGTGAATAATAATAAATGTCTATTTTACTTATAGTCAAAGCGTTAAAAAGTAAAATTGGTACTAATCCAGCCTATGCGTCTAATTTCCGTGACTGCTCGACCGCAGCGATCCGACAGGTCACGGAAGCGTCCGAGAGATGCCGAGTCGAAAAAGAGGCTGGCGAGACGAAAACGAGGCTGTATAAACAAAACCGAAAATCGTGCAAAAATGGAAGGTTGGCAGACGACAATATAAGACGATGAATACGGAAAGAAAAAATGCATATATTTTTATAAAAAATTAAAGAAATGAACAAACCATAGCTGAAGAACTATAAATAAACTTTTAACAAAATTTTTGAACCATTTTTGAACCATTTTTTTTTCAATTAGTCTTTTTTTTAGTCTTTTTTTTATAGATATTTTATGGGGTAGACGTTTTCGCAGACAGGTTCACGGTATTCGGCTGTTGTTGTTGCTGGCGCTTGTTTTGGGGGTTTAGCGAAAGACAGGCAGAAGAGGAGGAGGGGTTCGTCGAGGATGTGGAAGGAGGAGCAGAAGGATGGTCGACGACGGGATAGAGTTCTGCTATCTGCGACAATATGGCGTCGAAGGGGTCGTTTCTAAATCTCTGACGCCACATAAATTCCCGCAGATAGCTGTCTACGAGTGCCCCGCTCGTCCCGCACTCCTTCTTGTTCCTCTACTTAGCTTCCTTCCACATCCTCTCTACGTGGTTAGGCAGGCACCCGTCGTCGGGTCCACGAAGTTTTCGGTGTGGTTCACCGTAGGTGTCGATACCCCTCCTCTCCTAACCTGTTATAGGCCCTCCAACAATCGGAGACTACCGTGGTCCCATGGACGACGTACTGCCTGATTATTAGAAGGAGGTTTTCGGCATTCCTGTTAGGCACTGTCACCAGGAAACCCTCCATCTCTGCGGGGTCGTATCCCCCGAAGACCCAGAGCGGCTGGAGAACACGACCGACGTCGATCTCCACCGTGTGCCCTGGACCTCCGAGTCGTCGAGGGTTGCGCAACAGATATTCGTTGCAGACCTCCCACAGAAAATTCTTCCAATTCACTTCTGTGGTCGGAGACAGTACGCCGCATTCTTTTCGTAGATTTTTTTTCCTGTCGCCATATCCTGAGACCACTGGTAGATCATCTTCAGTATCGTCGCTATCTCCAGACGTGACCGCGAAAAAAATGTCCCCGATCGCAAAAACACCCAAGCCCTGCATTCCTGGGTGGGGCATCTCCATGCATACTTGTCCGATATTTATGTTCTCTTCGTCAAGCGGCAAAGTCGTGCACATCTGCCGCACCGCATTCTGGTCGGCAGAAGACATTTCTGATGGCAGAAATTCGTCACTTGCTCCGGAGATTTTAAGGTATCACACAACTGCTCGAAATTCATTTTGTCTTTTGCTTAGAGTTTCCTTCAAATTATTATCGCCTGCTATAAACTTATTTGCAGCAACCTGATTGGTCAGTTCTTTTTTCCAGTTTTGTTTACAGCCTCGTTTTGTTTATACAGCCTCGTTTTCGACTCGGCAGCTCTCGGACGCTTCCGCGACCTGTCGGATCGCTGCGGTTTTCAAAAGAACACTTACATAATCTTTCTTCTTCCATTCCGATATTACTTATGTTAAACTTTTCTTATAGTAACCAAATTCCTTTAAACTGACCTGCTGTTATAGACATTCACACATACGTCCTACGATAAGCTGGCATACTTACGTCTTACTTTAGAGAGTCGCACCTGCATATCACATACACCGCACTCAAACGTAGAAACCAACTTTTATCATCGTAAAGATTTCACCCCAAAGCATTTTCCCACTTTCTTCCAAGATTACGTGTGAATTTGATATATTTAAGTATTTATAAAACTTTTGTAATTGTATACCTACTTTTCGTAAATGTTTTTTCGATTTGAAAATTTAATGTTTAAAATAGTATTTAAAAAAAATAATTTAACTCATTTATTTTTAATAACTTTCTCGGAAAATGAAAAGCAAACATCAAAATGTTCTCCTAAATGTAATTATTGAATAAAATAAAATTATCGAAATGAGTTCTGAACAAATATTTGCTATTCGCTTAAAATACAAATGAAAATGTGTCGACGTAGAAAAAAGTTATAATTTCGACACTTCTAACTTACCTTCAATATTTAAAATATTCGAAATAACTATGGAAGACCGTGATACAAACATTTACATTTTCTCTTTTTCATTTTAATAACCATAAAAAGTTTAAATGATGTCGCCATGACGTTGTAGCATTTTGTGTATTTCTAATATTATAATTGCATATGCTCCTTTTGCATATATATATATATATATATATATATATATATATATATATATATATATATATATATATATATATATATATATATATATATATTTCGACAATCAGACAACGCCGCAGCCCACACCCTATGAGTGAAACAAACCGGAAGTCCTAGACTCGACACGGTTTGTTTCTTTCATAGGTTGTGAGCTGCGGCGTTGTCTGATTGTGGAAATAATTATATATATCATCTCCCATTACAAAAGTCTAACATATATATATATATATATATATATATATATATATATATATATATATAGATTTTCAGCTCGAGCGTTGAACACTATATAACGTTTGTACCCGCCTCTTCCGTAAGTGTACATTAATTTCAATTACTGTCTGTGGTGATCTTTCGCGGCTGCGTAGGCATAGGCGTAAGACTTGTGATTCTAGGCGACCGCCTTCAATCGCCACCCCTGCACTGATGAGGGTAGAACACCCGGAGTAACGTCGTCTGTATATATATATAAAACATTTATATATATATATATATATATATATATATATATATATATATATATATATATAAAGTGTGTGTTATCGTTCAAGTTTCAAAGTATTGCATGGAAAGTTAATAAAATTGAAATATAAGCCAAATTAGCAATACAAGATTAATTTATTATTATTATTTTTTTTTACATTAATCCAATCGATTACGGAATAAAATTCCTTCTTCAGGGGTGACCAGTATTGAGTCATTTTTTTTTTCATCAAAAAACAAGAATAAAGAAACTTATTTCTTTGTTAATTAAGCTTGCCTATAGATAGGCTATGTACTGGCAGGGAACACTTACACACTCTTCACTCTTTTCTTTTATTCAAACGACATTTCATGTATGAAATGGATGCATCTAAA